>KZ505761.1:840606-1038467 GCA_002844005.1 Limosa lapponica baueri | reverse complement strand
AATAGATAATGGTGACTGGCTGTATAACATCTGATCTGTGGAAACTCTGTATATCTGCTTTTAAACAAAGCAAATCCAGGTCAACTTGATTTGCGGCGAATATTAATTTTACTCCATGGTGCAATTTCCTTTTGCAGACAATGACCAATGCATGAAGAACAAACAAACAATTCTACAGTTCAGCTGATGTCTGATAACTTGTTGTATCACAGTAGCTGGTGGATTACATACCAAAATAATCAAATTCTAGACCAAATCATAAAAAAAGAAAGATAAGACAAAGTATACAATGTATCTAAATCTGTTTTAAAAAGCATTTACAATTAATCCAATGGAACATTGGTATGACTTGTACTGTAATTTAAGTTTTAGACAATAAAATTCCAACTTAAGAACTATGCAAGAGTCTCTACAGAAAGTTTTGATTAAAATTTTGTAATTATCAGTATACAATGCTACATTAGCTTAACCAAATCTCAAGCAGCTCTTCCATACTTCAAATGCAGAGTACTGACAGCTGAAAAACTTTCATTCCAAATCAACTTGCACAGAAATCGATACTGAGATAATAAAAGGCATGAATTATGGGTGATAAAATTATTGTTGTGCACTTATGTTTATAAATTCAGTTGTAGTATGTCCTACCTAGCAGCGTTAAGACAGAACTGTAAGAGAGGTTTTCCTGAATTGCAGCAAGACTTTGACATAATAAAATCTTTTCCCTCCAAAATGGATATGTATTTTGAAACAAATTTTTTTTCTAGAAAGCTTCCCCAGCAAAACAACTTACACTGTCAGTCCTACCCAGGAATGGGCTATGTGATCCAATGCACATGTTAAACCTTAGCATAAAAGCCATTAAAAAGACCTAGCACAGAGAAATACCCACAATCACTTAAATAGTGTGCCCCATTTCCATAGAAGTAAATTTCTACATTGAAGGGCAAGAATCAAGTTCCTTAATTGCTGATTTGTCTGTAAGCCTCTGGAATGGAGAATGATAGTTTATTTAATGCATAAATACTCCAGAGTAATTTTCCCCATATTTATTTTCCACTGGTGCATCAATCATATTCATTTGATAGGGTTCTGGGAAGCGTAATATTTTGGACTGATCATAAAAAGTGAAATATACCAACCTTTTCAGAAGGTGATGGGAGAAAAGAAATCCCTACACAACTAAAGCAAGTACCATGTTATACGTATTTCCATGTGCATATTTCCCTAAAGAGGCAGATTATCCAGTAATTCCCTACTATTCCCTTTCAGATCCCAGAAAGATAGAGATGGAATAAAGCAGAATCTTAGACTCCACATCACTATACACATATCCAACATTATATAGCAAAGATAAGTTATATAGCAAGGATAAATAAAAAGATACATTATTTCTGTGGTCAAAATCAACCAGGATGACCTAGTCTAAAGCAAAAACTTTAGTCTACAAGAGATAGTAAGAGATAAAGGAATAAAATAAATTGACAAAATAATCCTGAATCATTGTCCATGGAGTCTGAATCCTTCTGCTACTAAAAAAAAATTAATTCCCATTCTCAATCAGGTCTTTGTATTCGGCCTTCACAGTCAAATCTTCCAGTGATGTCTTCTGACGTTAGGTGGAGGCTGTGGGTGTGCCTTGCCTTGCTTAAAAACATGCCAAGAAAGCGATCTGAAGCAAGGGGGAATGGGAAAGAAGAACAGGAGTGTGCTGGAGAATAAAAAAAGGAAAAATACCCTACTGCATCTTTGGGCTTCTTTAATCATATATGATGCTAAACTATATACATGACTTCTACATTCTAAATTTGTAGAGATAAAGAGGTCCTTTTGCTGCTTTTCTCTTACTGTATCTATAAATCTGATCATCTAGAACAGACATTGTTGTGGAAAGGGGTACAAGTATAAGGATGAAAGTGTTTGAAGCCTACCTACTTAAGGATTTAAGATCTGTCTAATAAATCTGGAATAGTGACAGAAGGTTGCTTAACTGTCTTGTTTCTTAATCAATAATAACCACCCTTTTTTTTTTAATGATCCTCTTTGTTTGGGGTTGGATTTTTTAAAATGTTTGTTTGTGTACATTACTGTTGAATGTCTTGTATCTGGTCTGCGCAAAAAACCTCACTATCTATACATTAATGAACCTCAAACATCATTTTCCTAGACAACATTCCCATTCTCAAAATAACATAACTGCCAATAAGAGCAATTTAAACTGAGAGAAAATGAGAGTTTTCATTTTGTGGTTTATCGAGAATTTAAAAATGTTCAGGTTATATATCATTGTCACCTTGTGTGAAACTTTTAAGTTTGAGCTAACCACTTCATATTTTTAACATCAATAGAAAGAGAAAAGTCCCTCCAGAAGGTGATTCACCAGCTTATTTTAGACATTTATGCCAGGCTGAGATGAATCACCCTCTGAACGTGCCCATGCACTTTTCTACATAGCATCCCAGCTTCCGAAGCCACGTGAATGCATGAAAAAAATTTCAGTTCAGATTTTCATTTAACTTCCTATCCCCTGATAAATCAAAGAAAAGTTAAAGAACAAGACCAATAATGGCTTAGGAAGTATTTAATATTTTTTAAACAATTTTTTATTATTTTGGGGTCAGTTGCCTAATTTTCAGTTGATTTCATCATTGGGATCGCTAGAAAGAAGCTAACTGGTGAGTTCTTTATTTTAGCTGTACTGTATCAGCCTTGTCAGGGCTGCAAAGCATCCAGGACAGTGAGCATTCCTTAGCACTAAGAATCGCATTTCTCAGGGCAGTTGATTTTATTTTTTCATGTTAACAGCTTACTATTATTCATAGAATTATGAATTTTACATACACGACAAAGAATTTCATTGCTTGCCATTAAATTTCTGTTAGTTGGTGGTAGGAAAAAGAATACTTAATTTATTTTTGAAAAGTTGAATGTTTTTCTAGATTTTCTAGATTTAAGTTAAAAAGACTCAGTAATAATCATGAGAAATGATAGAATTACTAATATTTTCTATTAAATCCAGAATAATGTAATTTTATTAACTAGAGAAAATATAATTTATAATTAAAGCAACCAAGCTAACCAATGTCACAAATGTTAAAAAATATTTGCAAGATTTCTTGACGGACAGCAACAAAAATTTTGAAATGCCATCTTTATAGTCCTTTTTAAAGTATTCCTAAATTTGAGTTGTTATCTTCTTTGATAAAGATAAACATTTGTGTATGTGTATGTTATCTTTACTGTATGTTAAGGACTGACCACTCAAGGAGACTGACTTGGTACAACAAAGTATATATCTATGTGAATAGTTTGATTGGAGAACAGCATTTGGCAAACTGAAGTCAGTATCTAAGACAATCAGGTTATACAAAAAATAAAGAATAGTAATGATAGAAAAATCAATAAGAGTTTCAAGGAAGAGCCTCATGAAGGCTGATTATTAATTCTTTAATTTAACACACTTGTCTTATCCTAGGTAAATGACTTCTAAAAACCTTTTTTTCTGTCGGCATATTAGGTGTAAATACATAAAGCTTTCAAAGGATCCTATTTCTGTAATATTATTATACCACTATTTGCCTAGTATATTTTAGGCAGTTTTCTTTTCTGAAACTTAGATGCCTTTATTTTGAAGATTTAATGCAGTCTCTTTACTAGAGAAGTTCATAAAACTTGTGCTGGATAATAGACAGCTTCTGTTCAGATGGCAGCACTAGATCTGAAATCTTTTGGAATATATTCTGAAAGTGTTCTGACGTCTTCTGGAATATATTCTTGTTATTTGTAATTTTTTGCTCTGATATGGATTAAGGAATCCATTGGAGTAACATTATAAGCATGTTATCCTTCCAGACCAACTAAACAAAGTTCTATACTCTGAGGAGAAGCTTATTGCTAGAAAAGTGGACAAATTCAATGTTGGTTAGACCTAGGGTTTTTTTTTTATATTTGAATAGCTTCTAGATTTCTACAGGCGGTGGATCTGCAGCACCTCAATTACACGATTAGCTGAGGCTTTGCACAGTAAACAAAAAGCATATGTAGCATGCCCAGATCCTCAGCCATAACAGAGGTCACTAGCAGTGAGAAGGACATGTGCTTTGCCAGAAAAGCAATGGCGCTGCACCTGCACTGAGCAGCCGTTGAAACAAGGGTTAATTGAGAGGTCAGCATGATGATGCACTAAGTAGCTGAAGATGATATTGCAGCAAAAACAGTCACATATGCAACTAATTTGGTGTAAACCCAAACAAAGAAAACCTTTAATAAGAAAGCAGAGAGTGTGTCATTACGCGTGTGGTAGGAATCCTTTTAATTATGCCACAGTAAAGTACTTCCTCTCTGCTATATGTGGCAGACTTGTAGTTAGATTTGTTGCCTAGTGAATTAAAACCAGATTAGAAAAGGCTACCATTGCACGCTCATCTTGTTCTGATAAGACGTAATAAAGGTTAATTTGATCTGCTTGTTCATCAAGTGCTACTGGAATCTGTGTATGTATGCGTCTGAGTGAGAGAGAGAGGGAAAGCACGACATCATCATAAGAAACTTCATGCAGAGCCCTTGATTTGGCAGTGTGTGTGTATTGTCTGAACATAGAAGAGTTGCTGAAGTTAAGGAGGCTTTGCATTTGGGTCTGGTACACTGGGGTCAGATTTCATTGGATTTCCAGGTGCCAACAGATGTTCAGAAGTGTTTCTAGAATTCCTTAAGCAGGATAAGACTACTTTGACTTTGGGAATGCGGCCTTCAGTTTATCTGCAACTTTGGGTGCTTAAACTCTTTAGGAATCTTGTGCTTGCTTAAGCAGCTTTATGAACTGAGACACAGGTGGCTGTCATTCAGAAAGCTCCCCTCAGCTCATCCTGCTTCTCTGTCTGGGTCTGTCCAACCAATCCAGCTTCCAGCTCTCTCAGAGCAGGCAATCCTCATCCAGTGCTTTTTCTCAATTCAAAGGGGGCCCATCTCTCTTTCCAGTTCTACCACGCAGTTCTAAAATCATCCTCTTCACTCTGTTTTGCCTAAAAATAAGGGATGGTGAGATGACAAAGACGACATAGTTAAGGTTACAACTTTAAGACAGAGAAATAGCATTCTTAGTAAGAAAAAAATCTGTATTTCCTCCAGACTGACTTCTTTACTGAAGTTATTCAAATTTCATAAATGGTAAGGTAATGATTTTCAAATGGTAGTCCACAGACTTTCAGGTTCCATGGAATATTTCTAAAGGGAAATATGTAAAGAATAGCCTTTCGGGATGATTGTTAAACCATACTCTTCAGTAATGTTGAAAACAACTGTTGCTAGGCTTAAATTTATTATCCACTCCTTTTCAGTTTTACTGGAAAATATTTATGATGTCTACAGATTAGAAGAAAAGCATGAAAATCATTACAGTAAGGTATGTATTTTTAAGAAGCAATTGTGATTAGTGAGTTTATGTGTCCCGTTGCATCATCATCTTACATTATTAACCTACTGGCTCAGGGCTAAGGCCCCATGTAAAAGGGTTCCATAAGAAGTGCACAGAAAATCTGGTGCTAAAGGAACGGTTTGCTGTGCATCCACCACGTAACTGAAGTGTGTGTTCGCAAAGCAAGGCATGTGCTTTGGCATGGTACATAAAGCGAAAATAGTCTACCTCATTCAGCAGAGCCCTCTTAGCTTGCTCTGTTAAGGCTTAGTTATAAATACACTTAACAGTATGTACTTGCAATGTATTTGCAGAGCCTTCCAAATAAGGTCTTGGCTGATTTTGCTGCTTTTTAAAGTAAATTGTGAGGAGAAAGTGAGAGAAGGCTTGATATCCTTACTGTGGTGTAGCTGTGCTCCATAGACTTTTCTCTAAAATGGCATAAAATTTCACCAATATAAACACTAGACAATTGTGAACAAAATGGCCAGAGTATGCACAGAACCTGCTATGGACCTATTCATCCCTCAGATGCAGGCAAAGTGACAGAAAGGGTCAGGAATCAGGAGACTGATGGATGTCTAATCAATGTTGTCTTACAACCTTTCTGACAAACATAGCAGTAAGCTTAAGATTGAGGACTTGAGATTGAAAGAGTCTCTTTATTAAGGAATCGAGAGCTGGCACGGAATAAGCTCACTGAGAAAAGCAATACATTCCTGCATGTTAAGAACCAGATCTGTCTGTAAACAGGACATTGTCAGAAGAGAAATCACAGATGCCCTAGAATGCCCTGGGTTATTCACAGGATATCCTCACAGCATATCATTTTTGAGAATTTTTCCTTCTAAAGTAGTTTGTTGGCTCCATCCACCATAATAAAAAACCTTTCATCATACATTATGTAATAAAAATGTACTTAAGTTTGAGATTAAAGCTTTCAAAGTTGTGTTTCAGATAATCCCCTTTCAAACATCAACCTTTTGTAAACCATTCAGCTTATTTTCAGCTACAATTTCCATGTGATCTTCGGATGATCCCGAGAAAAGAAAAGCAGTAGCTGAGGTAAAGGACAGCATACAGCAATCATTATAATTTTTTCCACCTAATCTTTCAAACATGAAATAAAAAGCTCATCAGAGTTCAACATTAATGCTGGCAAGAGTATTTCTTTTACTAAACATGGTGAGATGAAGATGCTTTTTTCATGAGACTGGAGCTGGTAGCGGCCTTTTTTCCAATTGTGCTGTTATCTGCAGTGCCATTTCTGAAGGTTTTAGTACTTTTACTTGGGATTTCTTTCAAACAAACCAGGACGTTGGAAATATTTCACTGAACAATACCTTAAGTTTTTCACTGTTAAAAAAAAAAAAAAGGAAAGAAAAAAGTTTTCTCGTAGCCTTGGTAGCTGTGAAGAAAACTTGACTATTTCCCTCAGTAGTCCTTTTTTGCTCTTGCAGTGGATAGTAGACCTTGTGGTTAGACCAGGACAGGGTAGAATCTAGAAGACAAGAAAGAATCTAGCTGCAATTATATTTTCAGCTAAGCGTTGGTGGTATAGTGGTGAGCATAGCTGCCTTCCAAGCAGTTGACCCGGGTTCGATTCCCGGCCAACGCAGCAGTTTTTTTTGGCAACTCCTCCTGGGAGCGGCTGGCACGCCAGTGGGTGGTGCTGCCATCCCAGAGGGACCTCAACAGGCTGGAGAACCTCCAGGAGTTTTACGAGGAGAGAGGTGCAAAATCCTGCACCTGGGGAGGAGCAACTCTTACATGCAAGAGGCCACCCAGCTGGAGAACAGATTGGCAGAAAAGCACCTGGGGCTCCTGGTGGACACCAGGTTGAACATAAGTCAGCAAGGTGCCCTTGCAGAAAACATGGCTAAGGGTGTCCTAGGCTGCATGAGACAAAAGTTTTGCCAGTAGGACAAGGTAGGTCACCTTGCCCCTTAGCACCAGTGAGGCCACACCTGGAGCGTTGCCTGTGTCTCAGTTCTGGGCTCTCCAGTACGGTAGAGGCATTGAGATAACTGGAGAGAGTCCAGTGAAGGGCCACAAGGATGGTTAAAGTGCTGGGTGGAGCTTCTCTGCTACGAGGAAAGGCTGAGAGAGCTGTTTAGCCCTGAGAAGAGAAGGCTCAGGGGGTGATTTTATCAATGTATATAAACACCTGAAGGGAGGGGGCAAAGAGGATGGAGCCAGGCTCTTTTGAATGGTGCCCAGTGACTGGACCAGAGGCAAAGGGCACAAACTGAAACACAGGAGGTTCCCCCTGAACATCAGGAAACACTTTCACTGTGAAGGTGATCAAGCACTGGCACAGGTTGCCCAGAGAGGTGGTGGAGTCTCCATCTTTGGACATATTCAAAAGCTGTCTGAATGTGGTCCTGGACACTTGGCTCTAGGTGGCCCTGCTTGAGCACAGTGTTCGACCAGGTGATCTCCAGATGTCCCTTCCAAACTCAACCATTCTGTGAGTCTATGATTCTGTGCATCAAGCCAAGGAGTCGAGCCAAGGCAACTGAGGGCAGAGGACCAATACAAGATGTTAGTGATTTCTCTAGGAATGGGCACGGCAGTAGGAGCTGGGCTGAGAGACGAGGCAATCCTTGTTTTACTCCAGCAGAAGACGTTTTACTCCAGCAGAGCTAGAGCAATGCATACAAGCTATGGTTCACTACAGAGCCAGTAGCTAGTGCCTTCAGCAGCCATCAGATACACAAAAGTTTAGGGTTAAGTACCTCCCAGGGAGCCCCACTGTCTGAGTGCCCCTCCAGGTCTCCGAGAGTGTGAATCGGTTTTGATGATGCAATTAATCACTGCCAATCTCATGGCTCAGAATCCTGTTGTACTTAAAACCTAACTCTTTGAGCAACTCTTTCAGAGAATACGTTCTATCCCAAAGTAATTTTGAAAATAATTTGTGTTATATTTCCAAAACCTGTATCTATGACAATTGCAGACAGGACCTACTCACATGACAGGCTGCAGTGTATGGAGGAACAGTTGATCATACTGAAAGTTTGCTTCTTTTAGTTGAGTCTCTTTTTTTTTTTTCTCAAGAGGGAGAAAACATACTCATCGGTTGATAGTAATCAAAAGAAGAAAAGGACTAAAGGAGCTAGCCCAGGGAGAAGTTCCAGCCATTTGCACTTCATAGCTAACCAAGAATGGGTAATAACTACAATTCCTAGGAGGTGTGGAGAAAGGGAGATAACAGGCTGTGAAAATGTAGCTAAAATAAGCTGGATAGGTTTACAAAAGGCTGATATTTGAAAGAGGATCAAATCCGCTGTCCTTCTGAAGCATTGGGTGGGTGCTATGCCAGCAGGAGGCAATGAATTGAAAATCAGACCAGAGGGGTTTTACCTGCCCAGATTCTCATTGCAACTTGTAGGTTCCTAAACGGAAGCTGATGATTAGCCGCTCTACTTGAATCAAATTAGACTGCTGTTTGAAAACATATTTAGTTGGTTTTTTTCTTTGTCTGCTGAAGCCTGGATCCCACTAAAGGGAAAATCCTCAAATGAAAGGCGGGAAAATCCTCCAAAAAAGGGGTGCTGAGACATCTAGACCCAGAGGAACACAAGGCATGCACCACTTCAGATCAAGGCTGGCAGCTGGTTGGAGCAAGCAAGGTGTCACATCCCGTAATACACGGGCTACTCAAGGTCCATTCACAGCCAGTCCGATCAACTTCAGTCTTAAGGCTGACCTCTCATCTGAGGGATGATGAGGAAGACAACAACCCTATGAAGCTGCAAGAGGGATTTAGTTTCAGTGTCCTACATGCCTAATCCAGAGAGAAAATTTTCTGTTATTTCAACTTCACATTATAAACCAATACTATGTATTTACCTGTCTTTGTAGAAGTTCTTCTCAATAGATAGTTCTTCTCCACAGAAATGTCTGTGTTATCCAGATGTGCCCCTTACAGTTTCTTACAAGCTCTGGTCTTCTGTAGTAAATGGAAACACTAGGTACATTGTTTGTTTTTGTTTTGACACTTCAGTTACAATTGTGTAAATTTATAAGAAGTATAACTGTTCCTGTAGTGCGCATAATGACAGCAGTCTATGCTAGAAATAATCAAATAGTAGCATCTCACAGTCTACTAGCAATGACCTGTAATGTAACTTTGCAATGAACTCCCAACTCAACTGCCTTCATCATTCCAGGAGCAGAGTGAAAAGCACATTCAGATGCAACTCCATTATTTCTCTTTATTTCTTCCTTCTTTTGGGAAAAAGGAAAGAACTTACCTATTGCTAATATGGATGGCTTAGAAACAGAAGGGAGAGCTTTCCAGTAATATCTTGTTCCTATTCACTTATTCACTGCTGGAGCACA
Organism: Limosa lapponica baueri; assembly: GCA_002844005.1. Taxonomy (NCBI): domain Eukaryota; kingdom Metazoa; phylum Chordata; class Aves; order Charadriiformes; family Scolopacidae; genus Limosa; species Limosa lapponica. The sequence continues at coordinate 1,028,710 of KZ505761.1, read as the reverse complement.
ATGTCTAAAATGTCAAAAATAAACTGTCTACAAAACATCTGCAGCATCCCTCTTCAAAAAGAACAGTCCTTGAGCTTTGCAACTAAAATAATCCACGCAAGAGAGTCCATAATTTTAAAAATCAATAATATTGAAACTTTTTTTAAAAGAACATGTTTAAACAGTTAACATGCTAACTGATATCATTCTACTGCTTCCTTCAGCTTCCTACTCTGTTTCTGTGCATTCACATTTTGGCTTTTGCCTTGCAATTAATTTATATAATTTTTCAGTATAAACCAGTCATATTTGTTCAGTGTTTGAAACATGCTTAGTGCAAAAAATACTGACGGTTTTACACTTGTGCTATCTTGGTGTTTATAAGAGAAGGAAGGAAAGGAGGAAGGGAGGAAAGAAGGTAAAGAAGGAAAGAGATAAAGGAAGAGAAAGAAAGAACGCATATATACACCAGCAGACATACTCACATGCCTTTCTGAGTGCATGATTTGACTTACATAGCAATAACATTCTGCCTTATAAATGCATAATAAAACAGTATAATTTTTTTCATTTCTTTTCTTCACCCCCTCAAAAAAGACTTAGGGAATTTTTATACTCTAGCATATTTTTGGGCTGTACAGAAGGAAAAATATACTTCCAAGAATCTTACAGAAATTCTATTAACACACTTGGCCTGTGTGTTAATCTTGGCCTGAGATTTCTTTGAACATCAAAGTAAGCTACAAGTTAATTCACTTGCATCCAGCTGCATTTGGTGGTACGCTCATCATATTGAGGAGGCCCTTTCTCTTTCCATCTTTCACTGCTTATGTCAAACAGTTTACAGAGAGGCAATATAAATTCGGACAGAGTGCTAGGAATGCCATCAATGAGTTTGGGAGTTTACATTGTGTTTGTGTGAGGTCACTGCATGTTGTCTTCAATGATCAATGACCTAGTGAATGCTTTTAAAGCCAGAGGCTACCCTCAGTGCCTTTAGTTACTCCATGTTAGGTTATGTTTTATTTGGAGAGCTCAGGCAATACTTCTCTTGCTTTTTTATGTAATGGATTTGTGGCTGTTCAGTGTTTTTTGTGGTATTTTCCCATACTAATAACAAGAAGTCAGGTGACCAGTAAGATAGATGATATTTAACCTAGCGGTGACAGATGTAGCAGAGGTGAAAGGGTTATATCTATTAATAAACAAAGTTTGAAAGCCTTTTAACACCATCTTTCACATCACGCTTATCTGACCTTTTGCACAAGATGACTTCCACAGATTTATTACAATTGGAGGAGGGAAAAAAAGCCAACAATTTGTTGTGTTTTTTCTCTTTTGAAAAAAAAATAAAATTAATTACAAAGGGTTTTATGTTATCTTCCTAAATGAATGAATGAAGTGTTGGTCATACTGCAGTTATGATTTCAATTGCATGAAAAAATGTGGTAGATTTATTTTGGTCCCAGTGGGTGCTGACATTTTAACCCACTTATCTCTGATTTATTCAGTCCTTGACAGTCCGAAAAAGTGATGCATTTTGCCTGAAGGCTCTGTAGGTGAGGCAAGTTGACATATGCTTTTTCTTTCTGTTAAGGGGGTGATCTCTTCTGCAGTCCAGTAGATGAAGCAGCGGAAAATGGAAAAGGAAAATGTTCATGATAAGGATTTTTCTTCTTTTTTTCAAGTTCCTTGGGTTTGTTGTATTAAAAAAAACCTTAGAATTTATATCATATAAACTCAGTCTTTAAAGGTCAATGTCTAGGTGTTCGATAATAAACAACAGAGTGTTAAAAAAAGATTTTGTAGCATGGTAAAGTGAAAAGTAATCTGGGATATTTTGGAATAATTAGTTATTTTACCTTTCTATGCCAATAAAAAATATTCAGAACATTTATAGTTATGACTCTATCTTGCTTAAGACTAGATGGAAATATATTTTATATTTACAAACTTAGACAAATTGCAACACATTTGCTAGCGTATGGGCCAGATCCCAGGGTCTGAGGTTTGGTTTTGTGCTGCACCAATGACAGATCCTGGTCTAAAACTTAGTGTCATGAATATCATAGAATTACCATAAAAAGGGTCTGATGTTGTATTTCTGGGCTATCAGTGAAGATGGAAGTAGAAGAATCCAAGGGAAATGGAAATGAGCAGGATATGCTCATAATATACTTGTAGAGGAATGTCTTGCTTCAGTAATTCTGGGAGAGGACAGAGTCTCACCATCTCAGCTGGGAATGCACACAAAAGTTTGCTTTTCTGCATCTTGAAGAGAAGAACCCTGTATTCCTAGCTAACATATGCTGCTGCTTGTTTTATTGCTACCAGCTTGTATTAGCCCTTGTAATAAGTCTTGCACTTTTAAAAACAGATTCATATATATTCTCATTTCTGCAGTGCTTCAGGATGCACTTGAAGCGAGAACCAAGTAAGCTAACCTAAACTGAGACCTAACTTAGGAAACGTAGTCCCCAGGGGGCACAGAGCTTCTCTTCCAGGGCATGAAGCATTAGCTCCCTCAGTAGCTGCTCTCGCCGTTGGACTCTGGCTTGCTGGTGAGATGTGTTTTCTTGCCAGTTCAATGTCAAGATGTGCAGAATGAGAAATGCAGAATCAGGAAGGTAGTTTCTTTTACAAATGGCCATGTGTACAAGACTACCCCTTTAGCTATACAGTAGTTCATTTTTGACTGGAAATCAGTTGAGTTTTTGAAAAGATGAAATAAACTTAGTCAGACTTCTGCTGCTTCCTTGTCTCATCTGTAGTTTAGAGGGTGAAAAGCAAGTGAAAACTTAAAGTGGTTTTTTCATTTATACCCCTGCTTCTTGTAGACATTTGAAATATAACAATGGTAATTTGAGCATAAGGCCATCTAGAAGAAGAAAAAATTAATTAATGCTTTATTCTACATAAGTTACCTTAGGGACTGGCATTTTCATAGTCATGTGAAGCTAAATACTGGTTTAGCTGGACATAACGGGTCACCAACTGCCTGACAGAAACGAACAGTAGCACAAAGAAAACAGAAATCCTGAGCAGGTTTCCACTTTGTACTCCTGTCTCTCCATTTATGTATTTCTTTTTCATCTGAGGCTGTCAAACTACTCCAGAGTTATTAAAGTTAAATGGCATAATCCATTTTCCAATCGCACAAGGACAAAATTGAGTGTTGATGGACGACATCCATGTAAATGCCTAGGGCCTGATCCAAGTCTCCTTCAAGTCAAACAACACACAGCAACTGTCTCCGTTGGAAATTGGCTGTGACCATTAGCTGCAAGCAAAACCAGAACAGGAGATTCTGTTTTCTCTGTTCTGTGTGCTCAGCAAGCCCAGGTATGAATCTCAATTTGGGAGACACTTTAACGTGTTATTCAATTAGTAATTAATTTTCACTCCATCCCAGAAAGCAGTGTTTTATTCTTCCCTGATAAATAAACAGACTAATAAGTCAAGAGGGTTTCTCAGAGAAATAAATCCCTCTCACATTATTTTCTCTACTTTTCTGTCTGATGCTTCACAACAGTTCAAATATAGTAACTAACCTCAGTAATTTTTTCCTGACTCATATTGAGTCTTGAAACAATTAAGAAAATGAAACCTAAAATAAGGATTTATGTGCCCTGGATGGCATGTGTTAATTTTTTAGATGTTAAAAAAAACCAACCCACATTGTGCTTAGCTTTTTCTTATGAAGTATTCCCAGTCACAGCACTGCTTTGTTGCACATATTTCTCTGACAGTCCAGAGATTGTCCCAAAGCAAACATAGCATTAGTTATTAGATTCTTTATTCATTCTCTGGTCAATTCATCGGAACTGGGATTTTTTTGTGTTCACATAGGAAAACTAAAAGTATAAATAATGCCGTTGTCAAATCATTCTTGCTTCTCTTTGTGCATTCTTGGTAATTCTAGAAAAACTGTAAGACAGTGATCTTTGTTAGATGCTATTCAGAAAGTAGGTTTTTAAGAGCAGCAAGTTCTATTATCTGCAATTTCTTTCTTCCAGGTCCTGAAATTAAGGTGTCTGTGTCATATTTAAAGGAAGTTTCTATAAATTCCTTGTATTAACATAGAACTTCATATTTTTACAGCTTCACTTTAGGACAAGCTGTGGATGACAAACACTTGTACTCTGCTGGGCTTAATGGACACTAAGATCACTTCCCTTTGGAGACTCATGAATAGGAAAAAAAAAACCAAACCAGCTTCCTTAAATGAAATTAGGTTTAATAGTAAGTAAAAAAGCATGTTGGCTTAGGTGTTTCTACAGCTCCTATTACCATAATGTTAGAGCAATTCAAAGTCTTTAGCGTATTCTGTGTAGTGAAGAACTGTCATTCCCAATTTTGCAGATGGGGAAAAATGGCAATGTAGCTGTATTTTGTGTCTCTGAGGCATAAAAAATGCCAATTGACTGCCTCAGGAAAATCTGCAGTAGAACAGCTACTTGAATCCTGGTTTTCTAATGGTCTGACCACTGGACTGTTCTTCCTCTCCTGCAATTGGAAAAGTTATTTTAAAACTGCAAATATACCTTTTGGTACCCCAAGACTGTTTCCCTTCAGTAACTTCTACCAGCACCTTATATTCTGGCGCTTCTCTCAGTTACCTTAATCTCTCTCTGTGGCTTTGTAGACACCTCCCTCCACTTCTTTCTTTCTACCCAGTTCTAACTGGAATCTGGCCCCGAGCTTCTCAGCCTGCCTTTCAGTGTTGGAAAGAGGAAAGGACAGATCATTAGTTCTCAATGGTTTTCTCAGCAGGTAATCCTAGCCAGATAAATTAGTCCATATTTAAAGCCCTAGGTCAGAGGGCTTTACTTTGTGGACAGTGGGAGGGTCTGACTTTCTGTGCAGCGAAGGCAAGCCCTTAGAGAATGCCCCAGCACACGCAATGCTTTTGCTGGCAATTAGACCCAATTTGGTGTAAAATTATAGGTCTTTGGACGAATATGCTGAAACAGTTATCTCTCCAACAATTTTGTGGTACAGACGTACATTCACTACAGAGCCCTGTGAATCCATGAGAGATTTTCATGGGGAAACAGGGTTAGAAACATCAAGCTCTTGGCACTCTAATTAGGTATAGATTGTTTTGCTGACTGCGGTCTTTAAAGCCTCCAGTTACCATTCGTATATGGTAGAACTAGTAACCCATTAGGGTCACAATACTTTTGTGATGTGGGAATCTCTCCAGATTCTGGTGGTTTCACATCAGAGAGGATCGCCCTGCCTGCAGGTCATTTGGGTGTCTCCCCAGTCTCCCATTGGGGTGGGAGAGGGGCTGGGGTGACATGAGGAGTGGTGGAAATGGTCCTTTTCTGTCTTCCTTTCCATCTGCTGCAATGTGAGGCCTCATTCCAGTTTTTACCTTCCTGAAACCCTTACTCATGTTATATATTAGTGATACCCACCTAGGAGATTCAGTGATATTGCTTGATCAAAGCAGAGTTAAAAGAAGTTAGTAGCATGGCATTAAGCAGCCTGAAAAATCTGTCCAAATATCTGGGTAAATAAATACCTAGGTCAATTAGACCTCACTGAGCTCTGTGCTGCCACAGATGACTGGCTGCAGGTTTTTGGCTGGTTAATTTAAAATCATATCCTGTGTGAATACACTATACTGCTGTTACAGGAGGGTAAACTTAGCCAGTGTTTAACTAGACTATTATGTGTTGTGAATCTGTCCAGATAATTCAGTTTGACCACCAGTATGGAACAACTTTTCATTCAAAGGCTTTTGTTTTACATTCTGTATTAAGTTTACTTAATATAGATTACCAGATACTCCAGGGAAAGTCAGCTGCCATCACTGTTTAGTTTTGTCTTTGCAGAAATCAAATTAAATAACATATCTAAATCCTTAAAGCAAAGTGGCAGTGTCTGTTCTGGATCCATTTTCACTTGCTCAGCACTTCTTTTTAGGAGAAGAAACCTCTTCTTGCTTTCTCAGGAATTCACTAAAGATCAGTTTAGATTCACTAACAAGGGAGCCTGGTGGAAACTCCATAATGTTCCAATTTTCCACTTCTTCACCACAGATGTATTTTCTACCTATGGTGATTATATGCATCAAGATAGATCATAAAACGGTATTCACTAAATTTAATTTACATTCTTTCATATAATTCCAAGTTAACTTTTGATTTTGATGGAAAAAGACATAGCTTTAAGCCCATCAAGCTCTCTTAAAAAAAAGCCAAATAGTTTTTTTTTTAAAGCAAATTTATCTTCTAACTGTGAAATATGAATAGAATCTATATGGACTCAACAGTGCCAGGATTTCAGTGGTGCATTGAGCTAAATACATTATTTTTACACCTCATGAAAATGAATTTAGTCAGGTCTCATCCTAGCTTTGAGCATAATAACCAGACACAGTTCGCCAGAGATATACAGATACAGTAGCTTCAGGAAAGGATTACTGTGCTTTCAAACTGAATCAGTTTCTCCTGGATCACATATTTAAAGAAGCCCAAGGTTTTTTTGGCTGATATGATACAGCAGGCTGAAATGGAAGCTCTATCAGAAAACACTTATACGATACTGCATGACCCAACAACTGCATGTCCAAAGCTGGGCCTCCTGAAAACTGTTGTCTGCAGTGTCTTTTTAAGATATCACAGACTTTTAATATCAAGAAATGATAGTCTGGAAACCTATTTACCTTAATTCTTAGATGAGGCTTCTGGATCAGAACTAGCACTGGCTCCTTTTTTTTTGTTTTTTTCTCTGCAGGCGTAGGTGAACCTCTGTCGTATTTGCCATTGTAGAGAATCTTCAACAGTGGCAAAAAAGGTAACTGTCTATATTCAAAATTAATTTTTGGAATGCATGAATACACTTCAATTGGCTTTCAAGTGATCAGCATGAAAGACTGATCAGCTTTTACACACACTCTGGAAAAAAATGAGTTTGGAGATTTCAGCAGCAGCTGGAAAGAGCCGCTGTATGTGCCCAGCCAGCTCTGGAGCCAAAAGTAACTTTTCTGTGGAACATGGTCTAAAAATCTTTGTTTTAGCTACCCTTACTGACCTATGCCAAATGATTGAGTAAACTCAACCGTGCTAAGTGATGGCAGCCTTTTTCATCCCAGAATGCAGTGTAACGTGCCCCAGTTTTGGCGAAGAAGTGGATTAACACTTTGTTCAGCAGGGGGTAGAAATAAGGGACCTCAGTGGGGCCATGAAGGCTCCATTAACGTGATACCTGTCTTCTGCCTATATGGAGAAAGTCATCTACCAGTTCAGTTTGTTTAATAAATTCTCTGGGTAATAGAACATTCCCAATTAAATAACATTCAGTCAACACAAAAGCAGTCTATGGCATCTGAATCAAATTAATTTCTTAGATAATCAGAAAAAGCATAGGGTGAAAGCTGAAAGGGACCAAAAATACCTTAAGATGTTGGTTGCTGCTGCTGCTGGCAGAAAACAGATTCTTTAGGTGCCAGCCTTTGCTGTAAAACTGATCCATGCTCTTTGCAATGACATCTAGATGCCACCTTCCCATACTACCTGGAAAGAAAAGAAAAAGTAGCTATTTCACTATTTAAAGAATATGGATATATAATTAATGGTTTTTTTCAATACTGAACTAAATTTTTCTTTTGGAAGGAAGGAGTATGTCTGAAAATATGACATACCTATTTGTGTTAGATCTTCAGTGGGTTTAGATCTGTGCCATTCCACTGAACTGAGTGGCACAGATTTTCTGAGAACTGGCACTTTAATTTTAAACCAGTAGCGAGAACCTGCCTGCTCTCTAAATTTATGAATTATTGACACAGAATCAGTAAGACTGTGCAACAACTAATTGGCCCCTCTGGTCCATTCTCAATGGTCCTGAGAAGTTCATTGGTTTCAGATAAAGGTTTTTTTGCTGAGCTGTAGGCTGAAATATTCCCAGAGTTTGAACAAGTTCATGTTCTTTGTTTGCTTTTTAAATAGCACATTTCAAGGCCAAGTCTTGGCAAGGAACAATGAGGTCAGGATATGTGCTTGGTAAGGAAAAATGTGAGATTTAGAATTGGCTTCTAACATAGATTTGGTCTTGAAATACTGTATCTTAAAAAGCAGAGGTGGAATTTCAACTTCTTTTAACATTTGTGGCTGTAGATCTAGGAATTTATCTATAAAGCTAAGAGTGTACATCTTTAGAATTATCTAACTGTGTATTTACATATCTGTTGTTTTATTATTTGTGTATCAAGTACTAATGTTGCACTGTTAGACTTCTTAAAACATTTACACTGATCTCTCTCTTAAATACAGTTTCTTTGCCACCAAAATTGTCAAGTTTCATCTGGGGAATTTTTCAGCAAAACTAAAGGTAAATTGACCAAATGTTTCCTCATATAAACCAACTTAAAAATAAAATTATGAACTTAGTCTTTCAAAATAAAAATGGAGAGGCTAAATTTTACTTTGTGTTACCACGGAAACATAGAGTTTATATATAGGTTATAGGTATCCTGACATTTTGTGTAAATCAAAGTCTGAGTTAGTTATCTAAATTCTGTTTTATTCTAAATTTATTAATTATTCTAATTTATGAATTATTAATCTAAATTCTGTATGTGGGGAGAATTGAATGCTTCCAAATGGGATCCACAAAGGCCGATGCACTAAGCAGAGGTACTGATACTAGGTACAGTAGAAGTGGAAAAGCTTGAGCACAGCTCTGTTGAAAAGATCAGGCCTTTATAACTGGGTAGCCTTCGTGGGATTCAGAGAGATGAGTTGCCTTTAAGAATCAGCCTTAGCAGCTTAATTTAAGGCCATCCCTTTTAAATTTGAAGATTGTCAGAAAACATTCCATTAAAGATACAGACTCCTGCAGAAAGACTTCAAGTTTACAGGCAAGGAGTGTGCTTTCCATAATTGCTTTTAATAATTTTCTTAGAAATGACTCTATAGTCCTTCAAATTGAAAACATACAGTCTAAGATGACTGCAATTCTGTCATATTTACTCACCAAATTAAAATCTGCTTCAAAGGAGAATGAAGGAACATATATATTCATGCACCAGGAAAAGTTTGCTCAATTCAGAAAGTCTAGCCTTCTTATTATAAGTTATGACCAGTTACAAATATTTCAGAAGCCAAATATTACACATTCTCAGAAGACCCTAGTCAACCATTTCCATATTTACTATTTATAACCTTTCTCTTTGACATCAGTGGGACTATGCACAGATGTAAGTAGACACACTAGTAAATGCCTTGGCATGGTAGAGAACTAAAATGAATGAGGATTATAATGACTGCTTCGAAGACAGGAGAAGTAAAATAATGGAAATAAGAATTAATATATGGCCTGATTATTATATAAAAATTAAATTATTAAGCAAAAAACCTGTTTTATTTTATTTTATTTAACAGGACTTTGGTAGTGTATGCTATATTTTCAAAGCTGTTGATATGGATACTCCACAATTTTGATAATATGTACATTTCTAGTCCTCTTCTGATACTGTGCCGTCTGGTCTGGTTAGGTTTGGTGTGGAGGGTAGTCTCTTCTGTGAGGATATCATTTCTGGGGCCTTGGCAGAATCAGAGTACCTCTCTGCTCCTGGAAGGTTGCTCTTCCATCTAACTGATATTGTACCAACACTTCCACAGGGAAGGCTGGGCCTGAAGTCCAGGCCAGAAAGCGGGGAACCTTCAAGGAGAACCTGCATGCTGGTCGTTTTATTGATGTCATGATTTGCAACAAGTCAAAGCAGCAAATGTTCACACATAATAGCATTATGGATGTTGTATTTTCTTTTTATTTGAGAGATGACAGATAAGATATGAAGTCAATATCAAGCACATTTTTATTAAACAAAGAGCCAGCTGTTTAAAGCAATGAGCTATTAGCTTTTTGTGTCCTGACCACACACCAAATTAGGTTTAATACATTCTGCCAACCTAAATCCCTTTGGCAGTTTCAGCTGCTCTAGTTACTCTTTGCTTCTCCTTCTGGGGCCAGAGTCTACCACTGAATGTGCATGTTTCCACTGACTTGCATCCAAGGGCAGATTTTGGCTGCTGGAAATGGTTGTGTACTGTAGTGCTACTGGCACAGAATGTATTTCTTCCATCCAAGGGGTAGCTCCATTGCACTGAAACTATGATCCTTTTATTCATACATGGTATTTGGAAAAAGGAATAGGGAAGAGGAATAGAGAGAAAGGAATAATAGAAGTTTGAATTATGAAGCCTGCAGAGAACATTTGACTGTAATAGGGTCCTACTGACCTTTCTAAAATTGAGAGGCTGTGATGTTTTTACAAACTGCTGACATTTGCAATCTTCAAACTTTGGACAGTCATAACCTACAATTAGGGGCTTACTAAGGACCTCCTTAGGAAGACAAATTCTTGATGAGACACAGATGCTTGTCAGGACCATACCCATGTGAAAAAATCTAAGGAGCTGAACTTGTGTTCTTCAAGGCATCTTCAGGGTTTTTGGCATTTCTAGTTAAATTGCTGATGAGTTTGTGAGGCCAGAGACAGCACAAATGAGACAGTATGTTTATTACTCTTGCATAGCATGCTTATAACATTTTGCTGTTTCCCTTCTCCTAATTAGTGATATGTGTTTGCTTGTATGGTTTTTTAAAGGCAGAGAATTCTTGCATGTTGGCTTATATATTTTTAATGAAGCTGAGTGCTTGCCTCTCCTCTCACTTGCAACTGTAGAAATCAGGAGTCCTAAAATGACACACAGTTTGTAAGCATAGATGGCCTTGATAGGATATCGAAACAAATGAAGAGTGAGAATGTAATAATTTTTTACTAGGAAGCTGAATAATGAAAGGGGATTAGATAGCAGGTGCTGGTGGGTGGAGAAATAGGGAATATGAGAGTGCTATAGCACCATCTGTTCATGCTGTTCTTGCACCATTAGCTGGGTGTTTCTGTTTCAGACCTCCAAACATCTGGCTGTACTGCTGGGGCTGCAGGCTGCAACCCTGATTAGGAGAAGAAAATGCTAGTTTTGTGGTGGAAGCTTTTTGCTGTTTCCTTTCCTTTCCTTTCCTTTCTTCTTACATACCTTGCTCCCACCTCTAACTTCAAACTCTGTCCATTAACTAAAACCCAAGAACAATTCATGCAAATTGCATGTTTGCTAAAGAGAGTACATTGAACAACAGCAAAAATAAATGTAGCCTATGCTTTGTTCTTATTAAAACCATATGAGAACTAATCTCTGATCTGACATAATGGTCCACCTTTTGTTTGCAGTCGACTCTGTTAGTGAATATCACAACAATGCCAGCGAAACTGCCATGGACTGAGACTTCAACATGCTTGATGCTGCACAGCCCCACAGCAGGGAGGTCCTTGTCTCAAATAGCTTACACAAGCATGATATTCACCTGAGAACCCATAATTTTCTTTATTCTTCTATATGCTGAATGTCTGGCGTTTTTTTTCAGCTTAATAATCAGAAGACTGTCAATAATAATAATACACAGTAATAATTATAACAACAACAATAATAATAAAGCTGTCTCTAAGAGGTTTAAATATTTTTAGCATTCAAAAATTCTTCTAGTTTCCTTCTTTAGAAACGTACATTTTATGGAGATGAATACACCTCTATTTCTTTTAAACCTTCACTATTTCCTTAGCAATGGCACTCAGCTTCTCTCCTGTTCTCCATACAGTTTCCTATAAAGAGTATATATTACCATAACCTTTGAAATGTCGTGGAAAACAGGAGTTTATTTCCAGACTTAGTTCCAAAGTAAAGTCCTGCTTGGGAGCTAAAAAATATTTCAGTGGTGAAACATTACTTTGGTAGCTAGGAAAAGCTTTTCCAAACTTTTGTGCTTTAAAAATACCTGCTTGTCTCCGATTTGGCCATCCTATAAACACCATTGCCTCTTAGTGACATCTGCTGGAACAGATAGCATTGAAACATGTTCAGGTTTCCTCCACACTTGCTACCTGCCAGCATTTAGCTTCTAAGGGAAAAAGCAACTCACTGTGTATTTCAGAGCAATACTTGGCCAGTTCAGGTTTGAATTTTTCCTTATCCCACAGGACAACTGTTCTCCACCTTGTTCTTGTCCTTACATAAATGGAATGGCCCATATGCCAACATGACAAAGATCCAGAAAGTTATAAAAGCTTCATTGTAAGGCTAAATCCTTAACAGGGATTGAAGCAGCTTGCATGAAGGAAAATAGAGGAAGTCATTAAAATAATGAATCACTTGGCAGAATCCAGTTTTTCTACAGACCTTATGCAGTTTTTTGCAAGTAGATTTACACTTTCAAGATAGTCAGTTTAAGCTACATCCTCCACATAGCTTTTCTTCTTCTGCTTCTCGCCAAGAAAACCAGCTGGAAGGGGTTTGCAATGAAATAAGATGGGAATCTTTTCTCTCTTTCCTTCATGACACTGTGCACATCTCTTTACTACTTAATATTGGCTCTTATTGTGGCTGTAACTCTATTATTGTACATTTTGATATGTCTTGTACTTATTGGAGACCAGAACATGAGTATTACTACATAAAACTAGAGACTGATTTGTTTCATAACTGTGTCTGGGCCCATGTGACTAAGATTATAAAGTCAAAAATAGAAGATGAAGTTTTTTCCAAACTTTTCTTTCTGATTGCTCTATGTTCTCGTGCAAGTAGCACAATAGATTGCTCTCTTTGTAAAGCAGTGATAAGATACAGTGTTTTGCCAGCGAAGTCAGGAATTTTCTCTCCAAAATTTTATCCTTTCCCCCATTTCATCAGGTTTTGTTTAGGATAAAAAACACCAGTTTAGAGCAGATAACTCTTTGCTGGCTAATGTTAGGTAACATGAATAACTTTCCTCAGTGACTACAAGAGCTAACATTATATAATACGTGTACAAACTTTTAGAGGAAAGGCAAGAGTTGTAGTTGAAGAAAATATCTTTCTATTAGATCATTTTCTATAGTTGGGAAAAACTAACCAATTTTTGGGTATGCAGCCTTTCTTCATGTCTGAAGTTCATACGAGTCCTCAGAATGATCTGTATCTCTTTGCATATGCTTCCTAGACCACCTCCTGCTCTTCATATATGACTTTTGTACTTGAAACTCATGGGCTTTGGTAAGTGAAAGCCAGTATTTACAACCACCTGCTTGTTATCACCCCACTTGGTAAGATGCACTGGGAGTTGTTTTACACTTTTTTATTTTTTTAACATCTACAGATCTGATCTGTAGATGCTAAAAGGTTACAGTTTGTTCACAAGGACCCTTTTTTCTGAGGTTTCAGTTAGGAGTCAAATCTACCAGGGATGTAATCCTCTAGACTGCACTGGCATTGTGTTAAACTGATTACATCCCAGGGACTTTGTCAGGAAGTTGATAAAGTAAAACATGTCACCATCTCACTTGGATAATTTGTACTGTGATTATAGGATAATTAACCTCCAACAGAGGAAGTAATTGCTATAGGAAAAGGAATTGGATTCCATTCATATACACATCACAATAAATGAAATGTGTAACTAAACAGATGCATTTTTTGTGACAATATAATTTGAACTCTTTTACATAGATTCCTGACCATTACTTAGTCCAAAACCAAGTGCCCTCTCACCAATAGCCAGTTGTTCAACCATTACTGAACACTCCTATTATTAAAGCTTTCTGCTGCTGTACTGTTTGGGGTTGCTTTGCCTTAACTTAGATAGCCGAGGTTGAAGTAGGACTCCCAGGGTTTGCTTCTTGGTTGGTGGGGGAAAAAAAAATATCTGCAAATTAGGATTCATTTCATTGCAATGAAGGTGTGTGAAAGGAGGGAAGTGACACACCTCTGGAGGTACCTAGACTGCATGGGTAGTCTAAGGGGATCAGTTTAGACACTTAAAATTAGGTGAGGGAAACTTCCCAGGGTTGCTCTCATAGCAGATGGCCCTTTCAGTATAGAAAAGACAGGAGATTATCAGTCCTTTTCCTGTAGGTTCCAGTTTGAGAATGCAATGTATTTTTACCCCAAGGCATGGCTATATACTATAATCAAGCTATTTAAACAGCAGGGGTTTTAGCTGCCAAATATATACCTAGGATCTCCAGCAAACTTTTTGTAGTTTATGCTGAAGACCACTTCCTGTGCTTTTATTCCTCTCAACATCTAAGTTACTGAGGCTTAAATGACATCTGACTGAAGTACAAACACATCTATAGGCAATGATGTGTATCATTAAATACCTACTTCATGCATACATTGCATATGTGATGACTGGGATAGGAATCAGTCTCTCTTGTATACATGTGAAGGTGAGGGTGAGAAGGAAGCCAAACGAAGTACGTTAGTTGACTCATCTTCCTAGACTGAGAAAACATGCTCTCAGTCAACTGGCAGTTGTAAAAACAGATTACAAAATGGATTACACAGAGATTCATTATGCATGCTTTCATGCTTCCTTTCACCATTCCAGACTTGAAACAAAAACTGAAGAAAAGCCTCTTTACAGCACTAAGGACGGGAAACAATTTTCATTTAGCTACTGGTAATTTGACAGTTCTTCTTGACATATTTCAGGTTTCTCATAGGGCAGGAGAAAGGGAGCATTAACAAGGAGAGATACTTGAGTACTTCTCTAACTCTATGGAGATTTCCAGACTAGACCATAAAAGGGTAATGTTTTCTTTCTTTTGGACTGAAATTGTCTTGGCAAGAAGAGAGCAAGTGACTGTTCTCTGGCACTCTGGACCAACTTCATCTTTGTGGTCAACCCACTCAAATCAGCGGCTCTTTATCAATATAGATGAATTTAACTCACTTGTCTGTCTGCAGCCCGTTCAGCTTCTTTTGAAAGCTATTATTGCCAAGTAAAATACAGCTTTAAGAAGGCTCAGTATTTTCTTAAATGGCTAATTTTTACCAGTGTCAACTTAAGTGATCAGAACTGTGGTGAAACATACAATATTTTTATAACACAATATTGTCAGAAATAACATAAAAGCCAAACCCCCATATCATTAAAATGGTAATAATGGTCATTCTCTTCCAGCAATAGATTACAGATACCAAACAAACTGTTATGCCAATTTATAAAAGGCCAGTATGTAAATGGATGCCTAAAGAGAAGAATTCCAAACCAGTTAATTTTATCATGTCATTACAAATGAAGAACATAACTATTTTAACTATTTTATCTCATAAAAATGCTAGGTGATCATTATACTCTTACAAAAGTCTGCAGATTGCACAGTTTATGCTCCTTCCTTTGGCAAATAAAATCATTTCTTATATTTTCATAAAAAGTGGGAATATACAGTCATTATATTTGTCCCTTACCTGTACCTCTGCTTCATGGTATTTGAGTTATAGCTTGCTTTCCCAAGTCCAATGTAGATCTGCCACTAGAGAAAGTAAGTGAGGCATAAAATAGCTGTGTTTCTTTTGGGAGAGAGGTAGCAAAATAGAAGCTAATAAATAGCAGATTATCTAACACAGATTTCCAGCATCTGCTTTGTTGTATGATAATCTGCTCCTCTGAATTCTCCACCTTCTTCTCATTCAGAATGTCACCGTAATGGAAACATTTTCTATATTTATTATGTATTTAATTATGAAATGATTCCAGCAGATTCCAGGATTATTTAAATCATATCTATCACTCTTCATCAGCTGGTTCATGTTCTGGCTAACATTATGGAGTGCAAGCAATGCATAGATATTTTGCAAGGAAGGAGATTCAAGAATAAAAGATACAAAGAAACAATGAGAAAATCAACAGTCCTTAGAATGAAATGAATGCATTTTTTCTACATGCAGAACTAGGACTAAAAAGCACATAAATTGACAATCAAAGATTGGTTAATTTGTAATGGTGCTTTTTTTTTCACAAATTTCTTCTAACCAACCAGTGTCCCTGAAGCTGGAATTTCCCATATAATTGGGATCCACAGGTTTCTCATTTTGCATCCACAGAGAAAAAAAAATAAAATAAACAAGACACAAGTTAATTACAAAATATAGTCTCAGTCATGGTAGCAAGCAAATTGCCAGCAGATTTCAATTCTTTGTTCATTAAAGATAAAAAGAGTAATATTGAAAGATCCCACAATAGAAAGAAGGCATTCAAGAAATATTGCAAAATCCTAGAAAATTCCTATGTTTAGATGACTGCAAACAACAAGAGATGTTCCAAAGAAAAAAGATTCATCAAGCTGTGATAGTTCATCACTTCAGAGTTTATATGTATAAGGTTCAATTAGTTGTGTTTGTCTCCTGGGTGAATTTTGCTAAGGTAGAAGTCACCTGACTTGCTATTTTGCAAAGTCTTCTGCTTTATATTGTGCAGTTAATTTTGAGGTGGTTGTGAGTTTTCAATCCACGTGTTTGCCTATGTTCATTGCAATATTATCAGCTAGCTATCAACCAGCTAATTATTTCCAAATATTGACATACTACTCTGTATTGATGTAATATGTTCTTGTCTTACAAAGCCAAAGTTCGTTTTTTCTCAAGTATCATTATTTGCTGTGTAAAAGAACACTTATCTTTTCTTATGGGTTAAAAGTATTATTACAGAGGTGAAATAACTTCAGACAGTAGTTCAGGACAGAAGTTCAGTTTCAAACTTCCTGAAGGGAAACCTCTTTTTTTTTTTTTTATGACAGAAATAAACTTGAAGTAAGTTGCTACCTGAATTCTGCTTTCTAGTATTTTGACATGAGAATGATGCATTACATTGAAGCTAGACCCAACATGACAGTGGAAGAGGAGTCAATCTCAACCTGGTTAATTATTACTTTCTTTTATTCTTCCTGCTTTCAGTGTATGAGTGCTTGGCAAGAGAAAACTCCATGTAATCCTGTGGAGACATTGTTTTTTACTTCAGACCGTAATCTGAATTATACATGATCAAATACCTATTCCATAGGATGTAGACAGAGCTTTTGGGAGGTGTCTGTGTGTATTATTCTATTCTGTTGATATTTTTCTCAGTACATGTAAAAACAGGAATTGCTCTATTGGATCTTACTCCATCGTTCCAAAACCTTATCCATATCAACTGTCTATACCTGACGTTTCTGAGGAAGGTGACATAACTTCACAGAAACAGCAAGTAATCTGTTCTCCCATATTAGATCTTAATTTCTAATAGCTGCACTTGTGAAACACAAAGATAAATGCTGCTTTTAATGTTTTGGGGGATAATTATAATAATCCAAGATACTCTTGATACTCTGGTGCATGTTTGTTTTCTCAGTCTATTTCAATGTACTTAAATTCTTGAACTCAGCAAATTTCCTGTAACAGATATTCTGCATTTTAATCTCTTTTCTAAAGAAAGCAAAGCTAGTTTTCGTTTTCTGAGAACAGGCTTTTTCTTTAATTTTCATTGCTTTTTTGTTCATCCCCTTATTTTTCATCAGTCTGAGATGGGATAACCCGTGTGAATGTAGTATGTTAGCTGAAGATACACCTCTGATATCAATAGAATTATCTTTTTGTTTATTCTCTGCTCTATTCCTTATATAACTTAATGTTTTGACAACTTAACAATTCACACCAAGCAGAGGGTAACAGGACTCAAACAAAATCAATTAACACTTCAATTTTTTCCCATACTCCATATGTTCTTGTAGTACAGGTACAAAAGCTGATATGAAAAGACAAGACTCTAAAATTAAATTTTATTTACTTCTATGCAGTGGGAACCAGTAATTTGTCTGAACACTTCTGTAGTGGAAAAATTTGTGATTAGTTTAGTCATAAATACGAATCCTGCTTGAGTCACTAAGGTAGCCAAGATCAAGCCAATCCCTGTAGCACACTGAAATTTCCTTGAATTTCCGTGAATTCTGCCTTGCTTTTGGGAACCAGTGTATTGGTGACTATGTTACCTAGCAGACATAGTTTGTGTCTTGAAATAGTTGAAGGAAATCAAAACCAGCTGATTATGCTGGCTGCAGGTGAAGCCAGATTATCTTTCTTCAACATATTAGTAAATGTCAATCTGCTTTTTAAAGTATCTCCTGATTTTCTTCTACCAAATTTAAAATTCTGTATTATCCTCAGAAACTGGACATACAAAGCTTGCAGTTTTAAGAAATGCCTTTGGAAGCCAAGTTCATGTCCACAAAATGTCAGACGGGA
Source organism: Limosa lapponica baueri (assembly GCA_002844005.1). NCBI lineage: Eukaryota > Metazoa > Chordata > Aves > Charadriiformes > Scolopacidae > Limosa > Limosa lapponica. Next base: position 1,010,621 of record KZ505761.1, on the reverse strand, counting down.
TTTTATTACTTCTAAGAAGGATGTTGCAATCCAGAAACAGTAAAGTTTTCTATGTCAACAAAAGAAAATCTAGCTGCAAGTGAAAAGAATATTATTTTTGTTTCTTATTGTTAGTATTGTGACTGGTTGTTTTGTTTCTTATTGTTAGTATTGTGACTGGTTGTTTGTGTCTATCTTTGTTTCTAAGATATTGATAAAATTAAAACCAAATGCTGTCTGCACTTGGATAGGTTTTCATCCTTTGTTCTACTTCTTATCACCTGCTAAACTATTCATTATATATCTGTCTGGTAAGAGATACAGAGTAACAAGTATTTCCAGAAATTCCTTAATTTTGAGTTAATCTGTGACTTTTTAGAGCAGAGGTTTCTTTCATGTGGTTAGACAGTTGTCTTATCCTGGTATCTGTCTAAGGTTTATGGACAAAAAGAACCTGTGATATGGCACCACTTAAGTCAATAGACTCTTCATTGGTTTTGGTGCACTGGATCTCCTTGGTTTTCTGGGTTCACAATTTCTAGAACTAGTTGAGAGACCTGATCCATTTTGTAGTCCTTTCCCTTATCTTTTTCCTACTCCTTTATCACAACTTGATTTATATTCTTGTAATAAGACATCATGATGTTAATTTTTTTCCAGTCCCTCTTTGAATCATCCTTTGTCCAGAGAGATTAGCATTAGTTATGATTATATTGAAGTTTTGTTTAAATCCATGTGACTGATGAGAAGAATTGCTGAAGAATGTCCACTAGTGTGTCTGATGATGGGAATGGGCGACAAGGCTGGGGATGCAACTTCACTCTCCTACAACTCACCAGACCTCAGTGGCAGGGATTTAATCTCATAAGCAGAAGGACATTCACAGAGTTTCCGAAGAAAAGAACTGGGTCTGGGAAACAGCGCTTACCTAGTATAAACATACATTTTATTGAGACATATTAACTTCCTGTTTGAGTAAAAAATAATTTTTGTTCAACACCATCATCAATTAGTGTGATGTGACACAATGAACACAATGGATTCAAAAAAGCTAATATGCTGAAAAGGGATTTTCTCTTCTATATGGTGTATTCTGACAGTTAAAGAGAGCCTAATTTCGCCTAACATTATCAGCATAAAATTTCAGCATCTATTGGTCCAATCCCTCTACAGACAGACCTTATCGAAAAAAATCCTTTCTACTGTAAGCATATGGCTGCAACAGATGAATGATTCTCTAGAAGTACAATACTCTCTGCAAATGTATTTATATACTACTCTCTGTCCCAAGGAAGCTATCATAGACCTCATGACTAGAAACTTTAAAAGGTTCAAGTTAGCTGAACACTTTAGATTAATCCTTAAAGCATAATCTTCTGCCTACAAAGGTACAAGCCTCTCCAGTAGCAATATATTTATGGGAATTTGGTGGATCAGTGCTGGGGACAAGGAAAGAAGTCACCCCTAAAAATTGGGAAGGGTTGCCAGTAACCTCCCGAAACTCTGTGGCTTTATATTGATGGCTGTTGCTGATGCTAGTTGCTCTTGCATGCTCCCATACAGCTCATGATTATTAATGTCCGCACATTAGGACAGAACTGGAGAACTCTCCAATCTTCATTGATTTAATTTACAATTTATTTCCAAATTGAAAACAAATAGTAAAGATATAAAGACACATTTTCGTGTTGGGATTGTTTTTCAGGTTTTTATCTTGAAATAACTTTCTCTTTCAAAGTCTTTTTCAAAATATTATAAGCCTGAAAAACATGACAGTCTAACATTTTAAATTGTTCTTTTTTTTTTTTAATTTTTCTTTTTTTTTTTTTTTAAATTTATCTTTTGTCTTTTTTCCTGGAAATTATGTTTCTTAGAAAGCTCTTTGTTTTTTTCAGTCTGGTTCATAATAAGACTGATTCTGAAAGCTCTAAGTGTAGTGTAGTTGAAATTTAAGTGTCCATATATAGCTAGTTTTGTCTGAACTATGCAAGCTTTTGACAGTACTTTGCCTCTGCCATTCTGAAAAATAAAAATATGTAGCTTTCAAAGAAGCATAATTTACACTTTAACTCATATTTTTCTCTTATACAACCACAGTGAATCAGAAATGCATTTTGTGAAATAAATGAAGCCAGAAACATTTAATGTTTTTTATACCCCTGAGAAGAAATATACAGAAATACTTAAATCTTTTCTTTTTAAATGATATTCAGTGCTTCGAAGGAGCGGTTGTTTTTTTTTTACATTTATTCATCTTATTTTTGGCTGCCAGAAATGAGAAAGGACAAAAGCTGCAATTAAACTCTACTGTTCCATGAAATGAAAAAAAAAAAAAAATAAAAAAAATTAAATCTGTACAGCTGTTTTCACAGACTGCTTCAGCTCCTTGAAAAAGTTATTTACACTCTTGTGTTCACAACTATATTAAATCCTCAAAATAACTATGTTGACTGCCTACTTTAATTCTTGTCATCCAAATTACTTAAAAGCTTCTCTGGTAGCATAAACAATTCTTCAAGGAATTTACATATTCCCCAGCATGAGGAAATCCATTTAGCAACACAGAACACAAGACGTCAACACTTTTCAATCACATGCTAATTAAACTGAACTACATGTTTGCAGAGTAAATGTGAACAACATGCATAGAGAACAGCAGCCTCCACTACCATTATTTTTCAGAGAGTGGCTACATTTTAGTTCTAGTCTCTGATTTAGTCCATGATAATTTGAAAGGGACACTTCTAAACAGTCACTATTATTTTATGGAAATCCATGAACAATATTCTGCTTTGAAAACATTTCTGCTTATAGCTTATCTTATTTTTCTTCATAAGCATTGTTTTACTTAAATGCAAGGACCTTTGTTGATAGGCAGTGCATATATAAGCATTGCTATTTCTTTTACTCAAGTTATAATCTTCTGTTTTTGTTTGAAAAAGACTCTTTTAATTATCAGGTCTCTAACAGGCTCCTCTTTCATCCTTCCCTGTCTCTCTAACTTCCTTTTCTGTAAAAGGTGTAATTTTATGCTGTGTAAGAACTGTTTATTCCAATAAAGAGCTGATTTACTTGTTCCTGAGACCTGATTATGTTGACATTAAAGTTCCTGTTATCCTACTTCAATTATATAAATTTACAGAACTTAAACTTAGACTTGGTTTAAAGGAAGTTTAATTTGAGATCCTGTTGAGTTATAAGCTTTGCCTTGGCTTCACATCTGTGAATAAAGACAATCCTTTGGTATAGTTTCCTCATGGTCACATTGAATTTATATATCTTTACACAGAAGTATTATTTTAATTATTTTTTTGGGGGGGAGTAAACAGGCAGCCAACGTTAACAGCTTGGCTTGTATTTTTGTTCATGGAGAATAGCCAGGTCCTCGGCTTGTCTAAGTTTTGATTTATCTGCAGGCCTGCCCAGATCTACTTAGAAATGCCCATGGGCACCATGCCTCAGGAAAAAAAAAAATATATTCAAAGCTTTTCATTTACAAATTGGCATTGTTTCCATAATCATATTTTTGCTGCCTCCTCTTTCATTTACTCTTGTCCCTTGTGGAGCCGTATGTTGGAAAAGTTCTCCATTGCACAACAAGTAATCCATGTTGATAAATGTTCACTGTATGTTATTTACCTAGAGAGAGCATTGCACAATTTTCTCCATAAATAACTTAAAAAACAAGCATAAATAGGGTAACAGTTCACAGTCAAAGTCCTCTGCGGGATAATAGGAACCCTGGAAAACAAAAGGAAAAAATCTTTGCAAACACCTCTCTTCTTTAAAGGCTACAAAGTACTGGTGCAGTTTAATTGTGTAAAGAAATGGAACATTGTACTCAACAAAAGCAATGAATAAAAAATATGAACTTTTATGCCTGACAGCTGGTGTGTAGTAATTAATACGGAATATTAAAAGGTACAGTAGCTACCAGAGTGAAGACATAAGGATTGGTTTTAGAAGGTGAAAAGCATCCAGGTCATTAAACCTTCCAGAAATTGTCAGCAATTCTGAACCATAGGTGTTCAGATACATATGACTGGGACAAGGAAGTCAGGATTTTAGCTTAAAGAATACGTATCAGTGATTCATTGTCAAGAAAAAGCACAAAATTAGCTGTTCTGCTGGAGTCTGTCCAGATCTGCTTCTACTCAGGCCTTCACCAATGACCTGAGTAAATAGAAACCTATGTTAAGCCCACAAGTGGCATGAATATGAAAGGGACTTTACCATACATTAGGAAACAAGACTGGAATTCAAAATAGCAATAACAGACTGGAGAAACGATTTGAGAAAAATAGAATGAAATGGAATAAAGCTCATTGGAAAGTGCCGAATTTAGGAATCATTGACTACACAGTGTAGCATGCAATAAAGAACCAGGTTTTGATTTACTTCTTCAGGAGAGCAGATGGAAGATTAAATTATGAGCTGAATGTGAGAGTCATGTAAGAATGGTTCCAGCATGAAGAAGAAAGAGGACAATCATCTTCAAAACCGTTTTAGGAAGGAAAATAGTACCCTTTTCTCCAGACAGGATAAGATGTGCTTAAAATTAATCAAGAAACAGACGTAGTAGGTGTCAGAAAAATATCCAACTGGTAAAAAGCCTGGAAAGAATCCGCAGAGAAATGTACAGTCTCCAACATTGGAGTCTATAAAACTGAAGACACGTCTTTGCATGTCACTGAAAGTGCTGCCATATACCGGTCCAGATGAAGTAAAAAGGCCACTTTTTACAATTCTTCTTTCGATTTCTTGTTGGAACAGAGGTGTGCAAAGATTTTTATTTTTTTTTCCCCCTGAATAACAACAACTAACAAACCTTTAAATTAGAGAATCACTTCCATATTAAGTTGGAATTTTGGGTCATGCCTAGGTCTTCTGTTCTTTAATAAAATCTCTTTTAATATACTTATATTAGATATTACCTCAAAGTTAAAAAGTTGATAATGGTCTAAAAATTTAATTTCACAACATTTGTATGCTTGGATGATCAGAGATTTTTTCATGCCCATAGCACAGAATGAAAGCAAATTCTTTAAATACAAGGGTCTAAGTTTCTTCTGGATTCTATCGTGGTTATTTAAAGCTTGATTCTGACTAGATAGAGACTGAAAAACAGTTTTGTAAAAGTTTTACAGCATTTGGTTCTAACAGTACTATTTCTGGCACATTTAAATTCTGCTTTAAAATAATGAGACCAGATAAATGCCCTGTGCAGCTACACTCACTCCACTGAAATTACACCAAATATAAAGTTGGCCCAATTCTATTCGAGCAGCCCCAAATGAAGTTTCCCTCAGCTACCCAGAGAATTGGGAGGGAGGAGGGGGAAAGAACAGATGTTGACTCATTATTCTTTGGGGAGTTGTTTGTTTTTCATGACATCAAACAATTACGGAGAATTCAGCTGTTGTTAAGGCAGCTTTATTTTAATTGAATATACAATTACATAGGAATGTTGCTTTGTAGTGGCACTGCTGTTTGAGAAAAGAATAACAATCTACAGGATGGTGGAAACACATTTAACAGGTAATGCTTTCTTTTAACACAGCACCTCCACATAAATGAACAATACAGTCTATTTTTAGAAAAACTCCAATTAGCTCATGTGGTTATTTACGTGGATAGGATTGTGACAGCAAGTCTTTGGACTTCTGCTGGCATAGAATCCTACATATGTGCTACTGACACATAAAAACTACCATTATGATCCTTCTACAATCAGCTCCTCTCCTGGATCCCTGCCAGATCTCTGTAAGTGTTTGATCTTTCCTCCATACCCTTGGGGAACACCTCTCATTCACATTACGGCTACTTTACATCATTGTAGCATTATAAAGGACCTTTAAAATATCACTCACGGTGACACTTTCCTATGTCGGTATGGTGAAAAATGGCTTTAGTGCGCATGAGAATTAAATTTTAAATAGTAGGGAGAAACTTTTCCCACACATTCATGGCTAGGCCTGGGAGGTGTCTACTCCACCAAATGCAAAGCAGAAGGAATACGGTCCTTTATGACTATGGACCAAGTTGATAATGTTGTAGCAATCACACTATGTCTGCTCAGTGGAAGCAGAAAAGAAAAATAAAACAAAAGGAGAAAACAAATTTTTCAAGTCAGATATGTTTACAGTTTCCTTTGGAGGCTATCTGCCACGGGTTAGTCTTCTACTGTCAGATGCCAACTAACTGGCTTGAGGTCTTCCTCCTGCAGAGGATACTTACCTGAAGGATAAGAGTCTCATGAAGCTTGCATTGATGACAGCATTGTCAAAACTGACACAATTTTTACCTACAGCATCTGCATAAGAGGTCATGATAGCAGACTGAAGATTCTTGCTTTTTTACTGTTCCTGGCATTATTTTAAGTTAGCCCTCTAATATAGTTATGGTTTTGCTTTCATTGCTTTATAAATAATGATAATTCTAAGATATTACTACCTAAACATTGCTTTCAGGCAGCATGTTACTGATGAGACTCTTGAAAGATCAGTGGAGTCCAAAATAATGAAAAAAGAGTTAAAATTGAGGTTATCATAGATGAAAATGAAGTTTTCATTTTCAAGAAGAAGTATGTTTTTCCCCACAGCTTATTTATTCATTAGTGGTGCTGTCCAGTGGACAGCAGAGATGTTTTCTCTAAGGCATGGTAACTTTGTGTGACATTAAGTTATTAAAGGAAAACGGGGTATGCACATCCTGAAACCACCCTCTGAAAGGGAAGCATGAATCTTAAAGAACCTAAATTCCTAAAATTTTATAGATACTTGCTTCCAATAATCTTGTTAAACAATGTAGCATGATGAGAAATAGATTCTGTGAAAAAGAGTACTGTTACCTAATAAGAATGGCTCTCCAGCTGTTTGGACAAATGTAATAAGTAAAGCCAATCACTTGCCAATAGCTGAGTTCCTCAGGCCAGAAGGAGAAGGCTCTTGGTAACTACAGAGACTATGAAGTACTGGAGTATATAATATGAGAGACAGATAGGAGAGCATAGTTATGTGAGTATCAAATATAGCATTTGGTTCTAATTTCAACTTTGCAAAATAAAAATGTAAGGCACAAGTACTAGTAGTAGTAATAATAATAATTTTTGTGAGCAGTAGAACTAACAAAGCAGAGCTTTATTGGTCTTTGTAATCTGTAGGAGTGTTCAGCAGCATCAAATAAGGTGCAAGGTCCGACCAAAGCCTTGATTTCCTATAGTGCTGATGTCTTTCCTCTTCAGAGTCCTTGTTACCTAATAAAGTTAATGGTCAGGCTTCATTAACAGGTCTCTCTTCTCTACTTAACCATGATTTACATAGAAAATGTAAAATATATTTGAGAATGTGATTTTTTTGTCACATTAAGTTGAAAAATACTAGTAGCATATCAATCAGCAAACCATCAGGATACCAACTTCAGACACTAAGACATAGTTTGATCTTCTAACGGAAATAGGCACAAAACTCAATATCAAACTAGAGTACAAAAAACTAAGATAATTCAGTAATAATATAGATGAGCACTTGGTGAAGATTCATATGTTCATATTTATCTGTCTATCTGTCTACCTATCTCAAGTGTTTTTGTGCATAACACTTGCAGGAAAGTGTAAGTGTTAATTATTCTCAGGAAATTCTCATACTGATCTTATGCAGAGATATTTCTGGTATACATATTTTCTGGGATGACTCTCTCATGGCAAATCCTGGTCCTTAACCACTTGCTGAAATGCAACCCACACAAAATGCATATGTATTTTTAAAGTGTTAGTGTCTGGTATCTTGGTTGTTGCACATTGCAAACTAAACACCTTATGAGTATTTTCTGGGTAGGGCTGAAATCAATTATTTTCTCCAGCCTAATTATATGCACAGACACATTCATATTTTCTTAATAGTTTTCCTTGAATGAAAATTGATAGCTGTGACAGATTAATGTATGTCGACACAGACAACTGCTGGTTGACCATATTGTTCTCACAATTGGTTGCAAAACAAATGATAAAAATATAAAATTGTTTTGTCAGCTCTCAGTCATGCTACTTCAGCCTCCACAGTGAATTGAAGTTACAAATCTTTCAAGCTCTGTAGAGAAATTTGAGTCAATGCAAACATGCAGAAAGTTGCTAAGCTAACGTCCTTCGTTCATCAATGCCAGTGTTTAATGCCCCAATACAATGTCAAAAAAAAATCTCTGTTGGTATTCTGAGCTGATATACTAATGAAATGCAAACTGAGTCCTCTCATTTCATCAGTAAGGACCTCATGGTACTCTTTATTATCAGGAAAGTGACTATGACTACTGTCACCAGCATATGATGGCCAAGCTGACCAAGATTTATGTCACACTTCCTTTGTAGTCAATGTAATAATAATGCCCTATTGCCTTCCCTAATGGATGTTGTACCCTGTGAATAAAAAAAAAGGGTATTTATACCAAACAACTCCTCATATTTACCAGTTTCATTGTACGTGAATTCTGTGTAAACTTTCAGTTTTTAAATGGGATCTCCAGAAATCAAAACATCTGAAGAAGCTGAGGTTTTACTTATATAAGCAAGTTGAATTGGGTGGAACAATTCAACCAATTAAGGGTTAAGCCCAACATGTATCAAACAGTTCTGGAGGCTTGTATAAGTTCTATTAACTTTTTCATTTAGAAAAGCAATAGCTCAACAATATTTCTCCCACACTACACTTCTCTATTTCGTCTGTATCTAGAAATTAAATGCAAAAATATAACATGGCTTTTTCAGGATCTCCAACTCAGATGAAAGTGAGCAGTTTCACCAGAAAAGTTGTTCCTGGAAACTTTTTAGCCCAACTTGCAAATTCCAAAAAAGAATTATCAAAAAATCTAAAGGCTGTTTTCACAAATTCAGCCTTAAGCAATTTCTTGTATAAATTTTCACATTTAGTTACAAGAATAGCTACATACATGCATACGAGTTTAAATAATGTGATTTTCCACGCATACCCAAATAACTGACCTCTGTGAATGCTTTGGATATTTGAGTCCACAATCCAAGTAGGCACAAAATATGCACATACTTTGGCATAACTGGCTGCAAAGTTCATTAATTATTTTTACCATAGTTACCCTGCACACTTATCAATCAAATAAACATGGTTTGTTTGACCGGGGCTAAAGTAAGCTTACAACAAACTTTGGATTTTTACCTGGTGCTTTTTTCCCCCCTTTCTCATTGTTTGGATTAAAAGTCTTCTCTAGGTGATGTGATCTTTGAGGAAGATGCCAGAGTCTGTGCTTCACTCCTGCAGAAGTTAAACCCCAGGGAAACCTACAGTGTTGGATTCCAAGGGCATTAGTGTTAATGCTTAGGACTAAGTAAGGCAAGGAACATGCTGAGCCCTATGAAAACACCAATTACCTTAACTAATAATAAAAGTAAAACAGTTTGTGGGAGTGAATGGAGCATTGTTGAAATCATAATGACAGTGAAGTGAGAAAAAAGCCTATCTTAGGGTGGTTTACCTCTGAGTAAATAGTTTGCTCTTCATTGCATTTCTTGGGTTTCTGCTGAGATCTATGTTGTATTCTAAAGCCAAATAGGTGAGATCAACAGCAAAGTTTGCTTGTCAAATGCAAATTTCAGAAACTAGTATTAATAACATCGCTAGAAGGCTCTTCGGTCAGAGCTCAGGAACAATAGAAAATTCCTTAATCGGAGACTAAAAACATAAATAGGTTTTCTTCATGATATGACATTAAAATAATTTTCAGCTTCAGTGCTGAATTCCACTTACACTTATGTGCATGTTGCATCTCCTGTAAGCTAGTAATGCAAAACATTACATTAGTTAGACTGCTGTGGATCAAAGAAATGTCCACATCTCCCCTTCCTCTTTTTACTTCACAGATTTATTAAGACTGAGACCATTCATTGTTCATTTTCAGATAAACTGATGGTTGCCTTGATTTCTGTTTTTAAACCTGTTTTTTTCCTTCTCTTCCCCTGTTAATCATCTACTTGAATACTGCTGGAGAATATCCTTTCAGTCAGGGTATGCCTTCAGCATATGTTCCCTAGGCTTGCCTTCTTTTCTATTGATTTGTTTCAGAGGACTGTTGTATTTACCTAGGGCAGATGAACACTCATCAGGACTTTCCATCTAACACTTTTTTCCACTTGTTCTTCTCCTTTCCTCTTTTAAGGCATCCCAAATCTCTGCACTATGTTCTTAGTATGTATTCTGTCGTTTTATTCCTGCACTGTTCATCTTTTTTCAAATGCAACACACTCCTGTAAATAATTCTCTGTAGGTTACTCACCAGCAACCACCACTCTTTCGAGAATCAGCACTTCTATTTAAACCAATGTCTGGCAATAAAACCATAACAGAGTGACGTAGAGAAATAAATTAGGGTCTGAAAACAAATACCATTTCAGGCATAAAGAGAATATGAAAGGCATGACAGTGTGTTAGACAGCAAAGCAGGTAAATCCCTTTTCCATGTTTCTATTGAGAGGGCAAATGTAGGAGCTTATGGCAACTTCTTCCTTTAAAAAAAAAAAAAAAAGATATTTTATTGTTTATTAATTGCACTTCAGTGGAGTCCAGAGATGCAGAAAAGCCCTCGTTCCCAAAGGCTTAGGTACTATTCAAATAGACACTACAGGACACCTCCATTCCAACAACAGGCTTGATATATTGCAACATGCATTTATCAGGGTGGTTTTGGCAAATACTGTAGACAGCAGACTGCATGTCTGCTTTCAGTGTATCAGTGGTGAAACCTACCAATAGTATACAAAGTTATTTTGTCATACATCTAAACAGGCATAAAGAAGTAGGGCTTGTCTAATCACAATGCTCTGCATCAGTTTTCCTGCTATGTGCATTGCTTATACTATGGAAAGGATCAATAAATGAATATGATTGTGGTACTGATCTTGACTGCATCTGTATAAGGCAGGAGGAGAGTTCTTTTTGTTTCTGAAGTCCCTAGATCCATGCAACATGAACACAGCCTGGGGTTCAGTCTTTTGGGACTCCTTGACATAAAATGTTAGTATAGAATTTGCATAATTTTTTTTCCTTTAATTACAATGTGTGAAGGTTAGTAATGCTGTTATGTAGAAATAACAATTTTAAAGGCAGAGGTGCTTTTCATAGCCTGAGTTTCTCCCCTTTGTTTTGCATGCTTCTGGATGCAGAATGTGAACTTGGCTGCCTTGAAATTATAGTTAGACCAATGCTTTGGAATGTCCTTCAGGCACAAAAATCTGCCTTTTACAGCAGCCCTCAGCACTTTACTCCAACTTATTTGATTTTAAACTAATGCTAAAAATCTAAAGAGAGCCCCCTTTTGGTTTAAACCCCTCTCAGGCCTATATTGTGTTTCTGTCATAGGAGTGATTCTGAGAGGCACTAATTAAAAGTCCAATGAATGTGTGAGGGTTAAACTCACAGGCTCTGCTCATTAACAGTCGCTCACCTAAGAATATTTTGGGACTTCTTTTCTGTGATGGGAAAGAAAGGAATAAGACTAGACAACACTTAAAAACTCACAATTTATTACACAAACACACATTTCTGTTGTATTACTAGGCCTGCAGTGATGACAATATCTAATTTAACAAGAAGATGCCTCCCCTTCCCCTGTGTTTCTTCTCAGAAAATAACAAAAGAAAACAAAAAAATCACTAATGAACACCCCTTCCCCCAAGAAATAAGGAAAATCAGAACCATTTTGTTAATTGTCTTTTTCCTGCTGTTTCCATGGTAATACTGGCTACTAGACTTCACCGCAGAGTGACAGTCCAACAATTCACACACTACACCCTTTCAGGCACAATGAATGGCTGTGAAAGAGGCAGAACAGGCACTATTCAGGAAACATGTGATATCTACTCAATGCACTACCTTTCATCCACATTTTCCAAATTGCAGTTAATTTAATTCTAAACAAATGGCTAAGGGGTACAAATGAGGATTAAAAGGAAAAGAACATCTTGAGCTCTAATGGGGACGGTTTGTGTGAAGAACAATATAGCACTTTCTTCTGATGCCAAGGCTGCCGAATTGAAAGATGCACTTTCCCTCTTCTTCTGAGGCCTTAATTTATACTCTATACCGATAGTGAAATAAACATGGCAGGTTGGTTGTTTTGTTTTATTTTTTGACAATTTATGCAGATTTGTGCTTGTCATTTGGAAACATTTTTGTTACATGAAGGTGTAATTTTGATTTTCTTCAAATGCCTGTATTTTTCCTCAAACCTCCTGTATTTTTCAAGTAAGACAGCTTTCTTCACCAGGCCTCTCATTCGATCTGTCTCTGAAGTTATTGTTTTAAGTCCCATAGAAAAAACCATGACAAATACTTTCAGGTCACCTTAAGAAACAACAACGGACCTTTTGAGAATGTCAGTGCCCGGAAGGAAATTATTATTCACATTAGATTTAATGACAGTGAGACCTTTTTTCATCTGATTCTTTTTATTTTGCCATGTAAAGAGTATTATCTTTGCTTCAAATTGATCAATGAGCTTCTCGAATTTTGCCATATTCAGTTAGGCATGAGGCAAGATGCTTAAAAAGTTCCTATATTTGATAAATTTCAGCATGACATCATAAGCACTGACAATGTGCCAGATCTGCTAATGATTTCACTCTCTGTACCATATGCAGTTTGTGTTGAGAATGTTGATGTTGTAAAGGAAAATATTGCAGAATAGCAATATAGCTTTAAATCTAAGTTTCTTTTCACTGATTTTTCACTTTTTTATCTTAAAACTTGAAAATTATTAAAATCAACAACCTATGTAAAATGCTTCCTATTCAGGAGAAATATTCTTCAGTTCAGCCATATTTTTGTACAACTGATGCAAGCAAAATGGCCCTTTAGACATAATTACTATTAATATCAATTTTTACTATACTTACTTGTTTTCCAGTTAAGAATACTTCAGTTTTTAAGAATTTCTTACACAGAGTTACCAGACATGCCATTTTTTTATCAGTGAGAAACAGCATTTGATATTGTATTGCCAATAAACAAAAGCACAAAAAAGCTTGAGAAGACTTTTCAAGTTTTGCAGATAATTGTGTTTTGACTTGCAAATGTTTTCTATTATTAGGTTCAAGTGATCATACTTGCAGACTCTGTTACCTGTTATGTGCAAATAAAATTTTCAGATAGGATCAACCATTTCTTGCCAAGGACTCAGATACAGCTGCATGGTTTTACAATGTACCTAATATGACACCAGTCTGTCAGAATACGAAGACAAGCTGAAGACTTTTAATGACTAATTTTGAATGCAAAGTAGTGTTTTTAAAAACTACCAAATACATACTTTTTTTTTTTTTTTTTTTTTGTAGCAGGATCCTACTTTAACAGCAGAGTAGCATTTTAGAAATCCTGTTGAAACAAATTTTGGGGAATTTGTTTCAAATAAGCACTCAAGTTATTAATTACATTTTTTTCTTTTTCTTTTTTTTTTTTTTTTACATGAAGCAACAGAATATCACTATAAAATGCATGCAATTAAGCAATAAAGTCACCTGAGCTTGGGTACCAAACAAATGTTTTCAGAGATGTAATGCTTTTAAAAAATGTTAAGTCTAGTAGTTCTACACTAACACTAGTGAGGTAGATTGATTAATCACCCTTCAAAAGAAATCAGTCAATGCTATGTCAAAATTTCTTGGGTAGTGCCACATTGTTGAGTGTAACGCAGGATGAAAAGTTTACAAAAGTATCACTTTGCTTTGCAGCTCCCCAACACTTAGTCCTTTATGGGGCGCGATAGCATACTTAGACACCTTATATGGTTTAGGAAGCTTTAATAAGCTTAATCAGAAAACTGGCTCACAAAGAGATACCACATCTCTGCTTTAAAGTCTGTACTGGTTTTGGTTTGTTATTACACAGTATTAAAAATACAGGAGGGCAAGTGTAGTGAAGATAGAATTGCACACATATTATTATAATAAGGGCAAATTTTTGTACTGAAAAAGGTACCAGAATGGTACTACAGTCCCTTGTAATTACGTGTTCTTGTCTACAGCAGAAAGTGACTTTGGTATGCCTTTCAGGGTCATTTTAGAGCATGTAATCAGGATTTTACCATATACATTGCTGAAAAGGGATGGAGATAAGCATGCACGTAACAGGTAATCAAGTCGGAGCCTGGAGGCCTAACACCTTTAGCCTACTCTGGACAGATGTGTGCCTATGAGCTTGTGCTAAACACTTTCTTACGGACCGCTGATGTTGGTGTAGTTCAATATGGAAACAGTTATCTCTAGATTTCCCATGGTCTACTTCTGAATAGCTCGTGGAAAGCACTTCTGCAGGGCTTCCCACCCTCATCCGCAAGCTTCTGATGCCCAGAGGACAGTTGTTCTCATCACACCAGGGCTCTGCTTAGATGTATTCTCCATGCAATCCCTTGAAAGGCGAATACTAAAGAAATTCTCTTCAGTTTCAACTCCTTTATCCAGTAAAATTCAAAACTTCAGGGTGAAATTCAGACAAAATGTTTAATTCTCTTTCACTGCCACCACCAAAACTCCGTTCACTAGGAAATGCAAAAAAAATAGCCTCTTTCCCGTCAGAGCTGGCTTCAGTCTTGCTCAAATGTTAGCCAAATTCCAAAGTTTAGGGGCTTTCAGAGGATTGGCTAAGCTTGTAGTGAAACCTGAAAGCGTGTATTATCAGGCTTTTGATCTTCATTGCCAAAGAAAGCATGCATTCCTGCATGATAGATATTGCAAAACTGGTTTTATGGTATTAGGGTTTCATCATACACGAAGAAGTCTTTTATTTTCCCCTTTTCGATTTCTGCTGGAAGTACCCAAGAAAGTAAAAACGGAAACATTCAGAACCATGTTCTCTTCAGCAAACCGTGTTGCAGCTAGTGTTTCTCCAGAACAGCATTTTGATTTCCATAGTGAAAAAGAGAAGGAAAAAAATGCCAGCAAAAGTAAGAAATCAAGTAAGTAGCCAAGCTACTAAAACCAGCATAGACAACTAAAGCAATTGTCTGGAACTCTATCTACAAACCCTCTATGCTTTTGCTATATTTACATTAAAGTCATTGAAACACATTTGCATGCCAATAAAACAGTGAACAGACAAAGATTTTCATGCCTCTAGCAAAGTGCCATATTCCAAATTTAGCTCCAAATTCTTTAGCAGATCAGGCCTCAGTAAGTTTTACTAAACAGTTTTGTTGCCTGACCTCGGGCCTTGGTTTCTGTTTTTCATTTCCACTACGGCTTGTTTACTCTTGACAGAATGACGGACATTCCTCCCTCTACAGGTCACAGCTCTATCAGTGTGCTGATCAGTCTGCCAGGAATATCATTACTGCAACCAACATATTCATTGGTGAGTTAACATACCGTTCATGTGAGAGATATTGGTCCAGTTGCACAGCTGATGTAAATCGGTGTCGTGGAGCAACATTGATTTACAGCAGCTGAGAAGCTGACGCATATCATCCAACAGCCAAAACAACTCCAGTCATCCAGTGATTCCAGTATCTCTTTCCAAATATATATTCCCACACAGAATAGAAGCCTGTTGTCAGATAATCCAGATATGCAGTTGTTTGCTGAATGTTCCCATTCCTGGAGTATCTTCTCTCCATTTACAAAACAAATATTACAATAAGGAGTTCTAATTTATTTCCAAATAGAGAAGCAATTTGTAGAATAAAGTTGACTTGCATGACCAAGGAATTACTTTATTTTTAGTCTTATTTATAATAGGAAAGCAACAAGAAAGCAGTATTGATAGAAAAATGACATTTATTTCTTCCCTCCTCCCCTTTCGTTTGGGCACAGTATGTAGATTTGGGGATCTTTAACTGCCAAGCCCTCCATCATTCTCAGAGGGGTTTTTCCTGACTGACCTAAGCCTCATCCTGGTTCTAATATAAAACAGCTGAAAACCTTCTACTCTAAGGAAAAAAATAGAAACAAGGCAGAAGATATTGTCACTAGATACATATTTGCTGCTTGTAAAGGAGATATATAGCTCCCTGGGCCCACTTTAAAACTAAGGCCAAGATCTGACCTCAGTACTTTCCTCTCTGAGCAGATGCTTAGCTATGAATTCACTTGTCACTTAAGAAAGGAGCCCTTCATTTTTTTTTCTCTTTCCTCTGGCCTAATAATAAATGTTCCTTTAAAACAATTGTATCCACATTTTCTATGTAAACGTTTTCCTCTAATGTCACTGGGAGAGTAACAGTTCATGAGATGGATTGTATTTAAAGACTGAAGCCATCACTTCCCAATACTTTGGATTACTTTTCCAGAAGATTGCAATTGATTCCTGTGCCATTTCTGTGGACAATTCCTCAAATGCAACATTTCAATTTCAGGGGCAATTACTCCTATATCCTCAGATCAAGACTGTAAGCCTGAAGTAAAATGTCAGTAAGAGGTGGAGAGAAGAGACAAACTAATGGACTGCAGAGGACCCTCTGCATGTTGCCTGTACTACACAGATCTGGTGAGAAACATGGGCAAGCAGAAGTTCAGGGACCATGATGGGACTGTTGTTCTGCATCTATACAGACACATGATGTCACTCAGCTTTATATAGATGGACCCAGCTTCATATCTAGTGTCCAAAATGCAGTAGGTTATCTATTCAGAAACCTCTTCATGACTTCTCAGACTCTGAGTCATCGTGAGAAGTGACACACCACTGGTAGACCTTATTCATCAACTTTTTACCCAATAGAATTTGTAAAATATTCACAGTGAGACAAGAAACCACCCATGATCATGACTCTTCTGGTTTCAGATTTCCTTAGAAATTCAAAACTTAGGTAAAGGTTATTATGATTTGCTAATTTTTGTGAATCTGTTGAGAAAAACAGGCTGAGTTTCAAGGATCTGAAGTATGAGAAATGTATGGCTTTTGAAATGACACCGAATGATACATGAATACTAGATCTGACTAATTTCAGTTTTTCAATTTGGATTAGTCTGGAGTTTGATGCTTGGTACAGTACACAGTCACTAAATTAAAGAGTGTACTGTCAGGAATTGCTGTAAAGTGAATTAAAGTGAGTATATTAGCTCTAATAAAATACTTGTTTTAGTAAGAAAGGGAACCTTAACAGGCAACTACAATGCAAAATCTTTAATATAGGTTTATAAACTGTTTGAAAAAAAACTATCCAAAGTAGATGTGGTGAGAAGACCTGATAGAGTAATGTAGGGCATGGAATGGGAGTGAAAGGATACCAACATGAAGAGAAATAAGAAGTCTCAGATGAGGCCAAAATATTAAATACATTGAATTTAATAAACATGGACAGGTCTGGAGTCAACAGCAGAGACAAGACTTAGCCAAAATGGTTAGTTAGTAATAATGAATATTTCATTTTTGTACTACAAACCCTCTCAGAAAACTTTCTGTGAAAACATGAGCATTTTTCATAGCATTGGAGAATTAACTCATTATTTCTTGTAACATACAAAGAAGTTACTTCCAATGTGAATGCACTGTGGTTGAAAAGCTTTTAGGTTCAAGATATAAGGATGCTACTTATAAGACCTCAGGTCTAATTATCTTGGTAAAACCATATGATTGACTGCTACAGTCATATCAGATACCTCAGTATTTGTGACCCTTTTTCTAATGATGAGGGATTATGTCAGTCTCGTTTCTCAACAAATGCAGGATGTATCCTAGTCTTCAGAACAGGGACAACTTCTTAGAATGGATTTTCAGGGAGGATGTTGAACAGGAGGACTTAAATTGTCTAATTTTGAACTCCAGCATTACAGCTTGACTTGGCTTATAAACAGATTTTTAGAAAATATTGAGAAAGTCACAGTAGCCGTATCAAAGATTAGGAGGTTACAGCTTCCTTTGCTGATGTACACAGAGGAGTTTCTTATACATTCCCTGGACTGTCCAGGCTAGAATTAATTGTCTGAAGGGCTCTGCTTGGGATGGCATGTGCCAGTTGCATTGGAGCTGCTTGAAGGTGCATGATGCTCATTAAAATCTTAAGGCTTCATCACAGAGTGCTTTATCAGCACCAGTGTAAATAAGAGTAGTCATTTTGCAAGATTTGTTGTTCATATGCTTGGAATTTTGGGATACCTTGAAAATAGATGTTTAGATGAAGAGCAGGCTAGCAAGTCCCAGCTAAATGACTCTCTGAGCAAAGTGGAACTGGTTTGGTGCTTGGCAATAAGTCCTGACAATCATGACTGCTTTGGACAAATGACTATCTGCAACTGGTTAGCTCTTCTTACTGTTTTCACAAACTGCTAAGAGGCTTAGGTTAAACAGCTCTTGTGATAGGACCATTTCCAGAAGGTAAGTATACTTAGGACACCTTTGGAATAGGAGTTCTTGTACATGCTTCAGATTAAAAAAAATAAATAAATAGATTTTAGGCTCCTGTACCTTGGATTTTGGTGCTGGCCAAATGTTGTCCAAGTGTGTGGTAAATCTGATTTCCTGTTTACCAAGCCATTCTATCATAACAAATCTTTATTTTTCCCTCTATGTGAATTTAAAAGTCATCAGGAGATTCTGACCAATAGTTTAGGCACACATCCTTGTGAAATGCTGCCAGGTGTGCACTCTGCTTCTCTATCACCTACAGCAGAATACATTAACTTACTGCACCACCAAATCCTGTCAAATAAACAGAGCTTTTATGGATGTTTATCTGATGTATTTGTAGATACAAAGCCTGCTCTATGCTCCATCAATGAAACAAAGAGAATAGCGGGGTGAGGGCTGAGAATGGTAGTTATTCTACTCAGATTCGACGTTTTTCCCAGTCTCTGCGTGAGGAAACACGGACAATTTGGGTACCTTTGTTTCGGCGCTGGGCGGATCGGGGGCGACACCGCGCGGCGGCGGCGGCAGCTGGGGCCGAGCACCCCCTTCTTCCTGGAAAGAAATTAAAACAGGCAGATGAGGAAGTAGTCCTTTGTCTTTAATCCAGTACTAAGGAAAACATCAACAATTCCTTTTCCCTATTGTTTTCACTTATGTATTAATTTCTCTATTTTCCTCCCCCTCCATCCCCCCCATTCATCTTTTATTATTTTCCTTCAGTCCTCAAACTGGCAGAATAAAGAAGTTTGAACAGAGGATCCAGTTTTCACCTTAAAGCCCTGCCCAGCTGGAGAGCAGAGGTGGATCTGCATCGACTGGTTCAGCACAGCTCTGCTCCAAAATAGGTCCTCGAACCATTTCCATTGGCCAAAGCAACACTAATTGTGGGAGGATCGGGGGGGGACTGGCACCTTCTACTCTGTCCTGTTTACTCCAGACTTCTGACTTTTCACTTGCACTGTGAGGAACCAACCATACTGACTTTATAGGCCTTACAGTCTTCCTTTGAGAGAGAAGTGTTAAAGCAATTACAGAACTTGCGCTGAACTATGGTTTAAACTTTTCTGTAGTACCTTAAAGTATTATAGCAGCTTGAAATATCTACTACAATAGATAGAGAAATCACTAAAAAATGGTGTTGTACATGCATCTTGGCTTATTTTTCTGGAGTCTGTGACTACTGACATCTTAAAAATGCAACAGCACTAACTGACAAGGCTATCTTGTAGTTTCTACCTTTGTAGCTTTACCTGTCTCACATACATTGTGTATGCACCACTGCTATCAGTCATGTCTCTCAGAAGAAAGCTTTGTTGTCTTCATCACTTTTTACAAGACCACACAATAACCCAGACAGCACTCGATTCCTCAACAGGAACATGTATAACTTCATTGCTGCAGTAAAAATAAGCATAAATCAGCAGACCAGCTTGATTTTACTGTTTCATACTGAAAATTATCTTGAAAGCCTCTGCCTCAGTTGTTTCCATGTCCATGGGAAACTTGCCAAATACTATATTGACTCTCCCACTATCATTTGCATACATTAAAAAATATAGGCCAAACTCCTTCACTATGGAATAGAAACTGTGCCCATATGTGTCTCAAAGCAGGCTTGAGAGCAAGGATTTGGTACATTCTTATCTTCTTTAACAGTTTCCCTAGAAGTTAATGTTCTTCTTGAACTGAAAAAGGTTTTTTGCATAAACATGTACTGTTTGAAAAATTTACTGTTTAAATATTGAAAACCAAATGATGATTTTAGTCTTCTATTGAAAGTTTTACAACTATAAAAGAATAGTTTTCTTTTTAATTTCTTTGAAAAAAGGTCAAAAACCTCCCCGTCTGAGTATTTTCTGACTCTTGATACAGAAATCTTGGTGGCTGCCTTTCAGTGTTAAATGATAAGCTGTGTATAAAATCAGTTCTAATTTATTCTAAGCCTTCTGAGTTATGTGCAAGGAAAGGACAGAAGTTTTCTGTTGTTTTTAGCAATGAGGTGCTTAGCTGATTTATTAAGCGAACTTGTATGTATTGCTGCTAACTCTTCTGGTTTTGTCATGAGTTTATAGTGCTTCTCTTAAACAATCATTTCTTGGAACTGTGTAATTTCATGATACTCCTCACTTTTTTAAACAAAAATATATAATGTTTTAGACATCACACAAGTGTAAATTGTTTGTGAATATAAAGTAAATTTATCTCTAAAGCTGAAAAAAACCTAACCGAAAAGAGGAATGGAATATAATTCATATTTATTTTAATCAATGTCTATTTAAAACTGTTTTATAATTTTATTAGGTCTTAGTTTTCAACTGTTTCAGTGTTGTAATCTTTATTTAAAACCAAAAAATAAAGTAGAAAGTGCTCATTCTTAAGTTTCAAAATTAAATTTAGATAATTTTGAATAAAATAGGCTAATTACATATAATTTATCATTTTTTCAACTCTCCCCACCCCCCAGACACTAATCCTTCTCACACTATCATGCACTATTGCTCCCCTCCACCCCACCCAAAAAACCCCTACCCAACTCAAAGAGACAAAACCAACACAAATCATTGGCTTGTCGTAGCAGAATTACAAAGTAAAAATATAATTCAAAACAATCAAATTTTTAATATGTGGCAGTCTTATAGAAGACAGAATTGCTTTCTTATCTTACACAACTCCTCAGTGTAAATCAGTATTAAATATCAACTTTTCATTGACAAACTATCTGTGCAAGAGAAGAAAATTAGTGCAATTAATTGGAAATACACAGTACACCATTAGTGTATTTTTTTAATTGAAGGTGAAGCTGATCTCTGAACCACATCTAACATGTTTATAAGAGTGGTTTTGGTCAAACTGGAAAACTTCTATTGTATTTTCGGCCTCCCTGTTACACAGAGAAGGACTACGGTTGTTCCTTGGTTTTGGCGAATGACCATTGTCCAGCTCCACAGTCAGTGGTTATTTTTATCTTCTGTGTGCAGAAATAGCAAGTCTTCCCATTGTCAGAGATAAATATAACTTTTTTTTTTTTTTTTTTAATAAGTATTTTAGACTTTTTTCCCCTACTTGCAAGGAAAGCTGTCCTGCTCAAGGAAAACTGTCCCGCTCAGAGGGATCTCTGGAAGCCCAGGCTAAACCAAAAATTAAACCTTTGGCCAATTTGAAGTGTTGCAATAATGACTTTCTGTGGTCACCCAGAGGTTAACTCACAAATAGTTTTACGCCAACAGATCATCCCAAACATACAAAGACAAAACCTTCTCAAATATTTTGGCAAAAGCCCAAAATGTTACAGAGTCTGACACTGTAGGAACCTTGAGGTGCTACCTCATTAAATGACCTGTATTGAACCTGCCAGAAATTTTGTACTGCTTCATATAGCCCCGTGCTCTGAAAGACACAGGATGTGTAATTAATCCTTCAAGTCAGAATTATTTACATTGGTTTTCAAACTGTGGTTCTCTAGTCAGAAACAAAACCAATGCAACCTCTCCTACTTAACCAGGTACAGGACTGAAAATTAGAAGCTGCAGTTCTGAGTGAATGTATGAAGAATTCTAAGAGATAATTTTGGGGTTGGCAATGATTTGGCAAGCCCTGAAGTCTGGAAAGGAGTAATCAACATATGGGATATTCTACTGCCAAGAGATGGGGCCAGAATTATTTTCCACTGGATGAAAATTGCTCAAAGGAAGTATTTTCAAAGCAAGGCCTTCTTGGATCTTGATTCCTACACCTAGAAGTGCAGAAGAATAACACGGTGCCTGCCATCAGGGCAGGAACTCGCCCTTATTAGGTGCCTGAGGAGCCTTAGGGATTAATGTAAACCAAAAAAGGATTAATAAACTCCATAGCTGCTCTCCTAGCTCTCTGAGTCACAAACTTTGAAGAGGTTTATGTTCCCCTGCCCAGGTCAGGGTAATCTTTCTTCTGTTGCTCAGTAAGCTGGTGAATTATCACACTCTGACTAAAATTCTAAATTAAAAAATTGTATTCATCCTTGCCCTGGTTAACAAAAGCTGATTTCAAATGAAGATTAATATCAGTGTAAAGGCTACAAAAACATATGCTAGTAAACATTCTTTATTTTATTTCTTACAGTTCCAGAACTATTTTAGTCTTACTATTGGTCTTATGTGCAGGTCTAAATTTTACTCTAATGGTGATTTACCATCTAGTCATCCATTGCCAGGAAACTTAGTATTGCAGTCTTACTGGCTGACTGAAGTGGCCTTTCCTGAACTGTAAGCATGACTAATTACTAGGAAAGCAGAGTGCAGAAACAGAATTTAAGAGATTTATATTGTTTGGAACACACATTTCCTATAATAACAACCGTCCTGGTTTTGCATTCATGGCCATATGAGGCAGAGAACCATTGAAAAAAAAAAGGGGGGAGTGTTTACTGGAAAAACTGGACACCTAATGAAAAAATCACTAAGGTTAGCAGTCCTGCGACTTCAGTAACTACTTAGTCATACCAGTGTGTGCTAACTGAGCTAGTTCTAGCCAGAGGACATAAAAATACTTTCTCAAGTTGCTATGTGTGATTTTAACTAATAAGGACCTTAATACAGATGGGCAAACCTCAAAAGGTTCAGAGTTTGGACTCACTTCCAGTAAGCACACATGCACATTTGAGTGATTATCTCCTTTCGTGTCTGCAAAATTGGACTGGAATCTTGACAAAAGTGAGGTTTCTTCTCCTGGGATAATTCAGCACTTCCAGACATGACTGCAAAGCAAGCTCTCTTCTCTTGGGGTAATTCAGCACTTCTAGTTGTGACTGAAAATGCAGAGGCATAGTTAAAAAACAAAACAAAAAAAGTACATATACGCACAGGAAACAAAAATTATTTCCTTCTGAAAAAGACTGCTCATATATCTTTTACAATTAATTTATCCCTAGTCTAATGGCTTAAATATTCTGGGAAATTAAAAGAAGGCCACATCTTACATTTGCCAAAATGGCATTTAAAATACATATACAGGCATGTGCAACATAAAAACCAAAATAAATTTAGATTTTGGGATGAAGAGGGGAGAAAATAGTTTTGGTGTCTATTTTCAATTGTTCTCTTAGTGTTTGAGTACCTGACAACTGAAGATAAATCAATTATCAAGGCCAAGAGACTCCTAAATATGAACACTTTTATTCATTCTTTTAGAAAGAAAGGCTATTTCTCAAGGTTTTTCCATCAAAACTCACAATAATAAATCATACATTTAACTGAATGTTGTAAGGTTTAGACTATCGTGTAAACTTGACTTTAGCTAAAGCCAAAATTTCTAGGCAAAAAGTACTACCATGGTTTTATCAAGGAGAGAAAGACAGAGAAAATGCTGTACAGATGCAGATATTCACAAACCCAGCATGAACATAATATTATGGAAAAGCAGCACCAGGCACATGCTGAATCACCTCTGATTAAAACTCAGGCGACACACCGCTGATAGTCCTGTATGCAGTGACTTCTGTCTAGGAAAAACAAAAAAGTAGTTCTGGATATTGCTTGAGTTGTTTAGAAAATATTTTATTTGTTTTACAAAAAGCAAAGGAAAATAATGTTTGATATCAGTTTCACTGACATTGGTAAGATCCAAGCTTATTCACCTAATTGTAGACACCTATCTATGAGTCAGGAAACTCAGGAATGGGACCTTCCAAAATCCCTGTCTATGGGGAAAAAGGAGGTGACTGTGTCTCTCTGTATAGGCACTTACCTTTCTCCTTTCATCAAGGAAAAAGTCAAGTGTAAGTATTGCCAAAATATAGGTGTTTCAGTAAAGTGCGTAAATTCATGCCTAGAAAGAGTCGGATGCAGGGTGGTTTCGTATCAGCTTTGATTTACCACAGATGTAAAATGTGGAGGCTGTTTTACATATAAAGAATTTGTAAGGAAATGCTTCATACGTTAAATAATCAATTGTAATTGTACATGACTGTACTGTTTACTCTATTTGAATTTATGCTGACATATTTGTATCTGATTGAGTAAACCTATCCTCAAATGAAACTTGATGTTCCTGCTCTAGAACTAAATGTGTGTAAACTGCACCAGTCTACACAGGTTCTTTTTCTCTCTTTTTGTGAGATATAGGTGCTTGATAAGGAGTGCTTATGAAAAATTTATCCACAAAAGATAAAAATCTGTCAGCTTGTGACCTCAGTGATGCTTACACAATCTCTATGTAACTCATGAGACTGTTACACTCAAACAGTAAATATGTTTAGGTGGGCCAGATGATTTGGAAGAAGTTTCAAAAAATTTGCACAAAGCTGCAACACCAGAGCAGTGTCTTTGTGGCTAAGGCTTGAAAAATATTTTCAGAATACTGATATTTTGTGAAGACTTTAGGACAAATGGTCATGGCTGATGCAAAACAGGATGGGAAATTGGTAGATGCTAAAAAAGAAAGGGTGGCAGGAGCAAAGCAGCACACCAGGAAAATCATCTTTGAAAAGTCATCACAGATTGGTATGCAGGGGTAGAGCCCATGTGTGAATACCCAAGATAAAATACTAAGGTAACTGGGAAGTGAGGTGAAAATTTTGATTGAGAGAGAGGACGTGAAAT
Organism: Limosa lapponica baueri; assembly: GCA_002844005.1. NCBI lineage: Eukaryota > Metazoa > Chordata > Aves > Charadriiformes > Scolopacidae > Limosa > Limosa lapponica. The sequence continues at coordinate 985,708 of KZ505761.1, read as the reverse complement.
ATTGTGTCTTTGAGAAGCTATGAAGAAACAAAAATTTGACAATTAACCATACCCTGGTTAAAGGATCTAATAGAAAATCTACTCAAGAACAAGTTTCCAAGACTGCAGTGACTTGTAGGATAGTTCACTAATGTTTAACATAATCAAGCAGAAATGAGTCTGATTAAGGGTTCAGAAAAAGACTTTTTTGTCCCAGCTGTACCTGAGTTGATAGTTAAATAGCTATGATGTGGTATCAGAGACAGTCTGAGACTTTACACTGAGCAGAGGCAGTCTGAAGGAGAGACTTATCGCTACAGATTGTCAACACAGAAGTGGAAATCGAATTTAAGTATAAAATGATCCAAGGAGGTGTGTAGCAGAGGAAAGAGTCCATACCCAGAGTCCTGTGTGGAAGTTTGTAGTGGAAGGTGGAGGAAGAAATTAAGGCATTTAAGGTTCACATAGGCAGAACCATAGATGGGGACACTGGGGAGAATGACATTAAGATACCATGATCCAACAAGGCTTTTTGAAGAAGGACATGTCAAGATCACCAAAGTCTAAAGGAAGGTGTGAATTCAGTATCAGCTTTGAGGTTTGAATAAGAAAACTTGGTCAGTTTGGGAAAAACTGATGCAGTGAAATATATAAAAAAAAAGGAATTGGGTTGCTGTTAATTTCCTCTGACAGGAAAAGATAGAGAAAGGAACAGCAAGGAAGGAAAGAGGAACAGCAAGATTTTTTGGCAGGGGAAAGTTATTGAGTGTATTTGTAATGTAAAGCTGGAGTCACAGAGGCAAGAGGGCCTCCCTGGGCTTGGAGGGAGCCACTCGCTTCTCTTGTCTCAGGGATGAAAAAGAAAGCGAGCTTGTCACTAGCACTGAGGTAGATGCTGAGACAGAAAGAGCTTTTTGATGTCTATATAGGAAAGATACTAAAAAAAAATTGCTTTTTTTGTGATAGTTCTGTGAGAAGAAAAACTAAAAATGTAAGTAGAAAACAAAGACATCTCCAAAGAAGTCTCCAAAAAGGAAGTCTTCAGAACAAGATGAACAGATCTGGGGAGAAATTTGCACATGGCAGATAGGTTGGTATATTATATACACCCTTCAGCGGAACACCACAGGATGCGTACCTTACATGAAATCAGCCTGGACAGCCTGGACGTTCCTTTAGTGTCTGGAAGTACCTCCCATCCAGAGCCTGAAATTTTTGAATATGCTTGGGGAATCACTCTCAAGAGCAACTTTCTGTCAATTCTGGGAATGTTATATGTACCGAAAAATGAAAAATAGGTTTCCGGGTGGCATGAGAAAAGTATGAAAAAGAAATCAACTCTACAGCTGTTTCTGATTAGCACTATCTTTAGAAGTTTTTATAAGCTGTAAAATATAACATGCCAACATTAAGTCATTCATAATTAAGCTTTTATTTCAAGATTTCTTTAAAAAAATAGACATAAAAATTCTTACACCAAAGATGAATAATAGGCTTTTTATAAGCCTTGCTAGCATAAAGTCATTTTGAGGTTTAAGGGCAAATTATTTTAAAGACCAAAAGAACCCATGGGTTCTTCTAAAGTTCAATGTCATAGAAATTATTTGAAATATCATAGAAAATAACATTTCCTAGTGTAAATTAGTACAGATTACCTGAAATCAGTGAACTGTGAATTTACAAGAAACCACATCAATGAAGGGTGTAGTCTTATACCTGTACAATACCTTCATTACTTTCTTCAAGTTTCAAAGGAAAAAGAATCTTCTGCGCTGAGATAGGATGTGGCTTCTGAACATTTAAGGGCATTTGCTTCTTTTCAAGCATCTGTTTCTTTTAGACCATTAAATTTTACCTTTAGAATCGTACAGAAGATAACATTTATCTTTAACTGAAGACTCATTACTGCTGCATATTATTAGGTACATACAAAACGTAAGATTTTTTGGCTCACCTCACATATTAGTTCCAAGATAAAACTCGCCCTCCAGAGAAGCCTTTTTATCTTGTAATTGTAAACTTCAAATTTTATAGTTTTTATCTGGAAGAAGTTTAACTGTAATTGAACTATCAAATTCCCACATAACTCATTGCAAGAAACTAATTTTGTTCTGAACAAGAAATAAAGAATGACCATTACTGTTAGACTTGCACTGATGTCACCCAGTTCCATGACAAAACTTTCATTTCTAATTCAAAGTTGTCTCTATCAAATCTGAAGAGTGACCTGCTTTTAAAAACTTCCAAATACAGCCAAGACTACTTTCTAAGGTCATCTTTGCATCTTCTCTTTCTTTAGACATTTTTATAAATCATGTGAATTTCCTTAAAAATAAGATCAATTATCCAAACTACACACCTGGAACCAAAACTTGAAACATCACTTAAAGAAAATAAACAAGTTACCTGTTATATACTCAAGTCAGTGTGAAAGGTGGAAGCAATTCTTGATTTTTATACAGAATTCCCATGCAAACCCACTATTTTCCTGTGTTCCTGTAAGCCAATGTTACATGAGATGATTCCTGTCCACAGTACATGTTACAAAATGAAACCATTTTAAAATGTAAGACTCAGCCTATGGATGCAGACCACACATATATCAAAATTAGATAATTTTCTGGTGATATCTAGTAACAAAATGGGTGAAAAAGATCCTTTTTATGCCTTTAGTTGTTCACACATCAGGAATTCATTGTTTTCATTTACCTTTTTCTCTTCTGGAAACAGAAAAAGACAAGGCCGGATTCTCTTCTGGGAGCAGTCTATTTATTCAGCAGACATCAGATTTAAATCAGTGTGCCCCACTGCAGACCTGATCCCCGGGTTTGTATTTTACAGAAAAAACAAGGTCCGTTTGACTTGCTATACAACTTTGGGGTTTGAGCTGAATTCACCTTTCTCAGGCCATGCCTCTCCAGCTGGGCACTGTCAGATTCAAGCTTTCAGTAGAACTAATTAGCTCAATCACAGCATGAGCTAATGCGACTGGATGGGCTCCAAACTGGACTTACATCACACCCATCTGTCTCGGAGAATGGGCAGAGGACTCTGCTCTGTCTGCGTGTCGCCTCGCCATAAGCCTCCAGCATTAGTTTGCCTCCAGCTTCACACTCCAATTCATAGTGTGAAACCAGAAGTGTAAAAATCTAAGCAGGCTACAAAGCTATGAAAGTATTTTGGTTTTGCTTAGATGGAACAGCGCTTGGCCTCCAATGGAGCACTCCCCATTCTTTGTTTTAGATTAATTGAAAGTACAAACCTTGGCCAGCCTCATAACTGCATTGCACAGCTAGTGCCTAGTTTTGTGTGTAATTCTCAAAATCTATATGTGGCATGAACTGAGAGACAGAACAGGTTTATTGCAAGCAGAGGACAATGGTAATGACTTGCCTTAAGCTACAGAAAAATTTCAGTGCTTGTTAATATTCAAGTAGCTTGCACTAAATCCAAAACAGGTATTTGCAACTGTACTAATGACTGGATAGCAGTTCTACGCTGGACTAATAATTATACTGCCAGGGGCTTTAGACTCATGAGGGTCAATCAGAAGTAGTAACCGCAACTAAAACAAGGAGCATAATCAGCTGCTGCTGAGGAAGAATGGGAAAATCAAGAATCACTGGTGTTTAGAGCTGGACTTTTAGCTCTCTTGGTTACCTCATTGTCTTTTTTTTTTGCACATGAAAATATGTCATGGAAATATAGCAAGGAGGGGGGAGCAAGGGCAAAACAGCCAACCTGACCTCCATCAAGGGCTGTAAGCTTCCCACCACTTTGTGAATGTGGGCAGGGCTGACCATGCTGGGAATGTGCTGACTGCATCTACTGTCCCTGGTCAACGTAATGTGGATCTCTAATATTCCCTCCTCATTTGTCAAGGTCTCTGGGAGAGGAGAGCAGTAACTTTCCTCCCACAAGGAGTACAACGCTCACTGAAAAACAGCTGCACTCCTGAGAAGCAGTTATTTGAGATTCAACTGAGATCTGTAAAATTCTCTGGAGTCTTCAAACTATAAGTACAGCTCACATTGAAAAATAAATGACAGCACTTTGTCTGAAAGCTCCAGTTGGGCTCTTCCTCTTTTCCTCCTCCTCCTTGCTCAGGGCCATATCGTTGTGCAAATAGCAACACTTGCCGTGGCTTGCGGTCCAACGAAAAGCAGTGAGCTTGTCATTCAAACGGCTGTGTTGCTGCAACGAGCAACTCTCTGGAGCTGCACAAGCAAGACCGCAGCTCTGCTGAAGGCTTATTGTTTCACTCCCTCCCCTTCCCTTCCTTGAGTGGCTGGGCTGCAATCTGAGACAAATAGTTGCACTGTGTCTGCTCACTGCATGAGACGAGGTGAGCTGGGGAATGGTGGCTGCCAGGTTCCAGATTGATGGCGTGTCGAAACCCCAGAGCAAGATACGTTGGCAGCAAAGTGATCCTCCGTGGGGAATCTGGCATAATATGCTTTCCAGATTTCTGGGCCAGCTTCCAACTTCTCACTCCTGTGTAAGCAACAACTATCCCTCATGAGGGAGAAGAAGGGCCCTTGCACTTGCTGCTGATGACTGCCCTAATAAATGTGTTTAACATATGTATGTTTATAAAGCAGCCATAGGGAAGCAATTTGACTACCTCTTTCTACATATATCTTCCTCCTGCCTGCCTGAGGGCTGGCATGATGCCAGCTTGAAGACAATGCAGTATAAACTTGACAGCCACCTATTCATGCATATGGTCAAACAGAACACTGTTCCTTCGGGATTACTCCTCCTATGCTAAGCATGCTGCCAAAGGAAATTACAGTACTCTTTCCATTTTATGATACAGATAATCAACATTATAATATTCATGTTATCTCTGAATATTGGAATTTTCTTAGTTTCCAGAGCAACTGAGCTATTGAGACTGTATTGACCGCTGTGGGTCTGAATCAGTTCCCCAAACCCAGCTTTCACATGAATGTCATGCAAGCTATCAAAAGCCCCAGTTTATACTTATGTTTCTCAGGATAACTGTGCATAGGTAATACTTTGTGTCTCTTAAGCACCTCTTCTCAAGGGTAATTGCCACTTCCTTCCTCCAAAGTCTGTAGTAATTACACTGTGTTATGACAACTGTCTGCACTGGCTATTGCCCTTTGAATAATTCTCTGGTGAAATCTTAAAGAAAAAAAAAGTGTGTATCTCACATTAATGGAAAGTAAATTAGTTGCCATGTAACTGGCAGATGATGTTTTGGTGCAGGAATGTAGAGTGCCCTGACTATGGACTTTAGCTACGCCCTAACTATAGTGATGAAAATGCCCAGCCTATCCTACGATCATCAGAGAGATAGACACATCTCCGAGGTCTGAATGATACCTCTTTAGAGACGTGTCCAAAATAGGTAGGATGAATTCTCTTCTGGGAGGAAACTCTTTCCATTGACTATACAGGCAGCCTGAACTACTCCCTAACACTTGAGTCCTGTATTTTAGACAGATAAAATTGGTTGAGACTAATCCAACCCTAGAGCTGTACTACGTTTATAAGAGTAGCCTAAATTTAGCAGATGTCAATAAATTCTACTTACAAAGAGTATTTCTATTCTTCACCTTAGGAGCTCTTGGGATTACCTCACAGGTAGCTCCAGGGCTGCGTAATGAGGCTGCATTGCAAGAAAGCAGTCTAAGATAAGCCTACTTTTTAAAGAATTACTTGCCTTAGTCTGCTTGCCACTGTAACATTAATTTATTGTATTCCATTACCAGTACCGATGGCATTGTATCGGACAACAGCTTTACCAAATATATCACTGGGATATGTGACTGGAAAATAAAGAATAAAAAACAAAATCAAAGCTTGAAACTTGGTCTTGGATCATCTTTTGTGCACACTGAGAGACTTGTGGACTATCTTAGCTATAAAAGGCTAAACAGAAACAAGTCTGGTTCACATCAGTATTCAGCTCTAAGGAAAGAGACAAAATATTACTCAATGGAGTATGGAGATACTTCTCAGACCTAGGATGCAAATACCACATCATATGTGTATTCATGTATTATTATAAAACATAAAAAGATTTACAAATATGGGATAATATTTTTTCCCCTTAGATATATGAGTTAATTCCTTAGCCTATCTCATATATTGATATTGTGGTTGTCTTAAGACCAGCTCTGGTGCAGGTGAATTAAGAGACTCTCTTACAATTGTTACAAGGGAAGGGACATCTGGAGGGTAAGATGAATATGTCTTTCCAGGAATACAGAATGATACCGCTATCAATGAATGGTCTGCAAAGTCAGAGGGAGTTGTCAGTATACTTTGCGATGTGACTGGCCAGCTAGATTCATCCAAGGAGTATTTACCCTGTTTTTTTCTCTTTCTCTGGCCTCCCGTTCCCCATTTTCATGAACTCTTGTGTTGACCACCTATGATGAGGGATATATACATTTTTCCCCTGGGTTTTCAAGTTATAATTCAGAATCTAGTGCCTTCCCCTTCAATGTATGTGGGAGTGAAGAAGTTCCTACAGAACAGTTGATTGACCTCTGGGAATACGTATGAAAACAACTGTCAGTGAAATGAGGAAGCTATTATAGGTTAGACATCCAGTTCTATTCAGTTGTTCAAATTCTTAGAGAGAACAAAAACATGGAAAACAAAATAAAAGATATTTAAATATTGTCTTCCTCTTTCTTTGGTTACTTAATACTAAGGACTGGAAAGTGTCCTTTCCCTTTCCATGCTATGTGACAAATGGTGTGGAGCTGCTAACAGGAATGACAACTTGTGGAGAAGTAAGAACACCCAAGGAGAAATTACTGAAAAAAATCTTGCTATTTTTTGGAAGAAAAGTATTTTCTTGAGTGAGTGGGTTTGCGAATAAATATTTAGAGGTCTTAAAGTTAATAAGAATTGCTAGACACTTTCTTTGCTCTTTAGAAAAATAGACAAATTATGGAGATAATGTCAAACAATATATTTTTTAATAGTGGTGTACACATCCCTGTTATCTATATTAAGTGAATGCTGAAGCAATATTCAATAGGAGTTTGAATAAAACTACATTATACTGAAGCATGTTCATACAGTATTATAAGTGACATTGTGCATACCTCAGCTTAATCACCAAAAGCATGAAATAGAGTATGAGCTTTTGGGTTATGAATACAATTTCCCCCTACTTAATGTGCTCTCCTTTTGTTTTCTGGGCCAATGTATTTTATGGCAATACCAAAAATAATTGAATACTGCTACAAATTTGTAACTGAATGGGTTATTAAAATATTTTATTTTATAAACACTTTACTTAATTTACTGAGTTCACTCACAGGCCTTGACAATTTGTTTGCATTTACTGTTTAATGACCCAGTTTCACCATGTTACCTTAATAACACTGTGCTGAATTACATGACAGGTGATTTATTTGTACTGTGTAAGCCAACATCATCAACTCACAAAGAAAACCACCTTCCTGTTATTAACTTAGCGTCCTGAGTATTTGCTAATAATTTTGCTGAGATATGTATGCACATATATATATACTGAAGATACATGAAATTTAACACAGAACTGTTTCAAAATATGAATTGAAAATGAAGAAAAATGTTTGCATTTAAAGAAAAATTGGCATACAGAGATGTAAACATAAATCTGACCAACCTACAAAAAAAAATAATTAAGTCGTTCATAAGGTACTTTACCTTGAATGATTTCCTTTGGACAACTCAGTCTTAAGTAATGTCTTCAAAGTTTTCTGCTGAATTCTTCCCAGTATGCTTGTGCCTATCTACATTAATTTTTGTGCATACTTTCTTTTGGCTACTCTTCCTAAATACCTGTTCAGATAGAAACTGTAACCCAGCAATCCTAAAAGCATCAAGCTATTTTGCTAGCAGTATCTTGAATGTGCTTAAGAGTATCACATTCATGGAAATTTATTCACAAGGAAATAATTATCTATAACTAACAATACTTTGTATTGCCTTTGACATTTCCCACAGGTAAGAGACAAATAGGCAAGCGATACTATGCATATTGCAGGACTGGATACAATTTAGTTTGCATCCAACTAATCTTAATCCCCTTCATCAGTGATGCAGAGCTAACTTGTTTCTGGGAACAGGGTCCCTGCCCAAATGCCACTGTTTTAAGTGGTAACTAATAAAAAACAACAAATCAAATAAAACTATTTGTAGACAGTATTAATGGCAAAATGAGTTTCTCTTAAGTAGCATTCACTGCATATTATATGTAAAATAACACAGGACAGCTATTCAGAAATCTTTCCCATCTGGGAAAATGATCAGCACTATGCAGGTTTTTCTACTGTTTGTTTCTTTAAGAATGTGAGAGATATTTTCCGTATTTGTCAAAACTGTCTGTATTATTTTTGCTGTGCTTGTTACCGTAACACTTAGCTATATATTTGCCATAGAAAGAGTTTTGACCTTGGAATAACACCCAAAGATCTAATACAGCAATGTCCTCTGACTGACTTGTGAGGTAAGATAGTGGAAAAACTTGTGTAACTATAAGTCACACAGTCATATGATTCTGCAGCGGTCTTAATGCCAAACTCATATTCTTTTTTATTTTCTTTTTTTTTTCTCTTTTGGAAACATGAAGATTCTCTGCTATAAAGGCACTTCTTTACTCACCATTGCAATCTATAGTTATTTAAAAATATGTGATGTTCTTATCTTAGCACAAACTTAAAATTAATGGTGATTTCATTTTAAGAGAGGCAATTGTTTAAAAGCATGAATACTAAGAGCTATTTCACTGTCCAGTTGATGTTGTATGTTGCATGGAATAAGAAGCTCAGAAGTTTTCTACAGCTTTAGGAGAAAAGCAGTTATTTATAGAAGGATCAGAAGGTCCCAAGAGCAAATGTGTTGTGCTTCAGTACAGACAGCACCTTAAAAACCTCCTGTCTCCTTTGAAAAGTGATGGAAGGAGCCCTGCTAGACCGGTATTTCTGCAAAATGGGTGCACTGGGGCTGATTTCTGTGATACTACTACCTACTAAAAAGAAACCTGTTTTTTAGTCACCTTTCACGATGAAGACCCTTATATTGAAAGGGAAGAAATTAATAGCAGAGTTTTACTTGCTCAGGAGTCCCAGACTTTGCTGCTGGGAGTATCAACAAGGAGTTTCTCTCCTATACTATATTGAGAAGTAACAAAGGGCAGCTTGGCAAAGAACAGACGCTAAGTACATATTACGGTTTCTGGTATGCCAAAACCCTAACATGTATAACTTAAGTTCTGGGGTGGGGGGGCATGGGAGAAGCGTGTGTTTGTTTGGTTTGGTTTGGTTTGGTGGTTTTGTTGTTGTGGGTTTTTTTCATTATTTTTTTCTTTCCCCAAAAAGATGCAATAATAGTTAAGAATTACATTAATGTCTTACAGTGTAAGATTTTCCAGGTAAAAAGCTTCTTTGGTTTTTCCAAAAGAAAGGTATAGCAGAGTAGAAACAGTGAGGTTCAATTGGCTTATCCTTACGGTATGTGGAAGCTCCTCTTTCACTTATTATGGAAATGGGCATGAATTTGCTGTGATGTATTTCCCTAAAAGAATAACTACTTTACCAAGAAACTGGGATGCAAAAAAACCCAAACCAAACAAAAAAAAAAAACAGAGAGAGAAAAAAATATTTTCTATATGATATTTCTCCTTTAGGCTGCATTGCATTCTGAAATACAAGATATTAATATAAGCTGACAGCTGAAAGTTCATGCATGGATCGAAGTAGACTAGCAGTGGAAGAGGGAAGTGGAAGGGGGAAGTAGATAGCCAGTGAAAGGGGAAGTGACTCTTAAATTTACTAGGAATTATGGGCATTTGTAGTTCTAGCAAATATTTTGGCATGTGTTTTAGAGGTGGTATATTGGGGAACTCCTTTGATATAAAGGTAAGAAATGAGTCCATTACTACTGTTACATAAACCACTATACCTCTCAAATACTTCATAAAAAAGCTGCCAGCAGGATCACAGCTTGTGACACCTGCATTTCAACTGCATCATACTTGAACATTTCAAATTAGATGAGTAGTGATCTTCAGGCTTAATATTTTCTTTAATTTTGTAAAACAGCCATGAAATCTGAAGACTTGCTTTCTATAAAAGGATAAATATATCATGCTTGTTACCTGGGCTGGTGCTTGTTTTGGCACCAATCACAATTAAACATACACTGCTCTATTCTGTCCAAGATTAACTAATCCTTCCTAAATAAAAAAAATAGGTCAAATTCTGCCAGGATGAAGTATATTGGCATTACACATGCAATGTGACATTGCAGGAAAGAATACAGCAGCCTAAGAAAAAAAGAAGGAAGAAAAGCATAGAGCTGCATCTTAAGCAATAATTTATAGTAAAGCTATAATGAATTGTGTCTCCACAACGCAATATAAAATTACTTTTTTCAAGCTCATGTTTTATCACATGGAATCAGAGTCACTTGCTGATCAGTTTATCCAAGTAACCACTACTGATATAGCCTATTACATTTGCTGGATACTGAGTTAGACTGTTGATGAGTGTGTGGCTGATGCATACACCTGTACCTTCAAAAGTATACATTCCTTGAAATACTTATGTTTTTTTTAAAGTGAATGCTGCAATATTTTGTTTCATCACCTTACTGTTTCAAGTAAGCCTCAAAAACTGATAGCTCCAGAACAGCAAGGAGCGTTTGTGTGCAAAGAGGCCACAGTTCAATGCAAAGAAGGCCAAATGTGTTGGCAGAAGGAGTAAGTGTGCATCTGCATAGTTTGCATAGTGAAATACAGGCTTTAAACCAGAAAAATCTGAAGGTATCTCTATATACACTTGGCATTTACTTCTAAGCAATATGTGCATCTTGTACAAAATATTTTAAAATAATGATTCTAAAATGTTCAGTTGGCTGGAAGTTAAGAGATTAGTCAGACTTTTCTAGGAAATAGAAATTATTTGTCTAAAAGCTTTTTGTCTTTTTTGTTTGAACTATACTCTACCTCCAATTTGATGAGACTGTAAAAAATTGGCCCCAGATGTAATATAATTGACAAATTTTAAAAAGGAGAAAGTAATCCTGTAATAGAAAAATAATTGTTCCTTTAAGTCCCATTTATTCAATTAGTCTAAGGTTCATATTTCTTTATTCCTCTCTCTCCTTTTTAAAATTTTTATTAATGAACCAACTTCAGTGACACTAAATATTTATTTCTCTGTTTCTCACATCTAACTTCATAACAAAGGGGGGGAAAAAACAAAGAAAAAGAAAAGATATGAAAAAGATATGAATGCTGTAGAAAGATAAACAAACCAGCAACCCCCTACAGTGTTCTCACGACATTTATGTTTTATTCAGTTATCCTTTTATTTTCTAATAAAGACTTTTTCACTGGAATAGATGTCCATGTGCCTTTTACCAGGCAAATGGCCTTGTAGCCAACACAAAAAATCTAATCACATTTCTCCTCTTGTTCTTTAGTGAGGTCTTAAGTTGAGATAAATCTGATCTGTGGCAGATGGTGGTACGGCTAACGAAGCCCAGGTCAGTGTGTGACGGAGTGAGAATTGCCACCAGACGAGGTCAGCGAGCCTGGCCCCAATTCAGCTAATAGCAGTGTTGAGCTCTGCTGCTGTTCTGGCACAGTGGCAAAACTCAGCCTTCAGCCCAGGCCCATATGCTGGGAAGAGCTTTCTTCACCTGAGCTCTTTTAATAACCCTCCATCACTACGAAATATCTGACCACTGGGGACTTGCCTGGCAAGTCTAACAAATTAGGGCTGCCGTTACAAGTAAACAGCTATGCCTGCCAGTTATCTCCATCTGCCCGGCACTGCCAGGTTCATTATGAGCATCAGGAGATGGAGTTAAACAGATGGCAGGAAATGTGCTTGGCCCTTGCACTCAGGAGAGGGGGACGAGAGGCAATTGCTTTGCATAACATCCCTTTCCCTTCATTACTTCACATTATAATATGTAAATAAAGTCACCCCCAGAGCAATTTAAAAAGCACTTAGCATTGAAATATAAGGGTGCTACATGGAAGGCGAGAGAAAGGAAGGAATGAAGTTTCAGCTGTTTGCAAACCAGAGTTTGCTCCACCGCCCCCCATGCCCAAAGAGGTTTCAAGGGCTGCTTTTATTTCTGACACACTAAATGAAACTCCTTCTGGACATGTCTCTCTCATTCTCTTTCCCTGGCTGTCTCCAAAGATTGCAGGAACCTGTCAGTCAGGCAGCTTGCAGGAAGGCCTGCAGTGTGTGTATGAGAGCACGGGGAGTGCACAGCGTTAAACAGCCAGGCTCTGCTCAAAGCTCTTTTTTTTTTTTTTGGGGGGGGGGGGTTGGGGGGGTGGACATTGGAAATGCAGCAAGCCTGCAAGCTTGTAGGGAGACATCACTGCCTCACTCAGGAGTAAAGAAAATAATCCAATTTTCATATGGAAATATTAACATCCTTAAAGTGGGGACAAATAACACTGCATGGGACTTAAATCTCAAAGTAGGAAACTTATTTCTATGCTGTGCCCTGTTTCAGACCTCTCAGAGGACGCTGGGTATCTCACTTTCTGCTTCTGAGTCTATATTAAGACACATATAACTTAGAAACAAACAGTTGAAATCACTGGACATTGGGACTTCTGTGGGATTTAGGCTGTCTGAACATGGATCCAAACTTTCTGGAAGAGTGAAAGTCTTCTTTATACATTTCTATTATGTGTAACATACTGAGAGCCTCATCTCAGCCAAAGCCTGCAGTTGCTGCTGTAATACAAGTAACAGAAAGAACAGAGTGAGAGAAGAAGGCTGACACACTAGAGGGGTAAACCAGCTGGGCGTTAGTGGACTGACACCAGTATGAATCTGATGATCTGATCCACTAAGTTATATCTCTTCATCACATATTAAGGGAATAGATTACACCACAAAAAGCAACCAGTAAGGCAAGATACAGTGGCAACAGTCTTTCAAACAAGTTTTTCATCTTCATTGAAACATCTGGAGTTCACATAACAACTGGAAAATACATGATATTCAGTAGAATTGAGCCAGCTAAAAATGAAACCTGGGCAACTTATCAGAGGAAGGGCAGTGCAGAGTCTAATCACCCTGGGTCCAGGACGGTCCAAGTCATATTTTGAACCCTGGACAAGTACTGGAGGATAAAGAAGTCTGTGAATATGATGCATGTAAACACACAAGTTAGGAGGCTACCGAGCAACAGCTGCCAGCGCACTTTCTTCAAAAGGGAATTATATACCTCAATTTTATGCCCAGTAGTAGCAGTCTGGTGTCCTCTCTGCTCCAGCTGAGAGCAGATGTTCAGAGGCCAGCAATGAGGGCTGTATTTTAAGAGAATTGTGAGAAAATATCTCACAGAAGAAAAGAAAAAATGTTTTACATTTGCCAACTTTCTGGGTCTTGATGGTAGACTGCTAGATTTCAGGATGGCTAGCAGCCCGGGCTACCAGATGTTCAAAAATCCCAGAAAAATGACCATGGTGTCTATAAAGAGTAGCTCTAGTGCACACCAAGGGGAAACCTGTTCTGCTTTGCACAGTCCAGACTTGTCTTTGATACAGCAGGCTTGTCACGTACGTGCAGATCTACTGGGCGTGTATGATAGGTCCAAAAACGAGACACATAAAACCTACTGCCTGTGGACCTGCCAGCTTTGACAGGTCTGAGTCTGGAAGCTGCATACGGAGTGAAAGGGTTCCTCTGTGCTTGCAGTGGCAGACAGGGGTACATCCAAACTTTAAGTCTCAAACCTTCCATGACTCCTTGCTAATAAAATTCAGAAAACAGGAGTTTTTCCTCTTCATCATCTTTATCACCTTAAATAAAATGAAGTCCACATCCTGTCATGAAAACATGGTGTCAATATATTTTCCATAAACATTTTCTCCCGTCTTCGTCAGTGTCTCCCCTCATTATCCAATTCCCTACTTCTGGGTCAAAGAATCCATCAAACGGAACTTCTATATTTAATAGGTATGATTATTTTTTTTTCCATTTTTGGTGGCCTGATTATTTTGTTCTACACTTTTATTTGTAAGGATTGTATTTTACCGTCTTTTACCAAACCAAGTTTCCAGCTTTTGAAGCATTTCTGCCCAACGGCTCCGGTGCCCTGCACACCATTGCTGTTAAGAACAGTAGTGAATCCTTTCACATCTTCCTCCTTGCAAGGTTAGACATGGTTTATGAGGGTCTCTTATCCCGCACAGGAATTGCCTCTACACTAAATACAGGGATCAATTTATATTCTTGCTTCTAATTAGTGTAAGATTTCTTTGGACCTTCTAGGCCATTCTTTTTTACACAGTCTAGCATGATGATTAGTTTTGGCATATGCTGCTCTCATTGTCAAACCTGATTATACTGTGGCCACTATTACTTAGGGATTTGACAGCAGTTCATAAAGCAGTGTTTTTATTTGGAACCAGAGCGATCTGCAATTAGACTCTCTCTTCTTCTGCTCTAGTTTAGAGCTGGTGATTGCTTTCCTGCAGCTGCTTTTTGTGCATTTTTTCTTATCCTTCTGGCAATACACTGGTGCATGAAGTTATTGGATTTCAGGCTGAAGTGGAAAGGAGTATCTGGATTCATTCTCCAGCCATCCCAGGGGTTTGCTCTGGGTGTGTGATCCTAGACAGGGAGGCTGGGAAGGGGGGATACCACCAAAGAAATTACTCTTGTCTTTAGTACATTGCGCTAGTGTTTACTCTTTTCCATAAAGATCTGCAGCTTTTCCTCTTTAACTGACAAAAAAAAAAAGAAGGTAGTGCATTTACAGGCTTATTTAGCAGGCTCAGAAAGGGCCTGCACCCATCATTTCAAAATGAGATCTAGCTGAAATCACAATGTGGTTACACTTTGCTTTCTCTTCCACTGCTCTGTGCACCTTTGCCCATTTCTTCTTCTGGTGCCATCATATCTTATTAGTACCTTATGCTACCGACATGTCTGTATGCTTGTTTAAAGATATACAGATAGACACTGAAAGGTACAGATATATAAAGTGGACCATTAGATCTCGGATGTGAAGAGACTGCTTAAAAACATACAACCCCTAATGAAAGTCCATTCAATCAGACTCTATGAAACACAATATATATAAAATTTTCTCCAACGGTCTCTTTTATAAACAAATGGCAGGGGTTCCCCCAAATGCTATATCCTTATTCAGCATCTCCTCTCACTAAAGTTTATTTAGTATTTGTACTAGCAAATAATCCAGTATCATTTTACAGACACTGGATTTTTTCTCCAGTTGCAAGGAAGATACTTACTTCAGGGTCCTGGGCAGGCAGCAGGTTACTGATTTGGCTTTACCAAGGTGTCAGAAACCTGTGGGATCACCTGAGTCTTCTTCCCTCTTCTATTGTCTCCACAGTATCTCCAATCACAGAATCTTCAGCAAAGGCTCTACAGCAAAATCCTCCATGTATATTGTCTCTCACTATAGATAGTCTCAAGGTTTATTTTTATTTCACATAAAGAACTCAGTGAGGAAAATGAAGGAAAGAAGGATTTGGAACAGGGACCACAACACCTTTCCTGAAATGGAGAAAAATTTTGCAAGCTCCAGCATGTTTTTAAAATTCTTATACCACCCTTGACTTGTCTAGTTAAAAAAGACTTGTATTTAATCAGCAGCTAAATTGATCTGATATATATGGAAGTGGTATTATTTATTCACATTAAAGTCAAGAACATTGAAAATACAGTTTCTACATATTTTACACTAACTGTAGGCGTTGCAGTTTTTTAAAATAGAAAATGAAAAAAAAAAAGTATATATCCTGGTTCTTAAGTTAGTCATAAAGAGGCAGCGGCCATATTTTTTTTTATATTGCCTTGTTCTGCAGCTTTATGGAGCATGTCAACATTGTCTCTCATACCTTGTCATTAGCAGGCTGAAACACCTTCTATTTACTGGAGATTAGCCACTCCAGAGAGAGGAGGTTTTGCTGTATCCCCCTCTGTCTGCTGAGACAGCTGTAATGGCTGCATGCACCTGTGGCACAATAACCACCAGCAGCCAGCTAGTATTGTTTATTGCTAATGAGGCATATAATTGCTGCAGTTAATCCAGCTTCTGTGGTTACTAGGTAGAACGAAGAAAACTACAGTGAAACTGGATAGGGTAACAGAGCAAGCAGAGTGTCTCCAGCATTTAATTTAGCTCTAACAAGGCAGTTAGTGTTAGATCTCAACTGATTGTTAAAGAGCACTTACTGATGTTAATAAGCATAATAATCAACTATAACTGGCATAAATTAATTCAGCATTACAATACAGAAGTAATAAAATGGGTAATCATTATGCTCTTTAAATTATATTAATGTGCACATTCAACCATATCAAATGGTTTAACTGTTCACCAATATACCAATAGTGAATTAATTTGAAAGAAATGCAATGCAGCAAACAAACCCTAATTGCCATTTAATAAGTATGGTAATTTCTATTTAATTTGGCTACACTGTCCTGTTGAAAGGCA
Source organism: Limosa lapponica baueri (assembly GCA_002844005.1). Classification (NCBI taxonomy): domain Eukaryota; kingdom Metazoa; phylum Chordata; class Aves; order Charadriiformes; family Scolopacidae; genus Limosa; species Limosa lapponica. Next base: position 969,241 of record KZ505761.1, on the reverse strand, counting down.
AAAAACTAAAGTATGTAGAGTTAGGAAAAAAAATATGTGTAAGTGGTTCAACATGACTAATTGAAAGAAAGCTCTGCAGTTCTGTGGGTTCATTTCTCTAGGTATGGTTCTCAGCCTCCTTCGGCTCTCCGAAGTCTGTCTTGCTCCAGATTTGCCTTTGATATTGATCCAGCCAACAAGCAGCTGGCTGTGAGTCCCCAAATGTCTCAAGACAATGTTGACTGAGCGTACCCAAGTGTTTCATTAATAGATTAAGGGACAGGAAAAAATACAGACACCCCCCCTATATGGCCTCCTCCACCCAAGAGTCTTATGTCCCCCTCCACCCAACAGCAATACGAATCTCTTTAAGAAGCTGCTCTGGAAGGAGGTTAAAATTTTTGTAAGCTAAATGTATGTGCTGCTCCCAGCCAAACAAAGGTCAAGGTAAATAGAAAATGGATTTCAGCCTTCACTTAATGCTGAAGTTGCAACACCCTTCTTTTAGAGCTTTGCTGCTGTGCAAATAAACCAAAGGTAGAGAGATGTTAATTAAAGAGCCAAAGCAAAGTATCTACAGCTTCTCCTGCTGCAGTCCCACAAGGGATTTGGATGCTGCTGAGCTTTTGTATCAGTAAATACAAAGGTTCCCATTTCAAATACATGTACCTCAGGTAGACTTGCCATATAAATCTTCAAAAAGAGCAGAGTAAACCATGTCTTATTTCCATCTACCGTTTTCAACCAACTGGAAAACATGTTTTGAAAAGTCTTTGTGCACAGAGTGCTTGAAATTTCTACTTGATTGCAGCTGTGTTTCTTTCTGCTGCTAACCCACAAGATGCTTACGAGATTTGAAGCTGCTGACTGTAGGGGAAGCTGCTAAACACCAGCCATTTGGCGAAGTGCTTTAACAGTCAGGTAGCTGTTCCTCTGAGCTTTCTTCAAACAGCCCCCAGGAATAAAAATCAGAGGGGATTCTCTTTCCGTCAACAGGACTAGTTGAACACTCAACCATATCTCCTGGGGGAAAGGTGGGGGGAAATACATATAAAATCAGCCAGTTTTGGAGACAGTTAATCTGCCTCTTTTCTACTGGAGGCTTAGGAAGCTGGAATTGTCATTATGTTGTCATTTTATATGTTCAGTAAAATACCTCTTAATTCCCAGTACAAGAATCAGCATTCTCATTGAATTCTTTTGGTAGAAAGTCCCACCCTTTATGAGTGGGATTTTTCTTCAGAAAAACAGAAGCATATAAACATTTTAGAATTAACATGAGTTCATATTACTTCTGGTAGGAAAAATAAGCCTCATACTATATTTTTGAATCTCCCATAGCTACTCTGCCTGATGTCAAAACCAAGCACAGCTGCAGTGGAGGCCTATTTGCTTCTCTTCCTCTCTGTCTGAGTCTATCCATAAATACCAGACCATGACATACTCATGTAGTGAAATAGTCAGAGTAGTAAATCTGTTTCACCTCATGAAACCATTTTTGGTTAATTTATGTGGAGCTCTTTCTGTTCTTGGCACCTTCTGCTGGGTCATAGGAAAGGAACTGTGGCCTTCACATTGTGTTCCACTATGGGGACATTCTCACACACCTGGCATAAAACACTTGCCACAGTTGTCTTCTTAACAGCTCATCTATTGACCTTGAGAGAAGCTAATCCTTCCAAATCATCCTCCAAAATAATCGAACATTTCTGTGAGAGGCAGAACCAGGATTGTCCTTGAGGACTGATCATCCCAAGCTGCATGAGCAGGTTCAGGAAACAAAATCATGGAGAGTCATAGTTGCTTTTGGTCATAAATTATTTCTTCTTTATTAGCCAGAGTGGAAGAAGCTGCTATTTCTGAGAAGTGTTTTTTAGTTACAGTAATTTTACCCCCAGTTTATATGTAGGTTGGAGCTTTAACCTTGTGTGTATCATATACTAATTTATTTACACAATAATCCATTCTGACAAAGAAATTTGATTCATTCAAAACTGCTGAACTTCATTAATCTGAATCAGGCAAGACTGAAAAAAAAAAAAGAGTAAACGAGAACATCAGTATATGACAGAAGACTATTTCATACCCATGTCATAAGCACCTTCAGTCCTTCCTCCAGAGGATGGAAGAAGATGAACAGACACTTGTGGCACAGCTGGGTCTATTGACAGGTATTCAGTGCCATCTAGTGGTTTTCTAAATGTGTAGTTTTTATGTTTAGTTATTGCAGGTTCTTAATCAAGGTTGCGTAAACAGTATTATTTTTTTCCACTATTAATCTGATTGAATTTCTCAGAAAACATTTCTTATTTATATGAAAGCCTATTAAGGGACTTTAAGAGCAACAGAAACCTATAGCGAAGATCAGCTGAGTTAAAACCATCTTTGTGTGCCAAGGCAAATCAATTTCTGTGATAGAGGCAGGATAGCTCCTGCCTATGCTGGGAATCTCCTGAAGAGGCTTTTTTACGACTGAGTATCTGTTGGACACCATTTGCATTTGCACTAACAAGCATTTCCCCAGCTGTCTGGGGTACACTCCTGTTAAAATCTGGCAAAACCTATGCTGCAAGCAAGTAAATGGCTTGTGGATACAGCAGATTTTGCTGTCTTACCTGCCTCTTCCTAAAATGTGAGGTGCACAGGAAAAACCTTATGGCTAGGAGCCAGTGGTAGGGAGCAATACATATATTTATGGCCTATTACCATTAAGTATGTTTGAACCCTAAAGGCTAAGAGATAAGCAATCCTTCATGGTAGCAGATTATCACTGTTTTTCCCGTCAGCATTCCCATCAGCATGTGCATGGTCACAGCTCAGAGGGATCACATTTGTAACATTTCAGTAAACATTGAGCACTACTAACAGTTTATAGAGTTGTTTCCTGTGCTATTTGCTGAGAAAATTAGTTCTCTAATCAATGGAGTTAATTCCCTGTAACTGTTGGGTTATAACTGTCGGGTTATAACTGTCTTGACAGAATTTTAAGTACTTTGATATAGTAGCTCTACATCATACTGCACAGAAGTAAGCAGACAAGGTAACATTGTGCATCTGTTTCACTTCGTACAGCTGGGTTAGAATTCATGTTAGAAGTTAGTATGCTCATCAGATATAATGTAAGTGATAAAAAGATCCTTCACATCCCATAGAAGCTGAAGACTGAGGCTGAGCAGAGTTTGGCAACTGGATTTTTTCTTAGCTTATGAGATTTCAAGACTTGTTCCCTTCTCCTGTGTACCAGACAGTAAAGAATAAGGCATTCAGACATAAAGAAAAAGGGAGTGGACTTTGCAAGTCATCCTCTTCCCTGAAAATGCACAGCAATCCACAGAGGAGTAAGGCCCAAAACATTAGCAGTAACATGAATGTAGGTGCCCGAGGAACAGCGGGAATGGCTGTGCTTGGAAACATTAAACATCCAGTCTTCCGCTTCAGATTATTTCCTCTCAGCCAATTAGGATAAAGATAAAAATTATACACTTCATAGGTGAGAGGCAAAATGTAAAAGAGTCAGGTCTGCTCTCAGACTTTATCAAACTAGGCTTGTACAAAATTTTGTCTCTCCTCAGAGATGTTCCTCTAACCGATTCAGGAGTTCCCCCAAGACAATCCATTAACTCTTACAACAACATCTTCAGTTTTTTCCACTGACCTCCATTATTAGCGTGCTTCCAGTCTGAGACTCGTGAATCTGACTCCTGTTTCATTTCAGACAATGGACATGGTGAGTAAGCTGTAGGAAAATGTTCCCAAGCTGTAAGCCAAGACCATCTTCATGGGGCAGAGGAACAAACAGAAGCCTTCCCCATTCATTCTTTGAATTAGTCACTTGAACATATTGTTCTGCAGGCTGAGGAGAAATTCATAGGTCTTTGTCATCTCTTCTAGCACTCAAATCTGGCTGTCAGCTACCTTGTCAACCTGCAATCTATTCTATATTTCCCAAAGGAAGAAACTTTCTGTTGGAGAAAACTAATCCTGGTCACCATTTGCCAAGACAGGTCCATGTTACTAGTCTTAGGAAAAAACCTATGCCTAATAAACCTGTTGCTTAGGTGACACTCTTTGTACTGAATTGGCCCCATTTCACAAGCACTCACCAGTGTGATCTACCTGCTTCTTTCCCACGCGGGTTTCCAGCCCCTTCTCACTAGCACTCTTGCAGGTAGCCTTAATGCTCAGGGTACTAGATATAGGACACCTTTATCACGCACACATGCTGAAAAAAGTGCTTTAGGACTTAGCAGATTTTAAGACAAGTTCTGAGAGCTGAGAAATTTAATATGGGGATATTTAGCTTTCAGTAAGTCTCAAGAAAATGTCTCTGTGTTTGCTTAGTCTGGTGTTGTTCCCAACATATTAGTATGTACAGAAGAGTCTCTCTGGGAAGCCATCTGGTATGTTATAGCACAGTATGTACTATCTTTCCTTGTTGCCAAATACATGCATTCAATTAATGATAATCATCTGCTACTTCTATGCAGCGATAGATTCCCCCCCTCCTCGTTTTCCTGAGTAGTCTTAGCCAAGCTTTGCATAATCACCTTAGGAAACCTTGGTGCTGAAAATTTGATTTCCTTCCCAGACAGCAGTGTACCAGTGGGGTCTGACACAAGCCTTGCTTGTTGATGAGGAGGAAGTGGAAACACAATAGCATTGCTTTCTCTCACACATTCACAGCTGGGCTCCCAGACTCAGTCAGCAAAAAAAAAAAAATATTACATAGCCTGCAGAAATGTCATCAGGACTTGAGGGGTGCTGATCTAGGAGTAACAATTGCTCTAAGAACAGCTGTTGTCATCCGTAGAGATTTAGCAGTTCCACCAGAGAAACACTTTAGCCAGTTTTCCTCACTATCGTGGAAAAACTTACTTCAGATGTGGTTGTGAAGGAAGGAAAAAACAATTACAAATGCTCAAGTAAATGCACAGAAAAACAAAACTGCATTCAGGACTGCACAAAGACTGAAACAATCCCTCAATTGCAATTATATTACATACCAAATAATAAATCAAACAATAATTAATTTAAGAAGGAAAAAAATTACCTGAACACACTTCATACATATTTGAGTTTGCCAGTCACCTTTTCTTTCATATCTTATAAAAAAGGCAATTTTTGACCCCAGTGGACCTGCATTGGAAACCGAATCTGAATTTCCCACTCCTCTGCAGGCTTTCAGTAAAAAAAGAAATAAATTGAAAGCCCACAGAAACCACAGCATATCTAAGAAAACCAGATGGAGAGATGAAGAGTTTTGCCAGTGCTTTATATCCCTGATGTGGTACCATCATGTCTGGTTAGTACAGCACTGGTTCTGCCAGATCCTCCCAGGTAGTGGGTGGAAAATAGAGGAAAAAAGGAGAAAAATGGCCTTTTGGAGACTGAAACGCTGATGACGAGCACAGACTGCTCTGTGCTCCTGTCCTTGCCTGGTCTGTTGCAAGAGCTACGGGGAGGCTCATATCATAGAATATGATATGGCCCATATCATAGAATCATAGAACAATTTGGGTTGGAAGGGATCTCAAAGATCATCTAGTTCCAGCCTCCCTGCCAGGGGCAGGGGCACCTTCCACTAGACCAGGTTACTCAAAGTCCCATCTGCTGCCCCATCTGCTGCCTTCTCATTTCTCTCCCCATCGTCTCTGGCACCAGTCTGACAGCTGTATCCCCATGTAATGCTTTGTCATTTTGCAAACACCAACAGGAATGTGCCAAGCTAAGGACCTGCTTACCTCTGTGGTGTTTGTGTGAGTCCTTGCTCTGTGTCAGGGCTGGAGGGGAGCAGTGTGAAGATGCTGGTGGGGCTGGGCTGGTGGGGCTGATCCCAGCGCTGTTATAACCAGAAGCAGTCTCTGTAGAGAGCAGATGCCTCCAACTCAGAAAACAAGAAGATCCTGGCTGGGCCCCCTCCTATCCTTACCAAACCCTTTGGGGAACCACTTGGCAGAGGTGGATGTAACTCTCGGTGGTCACTACAGAAAGCGTTGCTCCAAAAATCTTTGAGATTAAAAAATTCTGTTTTCTTGTCCTACTGAGAAGTCTGAACATGTACAGAACATATGCAGCTCACAGGCAGACAAAACACAGAACCGGACTACACTAAATCATTTTGAACACTTTAAAGAATCTGCAAAAAGAGAAAAAGAAGATGGTCCTGTCTTTACTGCAGAATGGGGAACTGTAGCTGCTGATTCTATGGTTAGATGGACCACAAAAATATCAAATTTTATCAAATTTATTATATACCTTCTAACATTCAGTTGCTATATAGGTGGCATTATGGTGATGTTTCAGCGCAGACAAGCCAAAAGCTTTTCAATGTAGTAGCACACAAAATGTGACCTTACACAGATAGACAAGAAAGCTGTTTTTTTTTTCAAGCCATTGCCAAAGTTGAATAAAAACTTTCTGTCTGTACAGATTTAAGCTGCTGCTCTCACTGTATAAAACCAGAACAGAGGAAAATTCAACTGAATAATCAGTACGTATAGGTTTCTGAAGTCCCATTAGAATATTAATAGATGCTTTTAAGCCAGGTAGCACTGAGTCTCCCTAGAATCCTCTTCCAGTTCTGCCTGTATGACCTTTGCTACTCACTGTGTGCAGGGTGATACGTGCTCAGGGGTCTGTGTTTTCATAAACCTTAAATTTCTTAAAGTAACTCTTTACTCCCTCTTGTGGCTTTTCAGCAAAGTATGTTCCTTCTACTTGGAATCCAGTTGGATTTTATTTTTCATAGCATGTTTTTGATTGTAAATAGATTGGACATAATGTTGGGTCACGAGTTCTATTTGTTAAATATGCTTCCTTCCAAAATCACAGGAAAATTTGTATCCAAATATATCTACACATCTATTTTATATTTCAATAATCATATAATATAACTTGAAAAATATTTCAACATATCTTTTCCAGCAAGCATAAATAAAAAATTGGCTGTGTTTTTAGAAGAAAACCTTTCAAGAGTATAGGAAGTGACCTCTAAATAGTTTCATTTTTTTGGTTTGGGGTGTTACTGTTTGCTTGTTTTGTTTTGTTTTGTTTTATATATGTATAAGTGTATGAGAACAAAACCATCTTTAAAATATTAAATATTTGGTGTAATCAAGTTTCCAGGCAGCAAACACAATCTCTGGTCTGGCCGCACCAGCCACAATTTGTATTGTTTTTCTCCTGGTGTGCGTGGACTATGGGTATATACCCCATGAATGTGGAGAGAATATGAATGAGCTGTGGCACTTGCACAACGAGAGAAGTGACAGAATTCATTATTCCTGTGGCACGTCAGTTATCACGTTCCCTTACTGTTGGCTGTCACACTGCACACATCTCCCACGGATGTGGAATGCTGATGGGAGACACTCTCTTTTCAGCTTTATTTCTGTCTGTTTATATAACACATTCCCGGTGGGCAAAAAACCCCAAGACCCAAAAAAACTTCAGCAGCCTCAAACTGTGTTTTTCCTATATTCATTCCATTGAATTATGCTAATCATTTTTCTATTTGTTATTTGAAACTGTTCTCAAGAAATTAGGGTGCAGGTAAAGAATCAAAGGGCTGAGGCTTTGCAGAGCATGTGGGTGACAGATGATCCACTGTAACTCCACAAATGCATACTAGTAGTTGCAGCAAATATGCAAAGGTAAATCAACCCTCTTTCACCCTAAATCGTACCTTTTCACAATTGTGATCAGCTAAGATTGTGCATGAGGAGTTACACTGTCTCTGTTGATACCATTTAAAAACTCTGTGACATAATTGTGAGCCTAAGTTTTAGGTTATTTTGCCATCAGTCTCCACAAATAAAGCTGTTACCAGGTTTCACCTACTGTAAATCGGTTGGGTTCAAATCACTTGGCTGAATCTTAATGTTTTCCTTTGCAGATTTCTTCTCTGGTTCTTAGTTTTGCAATCAAATATGCATGGCTGTATATATGATGGCAAAACACAGGATAGTTATTTCATGCTTCAGATTCTTGGCTATGGTGTTTTTAAGAACAGAAAAAGAAGGATCGGTGATTAGAAACTATTTGATTTAAACTTGGATCAGTTTAAAGGGAAAGAAGTATATAGTCTATTTTTAGTTATTCAGAGTCAATTGATTTTCTTCCTGCCTGAGGTAAGAGCTCTGGAGAAAGGATCTCTGCTGTAAGCAACCTGGGCAGTAAGCTTGGAGTTCTGTAACTCTTTCTCTCTGGTTCTGCTGCAATGATATTCTTTGAATCCAGTGCTGAAAACCAGGCCAGATTACAAGGTCTTAGTGAATCAGCAGTGCAGTCTATAAACCCTGGTTCCCATCAAAATACCCAGCCTATGAAGCTTCCAGGACCTGATAGTGTTCATTTTAAGATAAAAGAAGCTCACTTCACTGATTTTCAGCTGGGAACAATGCACTAAGGAACAAGAATCAAAGATCTGTTTACTTGCCCATACCTTGGTGATGACTAGCTACACATGACAGCAGGAAATGAGATATGCTGAGTGAATTTGCTTGGAACATTAAAAAAGTTTAAAAAGAAAAACCAACCCAACTCTAACAAACCCAAACACTCTAATTTGTCTTAAAATGTTTCAGACTTTCAAGAGGAAACTCAGCTAGAGTGGATTGGATTATATTTGTGTGGGCATAAGGACAGTGTCTCTTTGTCTTCGCAAAGTATGACTTGGCATTCACTTTCCAGTCTGCTGGGAGTGGGGTTTTGTAGCAATTTTTTTTTGGAAGATCAGACCAACTAACTGACTTTATCACAATAAATCATTTAACATGGAACTATCCTTTCAGAGCTCCTCTGCTGACAAATTTCTCAGCCCAGCACTGCACATTTCAGAGTAGTCACACCGCCAGCGTGGCAGACTGTAGTATCCCTTGGGTTATTCAGTGGGGAATAGTGTGGGACAGATAAAGGCAGTTGTACATCAAGATGCTGAAATATTCAGGAAAGATTTTTCCTTAGAGAATTTCTAGATACACTTTTTTGACAGGGCAGGTGCATAGCCACTGAGTTATTTATTAGACAGCACAAACATGGAGAACTACAGTCAAGATTTATCTTTAATTTTGAGTACACTTTAGAAGTGACAATTCCATTGGGAAGCAATGACTGGTCTGAATTGCTTTAGCTAAAGAAAATTAGCAGATAACGTGTAGGAAGCTGTATAATAATTCTGAAGGCAGAAACACAGCCTCAGTGAGCGTTGAAGACAAGGGGCAGGAATTCAACTAGGATTAATGCAGAAAGGATGAGATGAGATGGGAGCATCTTTTACTCACTTACATGCTTTGCACGAGTGAGAGCTGCTGCAGGGAGTTACAGTGAAAAGTAGTAGTATCTAATTTCTTTTGTTCATTGCCATGTAGGGATAATTGTATAGGAACTGAATAGGTTTGCACAGAAAATAATGGCATAGCAACAGCTACTATAGGGTGATGGGGGAAGGTCTAAGCAGTGCGCTACCTATCTGCGTGCTTTTAAATTGTGATAAATTGTAATGAACACACTGTGACCAAAATATCAAAAAAGAATTGCCTGAAGAAAGATACTATTGAAGTCTATAATATGTAAGAAAGGGTGAACAGTGGGAATGCTCAGTCTGACTTCTAATTTAAAGACTAGGACACTCCTGCTATGGGGCAGACTGAAGAAAAAGGAAGGAGAGGGCTATTCAGTATGCTATTAAGCTGTCTAGCTTCTTCCATGAGATGCAAAGGATGCTAAACATTTACAGGATTAGGCAAGTTCATTAAGACAGGCCCTAGTGTGCTGGAGCATGTCTCGTGAAGGGTCACCAAGATGGCTGTGGGGCTGGAGCACATGGTGTGCAAGGAGAGGCTGAGACACTTGGATTTGTTCAACCTGGAGAAGAGAAAGCTAAGGAGGGGCTATACATCCTGCACTCATATGCCAAACTTAATATTTCATAAATGGGAAAAAAAGGAAAAGGAGGACAACTGGACTTGCAAATTCAGGGAAGTGGGATAAGAACTAGAGGATATAAACCTGACACTTTTCCTTTTGTATCATGCAAAGAAGGACTGCAGAAAGTTTGAGAAATTAAATTAGAAAAGTCTATAGAAAACCAGGAAGAAACAAAACAGATCTACCAGCAACTATTGACTGGTGAGGATTGGCTGCTTTCTTCACCTTTGTAGTCTTTGGCTAAGAACACCACTTCTTACTTTCTCTTCACAGTCATCTGAACACACAGCAAGCTTAATTTCAGGCTAGAATGGGTGCTCTAGATTGAGAAGGTATTTTTCATTTTGCTGTTGTGTTAGAAATCTCCTCCCCCATATACAACTGCATGTGTAGCATTTACTATTGAATAGGACTTACTATAAGGCTCAGTAACAATGTCTTGCAAATTTTTTTCCCTCTTGCACTTCTTGCTACCATATTTGTTATGTACAAGTAAAATAAAGAAGTTCACTTGCATACACCAGAGTTTACAGCTAAAAAAGACCTCTCAAGCTGCTAACATTGATCCTAAGCACTTGTAGACATTCTGTCTTTTTTCTGCACCCCCCTTACGGCCCCCCCACTACGGCTACATTTGGCAGAAGGACACATACTAACAAGCCTAATATGGTTACTTCACACATATTATTTCAAAACATTGGCTCTCGTGTAAAATAAATATTCCACAAATGCTTCCTTATCAAGTCCCTTTATTTAACTTTGGCTGATGAGAAGCAAACCACACATTGTACCAAACCCTTTGAGAAGCTTGATTCCTCCTCTTAGTTTATTATTTTTAATTTTGTTTCTCTCAATGCCATGATGGGCATTCTGCTCTTACTGGTACTTATTCAAATAAAGGTTGTTTTTCTAAAACCTGTTTTTTTGAAAAAAGGCCAAACATGCAATTATTGCTCTTTCACTTTAATTTTACCCTCCTGCCATCCCCTCCCAGCACTTCCATATTCACAGTATTTTAAGACGCAATTCTAAAGGTTGGACGTTTTACCGTTGGATCCAATGGAATCTGAACACATTTATGTTAGCCTTACAAGAATACTTTTAGACTACTACTTATACTATTTATAGTATTAAATGAGAACGAGAATACAATTAACGTGTTTCTTTTCAGTCTTGTGCTTGTATTTTGTGGGTACAATATACTCAGATCCATTACACTGAGAAAACTGGAAGAGAGAAAAAAAACCACCACAGTTTTGATGTGAGGCAACAGTTATTTAAATATATTAAGGTCTCATCGATTTCCTTCTTAGATCTTGGCCTCACTGATGTATTTGAATGCAGATTTTTATTATTCAGTGTAAATAATAAAGTCTTCAGGTGAAATACATTTCTTATTTACAAATCCTCAGATGGGCCCTTAGTAGTACTTTTTAATTATGCCTTCTCTTTACTTGCCCCACAGTGCATTTTGTTCTCTTGTGTAGGTTTTCTTTTGATTCATCCCTTTCGTTTTGTGACTGAGGGCTGACACTTTGTGGAAAGATGTGGGTGAAGGAATGTAACAGATGTTTTATTCCAAATACATTTTGTTCAAAATGAACTAATTTTGGCATCTGTTTTTGTACCATTCCGTCTCCAACTGACCTACCCCTGTAAATCTTATTTGAACTGATGTAGCTATTTCAGCCTTGGGAGACACGTTTTAGTACTTTGGACTTATATTCACGTTTCAAAATATTGAGCCAAATAGCACTGAACAGAATAGTCTTACCCCCAAGTTATCCATACTTCTACTGACAACAGCCAGAAACCTAAGGAGTGCACAGACACTTGCCAATGGAAACTCATGAGTAAGACCTACCCTGGGAACTAAGGGCTCCACTTGCCCTGGGCTGCCCCGTGGTTACATTTGCCTCGTATGACATCTTATTTTCAGGTGCCATTGTCTTGTCCTTTCAAGCAAAGTGACAGCATATTTGACAGCAGGAAAATCCTTGAATCTGACTATTTGCTTGTTTCATTAGCAGGTTCTAGATAGTTTTGGTAGAACAGTTGGAGTTTTTTTGCTGAAAGCAGAGAGATTAACGAATATGGCACACACATGGACAGAAAAATTGTCTGTACTGCTTATGAAGAAAGGGTGGAGGATGTTTTCTTTGGATCATGCTCATTCCATTACTTTTTAAATGTCTCAAAAGCCCCTGTGAGTGACAGGATGGCCAGTGGGTGTAAATAGGATTTTGACAGGAAGGCCAAGTTCTCTTGACTTTAAAGCCAAATGTTCATAGCAAAACTGTCATTGTCTGAGAGGTTTGAATTGCATGTTTTCAGATATCCTTGAATTCACTGAGCAGTTTCCTACTAGAAAAATAGGATTTTTTCCCCCTATTTAAGCTTTGTAATCTGCAACAACCACAAATATCTCTACTAGAATAGCATCCTTTTAGCTAATGTCACCACAGGCCTTCTTGGATGGCATTTGCCCTTTTGGTTTTCATGACTTTATTCAGAATTTGGCATGTAATCACTAAAACTTTCATTTCTGTTTCTCATTTTTACAGGACTACTCAAAACATGTACAATTTACAATTCATTTGTCCAACATTATAAATTTGTCATGAAAGCTTTAGCTAAGTTTGATGTGACTGACGGCCCATGAAATTTTGGAAGGTTTTGTGGATATTTTATTAATGCAGACAAATGTTAACCATATGCTGGCCTACTTAAATGCCCTGTGGTGACACTACTCAAATGTGATTGAGATTGATTATATCTTGCCAGTAGAGTTATATCAGCAGGAAATTATTTGTAAAGCCCTCCTCCTAACTTCATTACTTCCATTTCCACCCCAAACTGAACTAGCTGTAATAGCCTTTATAAAAAAGAATAGAAAAGTGTGCAATTCCTTTTGAGTAGATGCCTTTTGGAGGCTTTTCTCTCTAAATTTCCTCTCAGTGAACTGCTTATATTTTAAATTCTAGGACATGAATTCTAAAACTTAAAAATGCTATTATCTTTATTCATAAGAAATGACTCCTCTTTATTTTATGCATTAAGATCTTTCAAATATTTTTCTGAAGAAAATCTTCTTGAGATATTGTTCCTACCCTTTTTCCTAGTAAGTTTGTCTCGGCCAGAGTATTTCAGAAAACTTATGGCTCATCTCAATATATGACATTATTTGTCATATTTGCCAGTGACCCTAACTCCTACACAGCTTTTCTCTCCCATCTTAGGTTTTTGTTAAGTACACTGAACTCAGAAAGATTTCAGTGGAAATGGTACTACTGTATTTCGAAAAGCTTGTCTAGTTGTATTCAATTGTCAGGACTGGACATATCACCAGCTACACTTGCTGAAAAAATTCAAACACTTGAGTTCCAGCTGGTGTCCTAGAATAAGGAAGAAGAAGCTGCATATCTCCTGTGATCATAAACTTTTGTAGAAATATAAATAAGATTACAGAAATTACCGAGCTGGCTAATTAATTTTTTGCATACTTTTCTTTGAAAATACTGTTGCTAACTTTTCTTCTTATATAATAGAATATGTCCAGCATTTTCAAATCTATAGTTTTTTTTATTTTTTTTCCAGATTTGGGGGTAAAGTTGTTACTGTTACGGGCTGCAGAAAATAACTGTAACCCTGTAATATTGTTTTGTTCTGTGTGCTGCTTCTTTTGAAAACAATAAGAGGAACTTTAAGTATTTTCTGATGTGAATCCTCTAGGAATAGAGTTGAAACTATTTGTTTTACATACATCGGTGAATAACAGCCATGACAGCAGGTTGCTAGTACTATCAGTCTAGAGATGATAGAGAGGTTTTAGAGGTGAGAAGTATTGTTTCTCATCTCTGTGTCACCAAACTCATTTGCTTTAAAGCATGTTGAAAAGTTAACATTAATAGCATAGCACATTAGTCAATGTCTAAGAGGTTATTAGAAATCTCAACAGGAAGGTTAATATCTACTGACTTCAGTGAGACTTAAGAACATGTGTGCTTGCTGGATAGGAAGGCTTCCCTGGATGAAGGCTTAAAGGACAGGCTGAGTTGTGTGTGTGAGTTATGTATACATCTGAAGGATTGCTGAATCATGGCAAATGTATGTTTTTGTTCTGTTTGAGGCTTTAGGTCTCATTAAGACATTGGATGGACGTCTGAGCAACACTGGATCATCAGGAAGCTGAGCACAAAAGTACAACACACTGTTGTAAGTGTTTATGAAATTAAGACAGTCCAGGCACTCCTCAGTAGGAAGGAAGGTAACATATTATCATAAAAATCTCACATTTTTCAGAAAGAAACCAAAAAACTACCAGATAAAAATGTATACTGACAAACATAATGAAAATATTTTGTTAAAAATAAAATATACTATCAGGATACAATTTTTTAGTATTCTTTGAAGTAATGCTTATATACTTTGAACTTGAAGATACTTTGGACTGATACAAAATTTTGCATTGGTTTGTTTAAGAGCCAGGTATACTGACATTTGCAGTCTTGTTCTTTCTACATGACCATGAGGTCTAAGTCTATAAATATTTCTTATTATATAAACTGTTCTTTCTATAAACTTCGTGGCTCTGGAGTATTTATATAATCCAGTCAGTTTCCTAATATGGTCAACTTTCAATTGTCCCAGTTACATCATATTTCCTTATTATACCCATATGTCTTCAGTGTTGTGTCATACAATCATTGCAATTTGTGTGGAAAAAACTGATAGTTTGCTCTCAGTTTATTTCCATTTCTAGTTTCATCTTTCCATCTTCAAACTTCACTTTGAGTATTTTAAAATTCTACTACCAACAGTTCCTCCTGATTTTTCATTACTGAGAAGTTTGTATCTTTGTTCACCTCTGTCATTCCATTAAAATAATATTTGGATTTGTTTTACAAACAGGTCTGGCATGCTTCCTCATATCCCAGTCGGACAAAGTGTCTGCCCAAAATAAAGTTGATGCCAGTTTTAATGCAGCCATAGAGCCTTTTCAGCCTTGATACTCTGCTGCAGAGTTGATGGTCTACCCAATGCATGAATATGCAGCCAACATTGCACCTCTCCAAGTGCAGTAAAGAAGTTTTGCAGGTTTTTAAGGACCCCAAAATGTTTCTTGACCATTTTCCAACTGTGCCACAGAGCTCACTTATAACCCTCATGTTGGGTTACAGAATACGTATTTATAAACAGAAATAAACCTAATTTGACCCTGTGTAGTATTGTTCTTATCGGTGTGGATGCTTACAGAAACCTGGAGGTAAGATCTGAAGTATTAATCTTGACATGTAAGCAACCTACTCAAAGAATTTTTTAGCAGTAAGAGCAAAATGACAGGACTGCATGACCTAAGGAAATAAGTTCCAAAGATTAGTTAGAAATCCAGTAAGTTGCACAATACAGATATTACACTACTTAAATAAATTGTCTTTTAAGCCTGTTAGTACACGTGATATGCCAGGACAAATCTAAGAATTAGTAAATTAGTATGTAAAAAACCAAAAATGTTTGCATATGCAAACTATGGGTTTAAGACTTCTTCTGACCTAGGGGTCCAAGTATCAAGATCAAAGCTGTCAGAAAAAATCAGAAAAACTGAAGTGTTATCTGGAAGGTAATAAAAGGAAAATAAGCAATATTCTAAAGGTCAGAGAAAAATCCAAACATAGCTAATAAAAACTGGTGGGTGTAGAAAGGTGTACAAACAGAATACATGTAAATGTGCAATTTTCTGTTACCTAGAGCTGAGTAAAATTTGGAAATGAAACCTGTGGCAACTTTTCATTTTTAATACTGGCTTTTATTGTGTACAAGTTAACCTGTGAGCCCAGTTCTCCCCTGCAATAGGATGATTCTGAAATGACAGGATCTAGCAGTTAGTAATGTCCAGGACATTCATTTTCTGGAGGAATTAGGGAAATGAGAGCCTCTCTGTTGTCAGAAAAGTGTGTGGATTGAGTTTTTTCCATCATGAGAAGAGAATTTTTCTCTCATTCTTTTTTGAATAATAGAAACAGTGGTCTTTAAAAAATTTAACTGCCTGATTGTTAACTGTCTTAAATTAAACCAGATTTATTTATATAATAGACCATGCACTTTGGTTCCTCAGGGTTGGATTCTTTTCTGTAAAGGCCAGTAAATAATATAGGTGTAAATTATCTTGGTGGGCCCTGATTGCCAGGTTCTGGATCCTTTAACTGATTCAAGGAGGCTTTTCCAGATTTAATTTATTCACAGTCCCATCCAGCCTAGTCTTGAACACTTCCAGGGATGGGGCATCCACAACTTGTCTGGGCAACCTGTTCCAGTGTCTTGTCACCTTCACAGTAAACAATTTCTTCCTAATATCTAATCTAAATCTACCCTCTTTCACTTTAAAACTGTTACCCTTCCTCCTATCACTACACTCCCTAATAAAGAGTCCCTCCCCATCTTTCCTATAAGTCCCCTTTAGGATACTGGAAGCTGCTATGAGGTCTTCCTGGAGCCTTCTCTTCTCCAGCCTGTCTTCATAGGAGAGGTGCCCCAGCCCTGTGGAGGCCATGATCATCTTCATGGCCCTCTTCTGGACCCGTTCCAACAGTTCCATGTCCTTCCTGTGCTGAGGACTCCAAAGCTGGATGCAGTATTCCAGGTGGGGTTTCAAACCTTTTCATTGGACCAGTAATTATGTTCTTACTGAAATAGCCAAACTTTCAAATCCAATGAAACTTCCAAGAAGTTTTTATCAAAATTTACTTGAAATCCTGGGGATTTTTTTCTGTTGACTTCAGCAGGTTTTGATTGGAGAACTGGCAATACTAAACTGGATGCAAATTAAAGAAAATTACTTTACTTTTACTTCTAATATAGAAACATAAAATCAAACACCTTAAATAGAGACATATAGAGACATTATAGCAGGGGCCAAAAAATGTTACTTTACTTTAGCTGCTCTTTTTATTATTTTAACTGCTCTAAGCATTTTTCCACAAATAATTTTTATAGAGTACATTACAATAAGGATGATGGAAAAGCAGCTACAGATTAAAGAATACAACTGTTTTTGGCTTTCCAGGGGCGCTTTCCCATTTATGTGCAGCACTCCAAAACCAGAACCCTTGGCAGATCTTTCTGTGGTTCAAAATTCAATTACAGTTCTATCAGAAATAGTAGAGATATTAATGGAAAGATTTTCAAGATATTTGTGAGATGGATTTCACTCCCTCCACACATAGCAGACATTGTTGCCATAACTGGTAGGTTAAACTAGGGCCAGAATTTCCAATCTGTTGACAGTGTTTGTAGCTGTATAATTTCTTTGAGTTAAAATGTCTCCAAAAAACCACAAAAAAACTACCACCCAAAACCCAACCCAAAATTTTGATCAAGATTAGGTTGAGAAGCTCCTTTCCTTCATCCTTTTTAAGGAACCATCCATTGTCATGTGGTGGTTTGAGGTGCCTTAGTATCATACAGCAGATAGTATTCTTAAGTGAAAACTGCATTCATTCTTATTATCTTACTATTCAAGCTGTTTTGGTCACAGTTCAAGGAAACATTTCTGTCAATTTCAATTCTGTCTGGACAATGATCCTTAAAAAAGGGACATCATCCCTTAAATATTGGAATAAGACTGCTGGTCTAACTCTAATACTTTCACCAATGAAAGCTGCCGATGTGTGACAGCAAGGCATTACTGGTTTTCTCTTCATACATGCAAGTCCTGTGGAAGTTTACTAGCCAAAACAGAAAAGCTGAAGGCAAAGAAAAGGCTTGATGGTTCATCTTGCTGTAGAAATATTCTAAAATCTTTAGAATCTTTAGAAATATTCTAAAAATCTTTAGCTGTGAAATATTGTTTTTTATTGAATTAATCTTCTTACCCGTTACTGTATAACTTCATTCTATTATTCCTTTTGAAGAAGTACAAATAAAACAATTGTCTTGGTTATTTAAATATGCCCAGACAATTAAATGAGTTTCTCTTAAATGAGTATATGTATTTTAGTTTTCAGCCAAGAAACTCCTTCACTGTCTCCTCTACTATCTCTTGTCTCCAAGCTATTGTTAGTATCATATAGCTATGTCTATGGAAGTTAAAGAATCAGTATTTTACTCACTTAATTTGCTTTGCACTGTCAGAAACCCTAAATATTTTTATTTCCAGCCAGCTCTGTTTCAAAATCAGTCTGCTATTCTGCGAGCTAGAGCTTTAAAATATACATGCAGTTGCTGAAGGTTGTCTAGAATGAAATTCAAAACTGGTAGTGGAAAAAAGAAAAACCTTAGCTCAAATACGAAGTGATTGAATCATTATACCCTTGAATGTATTTCCTGTTCAAATCTATAACTTCTCTGGGTTCTAGTCACTCCTTGTGTTATCACTTCTACTATGGTATGAATTGCTACATCTCTTATTCCGCTGTCATCTGAAGGCATATTCAACAGGCATTAGTCTGCTTACTTGAAGGCCTATAAGAGACCAGAGACTTTGGGGAAAGTCTTCGTTAGGTACTCTGTACAATTCCCTTTTTAAAATACGGTTTTCTCAACCAGTTCTGTTTCTGACATTTTTTCTCCGGTCACACTTATAGGAATCGGGCAAAATCTTTAGGTCAAAGGAGTTACATCTATGTACAAAACACAAAATCAACAAGAACATTTGTCTTTTCATGTTGTTTTTGGCGGGCCAGCCTCAGCACTTTTGAGATCATGTTGTGGTTCACAGTGATGTAGCCATAGGGGCTGTCAGTTTTCGTGCTGGACGTATGCACAAGAAGAGAATTACATCCTCCTCCCTCGCTCTCTGTTGTCACAGACATAGTTTGAGTTCAAAGAGCTGTGGACAGATAATGATGGAAGTATTTGGTAGATAGTGTCCTGCCTTCCTTTGCATTCCAACTATCTGAAAGGAGATTGTAGAGAGGCGGGGGTTGATCTCTTCTCCCAAGTCATAGGCGATAGGACAAGAGGAAATGGCCTCAAGTTGCGCCAGGGAAGGTTCAGACTGGATGTTAGGAAAAATGGGCTGCCCGGGGAATTGGTTGAGACACTGTTCCTGGCGGTATTCAAAAGACAGGTTGACGTAGTGCTTAGTGACATGGTTTAGAAACGTGAATAAGAGACGTGAGATTTTTGTCAGAGTTAGGTTGATGGTTGGACTAGATGATCTTAAAGGTCTCTTCCAGCCTAGGCAAGTCTATGATTCTATGATTCTGTCATTCTAAGAAGCCTCCATAACTTTTCATTCAGGGGCCAAATGAGAAATGACAGGGATTGCTGGGGTTAAGCACTTCTTTCTAACTGTAAATATTACACATTTATATATTTTTTATGATATTTCACTCAAGTCTATCTCTAAGAAGCAGCAGTAGATCTTTGCAAGTGCTATTATTTCAGTTCAGTATTTCTATTTTAATGTAAAGATGTTTAAAAGTCTACAACTCAGTGTGATCTTCCCTACACAGACAACATAAAACCCATCCCTTCAGAAAAAAAAGAAAGACTGAATGCTTCTATTTGTGCTTCTGATTCTTTATGAATAGTAATGCTCACAACCACAGATTAAATTAATCTCAGCTGCCTCAGTCACACTTGGCAAATGAATCATAAAATAGTTCCATCTTGATATGGTAAGTTGTCCTTGACAGCAAATTAAAATCTTAATAAGTGCCCTATTCAGAAAACACACACATACACATATTCTTCATTCCTAGAAATCATGGTCAGAATGCAGATTCATTATTTTTTGTTTAAAGAAAGCTAAGCATAATTATGTGCTATTTCTTTAAAGCCCTGTTATGGTGTATCAGGAATTTTCAACCTTAAAGGAAAATATTTCTGGCACTACCTGAACATTTTTTACAGGGAAAAGCTCAATAACATATTTAAAGGAAAACAAAAAGTAAAAGAGACCTAACAATTTTATCTTTAGGTAGTGTTTAAACTAATGAATTATTTTTTTTCTCAAATGTACTGTTAGTTTAACAGTGGGATTTTCCTGTTATTTCTAAAGGGAAGTTGACATCTTCATCTTGAATTAAAAATTGGCTTTTGTAAACCTTAAAGACAAGGGTTGTCTGTTATTGGGAAACAGGGAGGACAGTTCTCTGATGACAGTCAGAGTAGTTGTATTGACTTCCATGAGTTAGATGTGTTTAGGACTGAGTTCAACATAGTGGACTAGAGTATGTAATTTTAGAAGCCATAAATTACCTCTTGCTCTTTCACAACAACAACAAAATATAAAACATAAATAACAAGCCTTCAAGTGAAATAAAATTAAACTTAATTTTATTTGTGAGTATATTGAAATTCAAGGTTGATTTTCATAGCTGTAAAGATAATTCCTCTATTTTCCTTATTCAGTACAAGGAAAATGTACAGTTTAACACAAGCTGGAATTTCTTGGTAAGAAGCTTGCTGTATTTTGATGACAGCAGGTGTTTGAGCAGCTTTCTGTTGTGGCAGAAGTCTTTCATCTGTCCATATATATGCATTTTATTTCAACAGCTAATTTAGGGCTTTTAGGCTGCATAGTACTAATGTCCTTACAGTACCATGTACAGAGTCTTTAATTATGCAGTGTAAGTCTGCAGATACAATAGTCCTTATGAATTTCTAACAAAAAGTAATTACAGCACATATGCAGATTATACTTTTCTACATGAAATAATCCTAGACTTTTTAATTCATTTTGTCAAACATCTAGCTCACATTCTGGACTAATGATCTGTAAAATTTCATTTGTAGTGTAAAATAACTCTAGAGATGACATCTTTTAAAATCTTTGTAGAAGAGTTACTGGTATATATTTCTATCACAGTATCTACACTTTATAATGGAACCAGTGACAGTCCTTTTCAATGACAGAGCAGCAGCTGAACAAGTAGAGCAGCTGAACAGACAAGGGCAACCAAAGAAAAATTATATATCGTGGAATATGCATCATTGTTCAGACTCAGCACAGTCTTGCCATGCTTAAAGCAATCTGTAATGAAAAATAACAAGATTTTGTTAAAATAAATGAAAATGAAAATTGGTTACTATTCTCAGCTGAGGTTGGGGCAACTGTGAGTCTTAGAAGCTATAAAACATATAGATATATGTATATGAAGCTTCTGTTTTCATAAGGCCTTCCTGATTCAGTTCAAGAAAGATGATCTTCTGCTCTCGGGCAGCCATACCTATGTGACCTTTTTTATATTCATCACAAATCTTTTGAATCTAACCCCAAACACAGAATGATCCATTTCTTCACAGCATTTTTTAGATTTAATTATTATGGCTTTGAGTCCTCTGTGGAGGAGAGTGAACGAAATGCCACCTCTATGACAGTCTTTAATGAAACTGTCCATAGCTACTGAGGCAAAGACAGTCTGGAATTAAAAAAAAAAAAAAAAAAAGTATTAATTACTATTAGTAACTATTATTAGCAGCACTATTAACTATTAATGACTTTCAATACTGAGAACCCTTTGAAGATGCCAGCTTGAGTCCCTCTTTAGGTTTTCTGATCATTCTTTTTAAACTGTGCTGTCTACCTTTATAGTCAACAGAAGAAAATATAGTGTATACTTCAGATTTAAACAATTTAGGATATTTTAGACAACTTTAAAATGAGATGAACTGTGTCCTATTCTCCACTGTATTATATTGACTAGATCACTGTTGACTGTGGAGGCAAGCTACTTTACAGACATATCTATTTAATATGATTAATCACATTTTTATATCCAGTTGAATTATAGACTCAGTAATGTGCATGTCTGCATGTAGAGATTTAGTAGCACAGAAGCTAATCCTTGGGGGTTATACTTTTATGACTTGACTGTGGGACCTAGCTTTCTCTTCCTGAATTCACTCATCAACAGACACTATGGCTTCTGAAGGAACGGCGTCTGAGTTTTTACAGGCAGTGGTTTCGTACAGCTTGTCAGCCCTCTGAAGGGATGTGGCAGAGCAGCAATGCCCATGCCAGGAGGCAGGTCTCAAGGCAGAGGTGTTAAGGGACTGCAGTCAGGACACATGGACGATCCTTACTATGTTGATAACTGTTGCTTTATGTCAGAGATTGAAAATTGTCAGTCTAACATGAGTTATTAATAAAGCACCCAGAAAAAAATATGATCTTTGGCAAATGTTAGAGGTTGATAGAAAAAGACACAAATGTTTGCAAATCATTCCAAACTCATACAATTCAGTTCCCCAGAAACAGATTTTATAAAACTCAATCATAATTTTCAATGTTTAATGAAACTTTATAATTCTACCTGTAAAAATAATGGAGGTTTAGAATCAGATGCTCTTCCTGTGCATTTCACTGAAGCACAGACAAGGCTGTTTCCTTTTAAGTTTTTCTTCTGTAGCATAATTGGTCTATTACTTGCCTTATTTCTCTCTTAAAGTTTGTCTTTCTCCACAGGACAGGAAAATCTGTTAGCTTGATGCCACAGTCATTCTTAGACATTATTTATATGGGACAGCATCTATCAGGAAAACATAAATCCTATCTTAACTACCAAGAAGAAAAAAAGATATTATCATCAAATGTTTTGGTTGTGAAAGTTCAAGGTATGTGCACTTCACAGTCCTGCAAAATAGGTCTCTTTCTTCAGTGCATATCGGACATTTGCACAGCAAGGAAAACACTTCATTCTTGATTGAGGCACACTAAAGCAATACAGAGAGGAAATGGACAGATATTTTAAAAGGAATTTTTAAATTTCGTTCTTCCTTTAGATGGGACTACCCCCCAGTGTGCAGTGCAGGTATGCATCTATGTGTCTCTGAATTGGTGAAACAGACATTTGGAAAAGCAGTTTTCCTGATTCTGTGTATTTTTCTTTCCACATGAGCTGTGACTGTAATAGGTGGTATCTTGTGTTTAAGGAAGAAAACTCTTCTTTTGAATTTAGTCAGCAATCATCACCTATATCTGCAAACATTTCTATGGGTAGAAATCTGCTCTTAATGGAAATTGCTGGCAGACTTGATGTATTTTATTGCTAACCTGCTGTCTGCCTTCCCCTGGCAAGAAATCCTGAGATCAGTAACTGACAGTTATCCATTGCCTCTGCTGACTAATATTTCCTGTGCTCTGCACTGCAGCCTGCTCTATGTGATTAAGTGACCACATATAGCCATATTCGTTAATGAGTTCATAGTATTTTCCTTAGTCACTTAACTAAACAAATACTCCATATCTTTGAAGGCAGTGATACACTTTATTGCTTCCACATATGGCTCTAAAAGGACATGATGCAGAGGAACACAATGTGCCTAAGCCAACAGGAAACTTTAAAAAAGAAACATGTACAAAGGCTCCAACAAATTGGGTTTTTTTCCCAGTGAGTTTATTGCATTATTCACTCCAGAAAAACAGGTGAGCAATTTAAACACTGAAGAAGGAGGAAAAGGGGTGGGGGAGTATGTATAATATATATATCAGAAGAAGTCCAAATTGTCCTGCTCTGAATTTTGACCAAAATCAAAGCAAATTTTTTGGGATATCTTTAAGCTTTTAATGAGAAGATTGAGTATTTTGTAGTTTAAGCAGTGAGGCATGAAAACCCTACATTTGTAAACACCGCTGTTTTTCTGATAAAAATATAGAGCTAAATTCTGCACCATGGACAGATTTACTCAATGCTCATTTGCCCCAAAATATTTTGATTTTATCTACTTGTTCAGAAGGGATCCTCTAAGCACAGATTTCACCTCTGTGGGTAAGAATCAGGCATCTTCATGGCATTTCTTCAGCCATCCATTCCCTGCATGTACACCACCCTGCCCTGCAGCAGTGCTGTAAATCACTGCAGGACAGACACCTCCAGCCTTCTGGGAACCCCCAAGTGTGTGAAAAAGATGATGGCGGAAATAGATTTCCTGATTTTGTGTGTTTTCCCTTTTTTTTATTGTTAAACACAGATGTCTTACGCGGTAGTTTGTTCCTAAGGAAAAATAATCTTTCCTTAATTGTCTTTGACTTAAAACCATTGGTATTGTAATGGGTAAGCAAGAGCAGGAGGCTTTGACATCTGTCTTTATTGCAGATCTGGCAGAGTACTGATGACAGCAAGGGGAAGGCACCCAGAAAAAGTTGCTGGGTAGGAAACCTGATTGGACTAGGTGATCACTGTAGGTCCCTTCCAGCAGAACTATTCTGTTTGTGCCAATGCTGTCATGTATGCTGGCCAATGAGAATAAATAAGAAGTATGGAGCCAGATAAATGGTTTCTGTGCACCAGGGGCTCCATGGAGTGGAAAGCAGGACACTACACTGGAGTAAATATCATGGAGTTGTCCTGGCTTATTTTCTGCAGGCTGGGAGGGTAGGTTTTCTGCACGCTCTTACAGCTGTCTTCCCTCATTTTCCTAGTTTCTAGCTGAGTCACTGGGGTTTGGTGCAGTGCCGAAGATCCTGGCTTTGATTAGCTCTTGTCTAATCCTGAATCCAGGTACTCAACCTATTCTGACACAGTATTTTATTTGTTAATGGCTCTTATCTGTTAAGTGTTTGCTGCTGTACTCAATATGAGAATCTTACAGATTTCTGTGTAAAAAGTGATTGTTATATTTTGCTTCTGCTCAACAATGATGCTAAAATAGTTTTCTTTGGAATTCTGACTCACTATAGCCTGATTCAGATGGAAAACTTTGCTGCAGTTTATCACACTGAAGATAATATTAAAGCAAATAGTGCCATTGCAAACATTACATACTAAGTATCACTTTTGACCATGTCTTTTCCTTGCACTGTATTTTGTATGTTAGTAATTGTTAACCACTTGTTTCTGAATTCCTGTGCTACATCAAGATTAGTCTTTTTTAGGGAATCATATGCAAAAAGACCTGATCTTTTGAGTGGCAAAGCGGACCTAGGTTAAGACACTATAGTGGGAGTCTTCCTTTCTCTAGCATGTTCTGGGTATAACTGTATTCTGTACTATTTGAATATGCTTATATTTAGAAAGTGTTTGTGTCCAAACTTACCGTCCTCTCAAGCAGTAGAAGAAATAGGCAGAGAAAAGACAGTGTCTTCTGCAGAGCATTGTGAGATTTTAGTACTTGTTTTTCTTCTGACCTGAGAAAAGAGTGCCAAGTTTCAAAACTCTGATAGGAAAAAAATTCAGATCAGTCAAAATTTGTCTAAAAAAGTTTAAAGAGTTAGTTATTTTATATTTTAAATAAATCAATTATATGACATAGTAACAATAAGTTTGGAAAGAAAAAGGAAAATAATTTAACCCTCCTTTTAAAAAGGAGCTTGAAATGGAATGTTAAATTATATAACATTTCTCTTCAGATGCAATGTTGACTCACATTACAGAATGTTTTAATTTTTAAAGAAAAATTTTAATGAATATTCTGACAGAAGATGATTCTGTAAAAATCTTCAAAACCTACAGTAGACATGCTAAATAGCTCTTAAAACGTTGAGAATATTTTTTTCTTACCCTGAGAGAAACATCCAAGGTAAATTTTTAGCCATATGCAGAGCCATTTGCATCAGTTCAGTCATAAAAAAGGTTATAAGCGATGCCCAACTATTACTTTGACCCTTAAGTCAGAGAGGATCCTACTCCAAAACAGCTTGAAATGCTTACAAATGCCCATGATAGATATTTCAATGTCTTCGTAGCTGTGGTCAGAACCACCAGCAGATGGTGCCTTAGCTAAACCTCCATGGGTAAATGGAAACCGAATATACTTTTTAGAAACATATTCAAACAAATTTGCTAATCTCCATTTCTTAGTATCTGAGATGATGATGAATCAAATGGAAAGCATTTTGTTATTTACTAATAAAAATGAATGTGAGCAGTGGAAGGTAACAGACCCATGAGCCTTTAAATGGCAGTATCAAGCCATGCCAAAAATATCTCATTTCTTTGTCTGACAGAATGACAAAATGTACCGGATGAAGAGAATAAGGTACATGTGCAAGAACGTTTGTCAGGTTTCATCATCTCTAAATGGGGATAATGACATTTAGGAAGTTCATTGGTAATAAATCTGGAATGGATGAATGTATATTGAAGAGCAAGGGAGAAAATAGCTGTAGACACTGGCTGTAGACTCAGTTATTTTTGTACATCCCTTTCAAAAATGCTGTTTGTAGACTCCAGGGGTAGCCTGCTTCTGAATGAAGCCCACACAACTGTCCCTTGCAAAGTTATTCCCTGTAATTTATTCATTAAGATAGCACTCATATACACATCCTGTTGTTTACACACACACAAGGTAGCGGTGATCAGAGCTTGCACAAATTAGACAGAAATTAAAAAAGAATCAGCAAAAGCATCAGTGCCACCTTTATAAGACCTGTTTTCACATTTTATAAGAAGACCTAATTGAGAATAATTCTTTCACTGATCAAAATGCAAACAAGTGTTGAGAAATAACCCTTGCTGTAACTTGGAGAATTGTTTTGGGAACAAGCATAGACAGGAAGAAAAACTTTTCTAGAACAAACAGCTGTTAAAACCTCTGTGCAATCTTACACAGGATAAAAGATTACAGAGATGGCTATATACAAGCAAATATACTGCCTTCTAACAGTTTTTACATAACTATTTTAAGTGTAGGTTTAAGCTATTAAGTTTCTTTTATCAACATTCAAATTTAATTAGTGACAGATGTATCTACATCACCAGGAGTGAAATCTGAACAAAGAAGAAATAGGTTACAAATATATTTCATATCATGGGATTATTTTAAAAAAAAAAAAGGTGCTTACTGGAGAGGCTGACACATTTCAATTGTAGGCAAAATGATCCCTGTATGCCATACCCAATGAGTGTCACAAGGTTTGATTAATATTTGCTCAGTTCTAGAAGTACACTCCAATGAGTGGGACATATATTGAAATATTCATATCTATTCTTATCAAGTTATGCTGTTGGAAAGTAAACTGTTTGTCCAGTCCATTGAACTTGTGAAACAAGTCTGGAAGAGACATAGTAAATTCCAGTAGAAACATATTTTAGAGATAAACATGTCATAAGGAATGTGACTATTTCTTGTGACATAGAAATGCTGCTTGTTTTTTAATATATGACACCTCCTATTCTGGCAGTTTCTGAAAAAGCTCCTTAATCCAGACTCATTTTGATGCAGTAGCTTTTAGACCCTAAACTTGCAATACAAAATATAGGCAGCTTTAAGGAAAAGTGTGTTATTTATGAACTGCAAGCAATAGTTCAATAATTCAAGTCCATTAGTCATTTACTCATATCAACTTTAAGTCCATCCAAGGCAGATTTATGAATACAGTTCATAACAAACAGTAGTCACTTTCCACTTCCTAAATCTGCTTAACATTTGTAAAAGTTGAAAAAATGCATGTATGTACTGTGGGGCTTTGCATCTTTATGTCTTTTATATAAATGTCAGAATTGCTAAAATGTTTTTTTAAAATAAAAGATCTATAACAAGCGGCTTTACAAGATACTTGATTTTGAAAAAATTCTGAAGGCTTGTAATTATAGAAAAAAATGGCTAAAAAAGTGTAATTTTTTTATTTTTTTCTTCGTAGCTTCTATTTGTTGCAACAGACTTTCCCAGGGTAGTGCAATTTTTATTTCTTACTGAAGAATAAAGGAATTTTAATATTCAATTTGTTTGCCTTGTATTATTTTTATTTTCAGCGATTCAGCATTTTTCAGAGGTTCAAGAATATCAGCCCATAATTAGTCCAATGATAATGACTAAAGGCAATAATGATTAGTAAGGGTGACTTCTGGCCACTCGAGCAGTTAAAATGATCAATGGGTCTCCAGTTTGAACATTGTGTTTTAGTAGCTGATGAGGAATTCCACAAGTCTGGAAGGAGAATATAAAAGCAGCAAGATAATGTGGTTGGAAAGTATTACTAAAGCTGACATCATGTCTCTTACAGCCAGACATGTAGAGCAGTTCTGTATCATATATGGCAGATTTGAACAGTGTTTGGAAAGGTGCTGGCATCGTTACATATTTGAAAGGAAAAATATCCTGCTAGTCGTGGAATATTATTGCATGGGAGGAATGAAAGCCCCAGTATTCTTGTTTTATCAGACTTCTCCAATTCTTGCCAGCACAAGAATAGTTCCCAGTAGCAGGAAACCACAATTGGCTCCTAAGAATTACCATGCCACTAGCTTGTAGATACAGGAGAAGATCTGTCTCAAACTTTATGAGGTTTTAAAATATATAAAACAAATAAAAAAGCAATCACCTGAAGAAGGAGCTCTGCAGACCACTGAAATGGTTGTCATCACACAGGTTCCCTAATGTCTCCATACTCTTCTTCCCAGCATCTGGAGCAATTGGTACCCAGCTCAAAAGCATATTTTAAGTTTAAGCACACAATTAATCCCACTGCTACCATATAAGTAAGCATACGTGGACTGAGAAATAGAGGGACAACCACTCTGGGCTCTAGTTCATGCCCTGACTTATGTATGAATTAACCAGGGAAGGAAAAAGACTGAAAGGAAGCAAAGAAATTTTAGACTGGAGTTAGGATGGTTCAAAAAATCTGATGATCTGGCTCACAAAGAAAGTTTAGAGTCCTTATTTCAGAGTCACTAAAAATATTAAAATTATTATGATGATATGGAACCAGGTGAACCATCAAGACCTCTACATTAATTATTACTCTCACTTCATGATTCTTTTATAAGCAAAAGTACTATATGAATATTCCAATAGTTAATTTATATGCCAATTCTTATGATTCTCCCCCTTGAAAATTGTGGGTAAAACCAGGAGAAACAATATCACAAGAAACAAAACAGCATTTCATAGTTAACCTTGAAATAAATCTAATGCAGTACAGAAATAACTTAGAAATAAAAGCTGAATGCTATCATTACAAACCCACATTAATTTAATTACTGCCAGTCTATCTTAAGTTCTGAAAAACTCCAGGCTAAGCCATTGAAGCTCTAATAACTGTATTGGTAGAAGTGCTGCTTTCATTGATGAATAACTCAGAAAAACAGAAATGTTGGTACTCCTATGCACTATTTTAGCATATAGCATACTAGGACTGGTTGCAAAGAAACAACCACTGGAGGATGATGACTTTTCAATGAGTTGTTAAAGTAAATATGCTAAAAATAAATATTGCGGTTCTTTAAGAACACCTGGGAATGTGCCACAATACAGTTCAACTTCTAAGCAGAGTAAAGGTATAAAAAAGATTACAAAAAAGAAGTGTTGAGAAAGGACATTAAGATGTAATAGCTATTGCATAGTTCCCTATGCACTGCAGTTCCATAATTTTCCTTTCACTTTCATTGATAAAGACTGCTAAACCAGGATAAGTGCAAGAATAAGGGACCTTCCAGTATTTCTCCTGTTAGTTTTGATTTTTTCATGTTACAGGTTCTTCCTCTATGTCTCTGCTATTGATTACAGTGTGCTGCATTTTGTGGTGGAGAGATGATTGCAAACTTCAGGACCAGACTGAATTTTGGAAAACAATTTTAATTGAGTTTTCTTAAGTTTTGGATGTATTTTCAAAAGCACTCAAGTGAGCACAGTAACTATGACTTCCAGCAAGTTACTTCTAAAGGGCTGATTGACGGGACTGGATTTGCTTTTAATATTACGTTGTTTATGGCTAAATGACAAAAATGAATTCCCATGATTTTTACCCTGGTTTCCTAGAAGCCCTGGAAAGTAGTGATTAGTAAACATAAAACCAGCTTGGATGGATGAACAGCAAAAGGAAGCCCATTCTGTAATCATTTCTCTGCATCTCTCTGTTCAGTTTCCTTTTGAATCAGCATTCAGAAAGTCACTGTATATTAAAAAACCACAAATTGCAGAATCAGCAGCGGGATGATAAAATGAAAAAAACAGCAGGTAAGGGAAAGAGATGTGTGCTTTAGGAGGGCTCTTTAAAGCTGCAACTACGTTTCTGCAAAATTGCTTACAACGAGAA
This sequence comes from Limosa lapponica baueri, assembly GCA_002844005.1. Lineage (NCBI taxonomy): Eukaryota > Metazoa > Chordata > Aves > Charadriiformes > Scolopacidae > Limosa > Limosa lapponica. Next base: position 939,411 of record KZ505761.1, on the reverse strand, counting down.
GTGTTTTACTGTACCTCAGTTCTTCCTCCCTCGCAATCACCAGCTGGCTTGCAGCTGGGGGATGTGCTGCCGTGCAAAAGGTTTTGAGTGACGTTGTATGAAAATGTGTGCCAACTTCATCGTAAAAGCTTGTGTTAACCAACAGCCTCTCTGCTCTTTTAACAGAAGTGTACGTTCTGTGCCTCCTGTCTGGGAGCTGACAAGCAGCTCCTGATTGCCAGGCATCTGTCACTGGCATGAATGGACAGTGAAAACTACTCTCCAGCTCTGGGTTTAAAGACGGTTGGCTCCTACATTTATGGAGAGCAGCTCTGCTTCCAATAAGAAATGATTCTTAAAAATTTACCATCTCAGATCTCTTCATCTGAGGACAGACTGGCTGCTTTGAAAGGGAAATATCTCCAAGAATGATATGACTTTCACAGTGGCTGTGAGCACTTGAATGGAAGATTTATGCTTAAATATATAGACAGCAAATCGAGGCTAGGCTTGCAATACAGAAGAAGTATAAGGGACATATATTTTCCCTTCTGAAAAAACAGACAAGCAGAAATGCTGGGGCTGGGGCTGCAGCTCAGCGAGGAGGAAGCCAGCACAGATAAGGGGATGCCTTGGCAGGATCTGCCAAGTTTGCTCACCCTGTTTTGCAGTGCATTGAGTAGGGGCCAGGACCAAAGATGGCTATACAGCCAGCAGATCCAAACCCCAGCACCATAAAGGCCCTGAGGACTGTCCTATCAAGCTGGAACAAATGCTGGTTTAGTGAGTAACCAGCCTCAGGAGATGCTACTACTGATCACAGCAGCATCTACATAAAAATAACTTTTTGCCTATGTAGATACATTTAGGCCAAGTTTTGTCCAGTGTCTGGCAGGGTGCAGAGTGATAAGGAAAAAACAAGGAAACTGAAGAGCCATTCAAACTGTGAGAGTAACTCACCGTTCCTGCCGGCATGGTAACTTCAGAAATTAATGGAAACCCTCCAGCTGTCTTTTCTGTACATCCAGCAAGGCCAGCAAGCTCTCATCCTCACTGCCTGCTTTGGACAGGCTAAAGTACCAGGGTGCTTAATGTCCCCTGGAACTCCCATTGAACCTTCACAATCTCACTACTTCAGTCCTGACTGTCAAGCTTTTCATTACATCGGAAATTTTTAGTTTGCTTGCATGGAACGGGTGACCTGAAATTGGGTGGCTCCACTGTTGCTGTGTGTGGACACAACGATTCCCATATGTGAAACATTGTTCAAAAGCAGTCTGTATTCTTCTGTCCTATGTCTATGTTTGCACCCAAAAATATGTATCTATTTATTAATTTTTTGAGTGGGGAAAAAAACATTTCTCTTTTAAATTGGTACCTGAGGAAATTCCAAAGGTACGACAAGTGGTTTCCAAATAAACATTTAGGGGAATGGGTATTATATTTTTTAAAGCAGCTACATTACATACTGTAGTTTCCCTTTATACTAAGGGTGTTTTCCTACTTTCCAGGAGGGGACATTACTAATACATCATCAATTAAGATTGGAAGTAATTATTAATAGTAGCATTATTAGTTATTAGTAGCAATGTTTGATGCTAAAGATGAGTAAAGATCATGTCACAAATCAAGCTACATCTCCTGGAGCAAGACAGACTGCTGCTGTTCTGTTTCTGTTTCATGATTAGTGATAAAGAGGATCCACCAAGTTGTCAGAGGTAAAGCTGAGGCACCAAAGGGTCTGGAGGAAGCAGAAAGCAGATTTTACGTGTTGTCACACAGACAAATATGTAACTGTAACCTGTTTAGAAGATTTAGATCCTCAGCAAATATAAATGGGGGTGATCATATTAGCATCACTGACATTCAGTTGAACTTGATCTTCATTAATTTTCTCATAACACTCCTGTTTCCATACATTCAGTCATCAGGTAGCTTATGCTTTGGTACAGAAGTATAATTTAAGATTGCACTATTAAGTTCACATTTCTGGACTTATGGTACCTACAATCACAAAGGAAAATCAATCTCAAGAATGCTTCACCAGTAGGAGTCATTTAGCAGATCAGAAATTCTGGAGCAGCATAAAATTATTGATCAAAACAAATTCAAAATGTTAAAGCACAATGCTTACATTTCCCTGGTCTTGAAAACAAAAAACCCTGATTGCCTGTGTAGCGTTCTATAAAAAGAGAAATAAATAAATAAAACCCCACTTGCTGGCAAGCCAAATGAGCTATTACCAGAAGATGGCAGTGATGTCTTTTTATAGCTGTAGTCACCGTGCCATTTACAAGAATAACCTAATTGCTGCATAGTTGTATCATAGTGAAAAAAGGACATTGGTATAGTCAAACCAATTATCTCCTGGTATCTTCAGCAGTCTATCTAATGTGGTACAATTTTTCAGTAATTTTCAGTTCTGTTACTTTTCTTCTATTTTTAGACTACGGTTGTTTTGGAAATCAGCTGAGGTCTAACAACATCAATAACATTTCAGTTGTAACATTAACAGTTTGACACACCTTAAGTTTGATTATTTCCAAATTCGAAGAATCTGGTCGGAAGTCATTTTCCCATCTCTCACTAGGTCTAGGCAACTCCCATTTGCTTTGTTTTTTTTGCTAATATAAAGGAAACTATACCAGGAAATGTAGTGAGTGTAAATTTAACATAATCAAGAACATTTTTTTAATTGTATCCACCTCATAGCTGTATATATGAGCTCCCAGATGCTAGGCCACAATGTGTTTCATTAGAGGGGAATTCCCTAACCTCAGCAGACTGATGCTATGCTTCCAAAATGCCTTTGATTTCATGTAGTGATGAGAGCCTGACATCCATTCGCTATCCCAGATGATGCAAAGAGCTATAAAGAGAAAATCAAGGTTTCTGCTTTTAATTTCATAGGTCACAGAATTATACCATCCAGAACTAGACAAATGAGTGATTTGTGGAAGGTATGCAATGCCTTTTGCCATAAAGCCTGTCACCCTTACACACTTCATTGTCTCATCAAGCATGAGCGTGTCTGCTACTGGCAGTGCTGCCGTGAACTGAAAGCCTTTCAGATCAAAGGTGATGCTGTCTATCAACAATTCAGCAATAGTAATATGATCTGCCCATCTAATTTTTCTTAGAAGAATAAAGGCTTTTAAATTGAATTGTACAAATTAACTGAAACACTGTTATTCATAATAATACTGACTTAAATGTTTTTCTTTGCCAGTTACAGAATCCCTAAGCTCTTTATTGCTATGTAAATGTGAAAAACCCAAACCTTAGCAATGGATTGGAAGCGCTGATTCTTCTAAAGTCCCCTAAGCAAACTGAACACTGAGCTGCCATGTCAAGCCTGTTAAGTCATTTGAAGGAATTTGGGAAGTCAGCACACTTGGGGTAATTTCCTGGCAATTCATCTATAATGTCTGCTGCCTGTTCCAATTTCTGACACATAGATATATTATAGCCAACTGTGACCAGCCTGCATAAACAGTAAACTCTCTTGAAAATATAGAATGTGAAGAAATAGGCTTTCTTAGTACTTTTTAGAAAGGTAGATAAATCATCTTGAACTTAAAATAGCAGGTGATCAGATCATGAATGGCTGAATACCTGTGTATATTTTTATCTAAGAGCTGAATGTAAAACATGTTGATAATACAACAGTATTAATTTTTTAAATTATTTCAGAGTGTTTGCCAAATACCTAAGCATCTGAAGCAATCCTACAGCACATGATTAATTTTCATGCTTGTCTAACACAAGCCTCCCCCATTTATTTATAGAAAATGACTTAAATTCTTTCCAAAATATGTTTGATTTCACTTGAATTTACCAGGCTGCTGGTGTATATTTTAAATTATGCAGCTTTCTGAAATGAATAGATATGTCATAGGAAGTTTGGTGGGGTTTTATTATAAAAGTGAATTGGAAGCTTTTAAAAGATCAAGGGCAATAATGCAAAGATGTAGGTCAGCTGAAATTTAAAGTTCATGGAGTACTCTGAAGGCTTTTAAATACATCTCAGTAGGAAATCTGCGAGTAGGACTGCAGTTCCTTGCCATGTGGAAATGCCTTTTCCTTATGAATTTGTAATTCCAAACTCCAGAACACTTGCATAGCTCCAAATATTTTCCTTTTCATCAGTAAAATGACAGAAACAACTCATGCCCAATGAAATATATAATTATTTCATATGTTTTGATCCACTAAATTATGAAAGTAAGAGAACTCATTGTGGATATTCTTTTTTTAAACGTGAACAGAATAGTTTGGTGGATGAAGGAAGACTGCCTTAGAAAGCTAGAGGTGTCCATTGTATTTGAAAAGGGAAGCATTTCCTTTACAAATATATTAATAGATGACAGCCTTCCTCAGCCTATTGAAATTAATATATTTTTTACCATAACTAGTGTATTTCAGATCCCTCTTCAAGCCCTTCTTTTTCCTCCAGCATAGTACAAAGTTGATTGAAACCACACAGATACCCATTACAGAGCCCAAAGTCTGATGATGAAATCTAAAGAACCATTTCCCTTTTTGTTCTCTCACCCCTTTAATTTTGCTCCTATTTCCAAAGTTCAGACTATTTCTATGCCTGGATAGAAAATATATATTTCCCTTTTTGTACCTTATTTTGGTAAAAGTAACAAGAATAATTAAAATTCTACTGAAAAAAACATTTATTTATATCTCTTCTTCACTAAGATGATCAGTACACCTCATTCTGGATAATTCTTTTGATCATAATTTCTTTTTTGCTAAAAATCTATACTCTTCCTACTCTGTTTGCAACTGTCAGTGATGTCACCGTGAAGGAAGAAAACTTAAAAGAAATATTTTGGTGGTTGTGTATAAACTAAAATCAGATCAAAATAGTCTCTGGTTAGGATAATTTATACCAGTTCTACTGTGACTTTGTCTAATAAAACAATAAAATGCAAAGTTCACTCTCTGATGACTGAAGAATTGGACTGTGCAGAAAATAAAAAACTGGCAGAGCAAAACATCTCAGCTGTAGGCTATAAAGGAAAAAGGACCACAGAAAAGGTCTCTGTTAAAAAGAAAAACAGTGACTGAAGAATCATTTCTACATTCTGGAGACCTCTTTTGAAAAACGATGACCCTGGTAACTGGGCAGACAAAGAACACACTATTAGTGAGCATTAACTTCAGGACTGCAGCCAAGGGACAGATATTAGAAAATGAATAAAGCACTAAAAATCTCTTTCTCTCTCAAGATTGTGGAAATATAATGGCAAATTAATTAAGAGGAACCATACAATCATGTGCTACGATCTTGTCAATTCACAAGCTAAGAAAGGTTATACGAGGTCAACATTTGGATGCAACCCCCCCTTGGGAGCATCCAGATCAGCAAAGTCCAAACTTCTTAGACTAAAGGCCAAACACATCATTCAATAGTATCAAAGGGATGATATCCTCTTTTCAGACAGGTTCCCTTCTCTGTTCTTAGGTAGCTTAAATGAAGAGCAGAGAGTTGAAAGCATAAGCCAAGTTTTCTAGTGGAAATTCATGTGCACTGCAGGAAAATAATTACTTATTATAGTAAGAGCAGGTATAAAAGAAGAATAACAGGCCAAAAGCTGAAAATAAGAAATTCTTGAGGGTGACAGTACTTCACCAGATCACTGTAGAGGCTCCCAAGGTAAATGGTGAGGCAGGCTTTTCATTGTAAAACTGATCTGCATAAATAAAATTAGCTTAAAACATAGAAATAATTATAAAATGTAGATTTAGAAAGAAATAATTAGAAAGGATAGAACTACATTGACTTATGCTTTGGTTAGAATTTCTCGTCTAAATTAATCTCTAAGATTAGACCCTCCTTGAGTTTGTTTTCTAAGCTCCTTAATAATTAGTGGCACAAGTGAGAAGCACTTCTAAAGGGAGAGTCTGCTATTTGCATTTTTAGACACTGTCTGTAGACTTGACTTCCAGGTGTGCCTGTTTCTCTCCACAGAGTTTAGAAGAAGCTTGATGAATATATTGGGCTGGGGACACAACTTTTTGATGATTAATGTGGAAATATATCCAATCCTCATTATCTCTACTCTCCATTCACTCTCTGAAAACATGGATGATTGCAGGACAAGCTCATAGAAGCTCTGACTTCAATAGGGAAGCTGTAGGTGGTTTATAATCCAAACGTTACTAAGACTCGTGGAAATGTATCTACTGACAGTGATACAATAGAATCTGGAAGGAACCTCGGGATGGTATAATTTGATCATGTTTTTCATATCCGTATTCTAATATAGTCCAAAAAGTCAGACTATATGCACAAAATAACTGAAATTACTATTTCAAAAGCAGTCATTACAACTGTCATTTGGTATAAATCTTTTGTGTCGTAGCTTTCACTACCACACCAGCAAGAGAAATGCTGTAATCACCGCAATGATTTGAAAGAGACAGTTTTGTAACTTTTCAATCATCTTCCTAAAAGGCATTACTTCTTCCTGCAAACCTTGTTTTAGTTGTACCTTTTGACTTAGAAAATACTGACCAGTGGCACGGAGAATAATGGTAAAGGCAGGGTATTTTTTGACTGAGTCCACCGTTTGGTTTAATGAGGAAGACTGTCATTGTCTGAATTGTTACAAATCACTTTGACAGTTAATGGAAAAATGGAGGACAAATTCACTTGGTGCCTCTTCAGTTCCCTCTCTGATGTTTTTTAACCAGAGTTACAATAGTATCCCGTTTCCCTGACCTGTATAAGGAATGTGGGCTCGGTTACATTTTCGTTTTAGAAGTCAGAGATTCCAGCTGGTAACAGCAGCTTTTCTGCCCTTTGAAGTAGAGATAACAGATAATATTAGATTTACAAAAGCCCAGCAACATTTATTAAATTTTAGAAGCCTTCCTTCTAAATACACAATATCCTTTAAAAACTTGATCTAAGGGGGATTATGAAAGATAGAGTGCTGTAAGAAGAGAGAGACTGCTGCCTGGTGTAGTTCAGAAGCAATAGAGAGCACAGAGAGCACACTACAGAGTATTCTGTTCTTCAAGTGATTTTCATTTGCTGCTTTATTAGTCATGTACAGTTTGAAACTGAGAACAGTGCTAATCTGACAAGATATATGCATCTGCTAGAATCGATCTACCAACTCATGGTATTCACTAACTTGGTGTCCCAGCTCTTTACTCTATATAGTGAGATTTTTCCTTTTCTCAAAGACATGATTAGGAGCACACAGAGGGTTGCTCCAAGGGGCAGGAAGGATAGTTTATTCTAAAGAGGCAGGCAAACACACATCCTTACAGAGGAAATTTGATGGTAATATTTCTTTTCTGATTTATATACATAAATGAGATTAAAAAACTTTTCACTTTTCAGAGAGGTAAAAGATGCAAAAATGAACATATACCTGCATTGGTGATAATCAATAGGGATAATGTCTACATGGGTACTATTCTTGCAGTTAGATTAAGGACTAGCAATGATTAGCAACATGTACTTCTATTAATGTGTCTTGTCAATTTATATGATGACAATGATAGTTAAATAATTAGAGTTAGTTTGAGTCTTCAGATTCTACTCCATATAGGGAGAACACACAAACAAGCACACTACCTACTGAAACACTGAAGGTCAAAGAAGATTTTCTCCCATTAATTTCTCACTCCTCAGGGAAAATTTTGCTCTTGTAGTAGAAAGATTAAGAGGCTGAAGCCAAAGCTCTGAGCAGAGAGGGAAGGTATGGCATGGGCATTTAGTCCCTGCTCTTCTTATTCAGAAGAAATACACAAAAGTGTGTGGGCAGAAAATGGCACTGTGTCTCTCATGCAATTGCTCAGCTACCTACAAAATACGGAATGAAATATTCAATTAAATTTGCTTTTTAATTATCCCTTCCAGGTTATGTTTTATTTCAATGTATGCCAAAGTTTTATCAGGTGTAGGTATGACTTGCTCTAAATTACATTTTTTGAGGATCAGTATGTGATGTGAGAAGTCCAGCTTCCAACCTTTGGTATTCCTGTGAGAATTCAGGGTGAAAACTTTACTTTAATAAAGGAGACAATGTGAATGAAAATCTCTCCTAAGCCAATTAGCAATTCAGCCATGAAGTGATACAAAGTATGACTATTCTAATTGAAAGGTTTGCTTTTGTTTTTTTGTGGGTTTTTTGTTTGTCTTTTTTTTTTCGGGTTGTTTTTTTAGAAAGAATCTTTGGTCAATTTGGAAAATCTTCCAGTCAGATCTACTTTCATGTAAACAGAACACTTCATTATATAAGCTGCATCAAGCCTCAGGAAAAAACCAAAACCAAAACAAAAACAACCCCAAAACCAACCAAACAAAAAAACACAAACAAACAAACAAACAAAAACCCCCAACCAAACAGAAAAATAACCACAAACCCAAAACAACCAAAAAACAGGAAACAAAATGTTGATAATGGAAAATGTGCACTAACTCTTTTGTTAAGACAGCAGTTGCAAGATAATTGACTGATGTAAAATTCCGGGTGAATACGACTTTCAGAACACTTCAGTTTCAGATGAACCAGATGTCTGGCGCATATGTGGAGTTCCCAAGGTGACCTGTTCATGAATACTTGACACCAACAAAGACATAGGAAAAGATGTGAATGTAGAACATTCATTGTACCTGTGAGCCTTATACTGCATGTGTCCATTTTTACAGAAATAGCTGGAAATTTAAAGTAACACATGTCTTTTGCTCCATCTCTGTCTCATCAAACAGCAAAGTAAGGATTTCTAATGTTTTACTGCTGCACCCCTGAAATCTGTGTAAAGTTCTGCTATTAGGCTGCTATACCTGTGGTTTCTAGGACTAAGGGAAAACATTTTTTTCCTGGGTGTTTTTTTCCGTGGAAGAACCCCTCACGCCTTCCAACTCAGCCTCATTTGAATGGAAATTTGAATGGTACATTAGGTACTTGGCTGAGCAATGGAATATCTGCCAATTCGTCATGCCAAATGATCAAATTCAGCACAACAAAAAGGGTAGTAATACATTACAGCCTAGTCACAGTACGTTAAAGTTTGACATACATGAGGCTATTCCTAATTCAGGCTTCTTTTTGCTAGTATCATTTTAGAGATCGGCAGCTATGTGACCTTTGTGCTTATATTACTCTTTAGCCTACAACTTATGTCAGGTTTACAGGGAGTTACCTGGACAGAAGATTGCTTCAGATGCAGCAACCTTATCATGTCTGAATGACTGACCGCTGCTAACAGATCTGTTCTATGCTTTACACCAGCTATGCTTCATGTATTGGTCATAGATAACATGGGCAATTATACATGGAGCTGTAAGTCTTCCTGATTTATTATCTCACAGCTCCCACTTGTACTCTGTCCCTGCCTTGAAAGTAAACATCTTTTAGTGTAGTTTGTAGGAAACTTGGCATCTTTTGCATGAATTCCTTAGCTTTCAATAGATGCAAAGGATTGTAACATTCTTGAACGTTTATAACTGCTAGTATCACACTGTATGGTAGTTTTATTTAGAACTAAAGTTATTTGAACTTTTAAGTTCCTAAACCTGAGTTACAAAAAAATAAATCAAGTGTGAAGTATGAGTACGAGTCTATGTACAATTTCTTTGGATGTCCTACTTTTTTCAGTACAGTCAACACAGCTGTTCCATTCCTCCACTCTAGAATTACAAGACTTTTTCCGAAACAGGTGTCCATTTTGTCTTCTAACTAAACAAAGCCTAAAAATAGAGCACGAAGCAGAATACAAGGCTTAGCATTTTCCTCTTTAAATCTTTTCTGTAGAAAGTTGTGTTCAGGTTTCTTTTACACTGTGCTGCATACCTGCTTTTAATGGCCATGGTCTATGATGCTGAAATAACAGTACACAGCCATGAATATTAACCTACATCAACATCTTACATATAAGGATTTGTAGTTAGCTATTATATCTATCCAGAATTTGTCTACTTATGGTAAAACATTTATCACTTTAGAAATGCATAGTAAGATGCATAGATGCATAGATCAGAGAGCTGGGCAGTATACTCATGAGAAAAAATGGACAGCTGAATTACAGCCTTTTTTTTGGACAAGTAGTGCAATTTTTCTGAATGTATTTTTTTAATAATTCATCAGATCATATATGCCATCCAGGTGTATTTCATGGACTCACCTGTGACCAGAGATCTACAGCTATTTCCTCAAAACCTGATATCTAAGTTAGATATTCTATAGTTTCTGTTAACTGATTTGATTGTCTAAGCTTTACAAACAGCTGTAGCTTTCAGTTAGGAAATTAGGTGGCAAATGAACCAGAGATAAAATATTAAAACATGATTTGTTGGAACTTTCTTAATTGTCAAGTTTTCCGAGGATAAAAAGGATATGTTTCTTCATTAAAATGTCTTTTTTCCCCAGTTATGTTCATTTGTTTTCCTTATCCTTTTATCCCTTTTCCTTATGTATATGAAGCATAGTTGTAGTAGGCTATGCATATGGACTTGCCTCCTACTAGATCAACCTCTTCTGTCTAGCCTACTCCTTCACACGATTATTTACGCAGAAAATGACACTCTGTATCACACTGCAGATCCTTGGTTTCCTCAGTCTCATACCCCATGCCTTCTTTCTGTCAACTAATGTTCCCACTTCCAAGCACAAATATCAAAATACAAAATATCAACCCCATCTTTATGGAAACTCTTATACAAAGAGACACAAATGTGGACTAATTTAAGCAGTGTTAGCAAGCATGTTCATGAATATATTTTTTCCCCATTCAACCAGCTCTTCAATAAATGTTTAGATAAGATTAAGAAAAGAACATATGTAAGTTGCTTACCAAAAAGCATTTTATATCTGTCATTTTATGTAATACAAACATAAGCTGAACACTGGGAGAAGTTTCCTGAGGTGGAGATTGGCGCTGAAATAGTTTTCCAACGAAAATTGAGTAGGAAGCCATAAGAGATTTAAAGCTAGACAAGATAAAATAAAAGACTGTAGGGGAAAACATTGCAGTGACAGAGAGCAAGAATATGTTTAATAGGTCTTTTTCCATCTCTCACCTCTGTGCTTTCAAGATTATTTTTTTCTGCCTGAGAAATTTTAAAAAGCTTCTTTTTGATAAACAGAATGATTCTGTTCTCTAAAGCTATATGATTTTAGATGATAGGAAACTCAAGAGCTTTGAGTTAGTGCTCTTGAGGTAGCACTTGAATGATGATAGAACAAAATGGAGCATCAATTAAATATATTTTAAGTATAATTTAAAAAAATGTGATTTTAATTTAAAATACATTGATGCCATTCTGACAAGGCTATATTAATTCTGAAGAACACTAAACATGGTCTACTAAGCTCATTTATTAGAAATAGCAGACTTAAACCAAATTGAACATATATTGATGATTTCTTGGTGTTGCCCCTTAACTTCAACTGAGATTTGGGGAGATGACAATTTTGTTCTATATTTGAACAGCATCTAACACAATTGAGTTCTATTCCATCACTCAGTGCTATGACTACAAATGCATAGAAAATAAAAACCTAACCTACATTGCTGATAGCAAATTTAGCAAAGGGAGGCATATATTTAAAAATATTTGGTTTCTGAAATAAAGAAAATAATTAAATCTGTCTATAGGTGTAGGGAGAACAGGTGTAATAATAGGCATGAAGCATTGTCCTTAAGAAGAGGCACTGCCTCTTCTGCCATTTATTTATTTATGGATAGGAAATCACAGGACTGAATATGAATTGATGAATTTTTTGTTAATTTTTGAGACTTTGGCAATTCTTCCAAGAGATTCTTCTCACACCACGTAAAGTTAAAAGCAGAGAGACAGTCAGTAGTGAAGACCAAAATATATAAAAGTGTTATGGATTTTACCACATAAAAATGTTCTGGATTTTTTCCTCTAGCTTCATCTCTATTCAAAAATTGTACTAATTTAATTAAGCTGATATAAATGTAGTCAGATATATGCAAAGTCAGCACCTGTAGCAGTTGAACCCTTTTCCAAATTAAAGTCATCAGGCTATGTGAGAGCTGTTTAAGCAAAGACTTAACTAGTTTACCTGTATCTATTGCAGAATTGGTGTAACTTCTCTATGGTCAACAAAGCCTGAAATAGAAGCTATAAGAGGGATGATCTCCATTTAAGAAGAAATACTGTTTCCTGGTTTCAGAAACATTGGATTTATTAAAAAGGTTTTAAATAACCAAGAAGAAAAAATGTTGAGTTTCCCTGAATTCAGATTGTTTCAAGTGTATTTCTGATGTGCAGAAGATAATTACTCTGCAAAAAAGGATAGGGAATGAAAGAAGAAAGGAGTGGGAAACCAAGAAGAAAATGCTTGAAGGTAAATAGCAAGAAGAGAAAAGAGGGGCATCATTGTCAGCATAAATAAGGACAAGGAGGAGGGGTTTTGAAATGTGAGAAGGCTAAAGAAGTTTTAGAGAAAATGGGTTAAGTAATACGCTGGAGGAATGATACTAATTACAACCCTGAAAGATATGTGATAATGATTTTTTTTTTCTGTTAACTTGTCTATACCAGAAGCATAATAAAGTAACATAGATCAGGAGAATTAAATAAACTATTAAAATATTTTTTATTACTGAAGTTAGATTTACTTTAGGATGTTATTAATCAGGATTAAATAGTGTGAGGTCCTTGACTTCAATAAAACTATTCTGATATCCATCAGCTGATGGTTTGGTAACTTGTACACAGTTATCGCAGTATCCTAACTTTAATAAAATGCTTCTTATTATTTGATACCTCTTTCTGTGATTTTCTTGTCTAGTTTCAGGATCTGTCTTGTTCTGTAATTGTATAAAGACAGCTGGCTACCGTTGTCTTTGCAACAGTTCTGTTTTGTTTTCCCATTTCTATACAGAGAATTCTTGTACTTATTTGAACTGAATTTATCCTGTCCATCTAAGCATTTTGTACAACTCTGACAATTAAATGAATGAGAATCCTTTAAAAGTTGAAAGTCCAATAAAGAAAATGATCTTTAATTTTGTTGTTGCACCTTTGACCAGCTGAAAACTTCAAGACAATGGACTTTAGGGTGTGTTTTTTTCTTTCATTTTAATTAGTTTAGACAAATACTTACTATTCATGATATGCAGCACTTTCTGACAAAACTTGAAGTAGCCTTCTGCCTAAAAATGAAAACACTATATAAAAAAAAATGTGCCTTACTTCTTTCACATTCAGAATTATAATGACGAAACAAGACAAAATGCAAAAGCTACACACCTTTATCCTGGTGTACACACCAAGACATCACGTAAGTGAACACAGTAATCTACAGGAAAGGAAAGTAAAATGGTCACTTAAGTCATGCAGTAACCTATGCAGTGTAAAGAACCTCACGCCAGCCCATCCCGCTTCCACCAAAAACACCTATATTTCTTGGCTTTCATAACATGGAGTTCTATGAAATACAGAAAGAACATATATCTTGATGCTGAAATGTTAGATACTTCAGATATATCTTAATATATCTTTACCAATGTGTCCAATATTAGATGATTACATCTACAGAGGCTCCTTTTATTATCAGTGGAGAGCGATGGAGTACTTTTGCACATTGACTCACTCTAATATGGTTATCTGAGACAGGTCAGATGCACTGATCTTAAATGTCTATTTCTTTTCAATGACTAGCTGACTAACTAAGACTGCAATATAGCCTTGAGATATCAAAGATTAAGGAAGAGAAATCCTACTGCATAAGGGTTGTTTTGCAAGGCTTTTCCACAGCATTGCATGTAAACAGCCTGTAAATGTAAGCTCACCTGCTCAACTATACTGGTCATTCAGTGCATTTAACCACAGGCCAACTACTCCATGCATTTTAAGGATGACCCCTTTCTTTCCAGCAACTGGTGGGGAAACACATCATGATTCTTAACAGAAGGAAGAAAACAATGAACATTGCTCAGCTACTGTCAACTAACCATCATTTTGTTTTCTCTCAAAAAGAGATTTTAAGTATATGGTGGTGTTATTGCCAAACAAAATCAGAAGGATATCACGGCAATCCCTTGATAGGAGGACTGGTATGAAGTAGGGCCATTGAGAGTATTATAAAAAATAAAATATCTCTCCTCCCCACCCTGCTGCAATGCTGTCTGTACTGAAGCAATGTAACTCCAACAGTAATTGCACAATATGGTACTGTATTAACGCTACCCTGAATAAAGGTGATTACATTTTTAAAAGTCTTTAAAATAGCATATTTTCCTGATAATCTCTGGTAATAGTTTTGCTTCACCATCTGTCTAGCTAACTCTTGATTCTTTGTTAAAGGCAAGGAATATAAGCAGATGCAGATGGCATCAGAATCCAGGATATCTACGAAGATTTGCATGAGCAGAACAGGCAGCACATGGATAAGGTTACCACAGAGTGGATTTGCATACCAAATAGCAAAACAAAATAGGAAAAAACAAGAGGCTGCACTATGTATGTGGTATATGTCGTGATCACACTAGGCTGTGGTGTTTCATGTGCTATTAGGGCATGTATATCACATCAAATATTAAATGCTTGTAGAAACAACAGAAGGTACGGAGAGATACTTTTGTTTCCTGGAGTTCTTTAGGTGCCCTAAGGGGTTAAAGAACACTGGAAATCTGTTACACTGCTAACACTATCAGAAAGCAAAGTTAATACATCTTTCTTTTAAGAAATGTATTATATTTTCAGGATTTTACCCAGTAGGACTTCCAGCTTTTGCAGCTTTATGGAAATTAATGTTATTATGTGAATAGAAAACATAGTTATCTAATAAATAACAATTAATTAAATAAATACTTCAGTCCATTTGATCAGTTCCATTACATAGCTACATATAAATGAAGAACTCCATTTCGTGCTAATACTTTCTGATTGTTTTTCTTGCTGTCTAAATGAGAAAAAAAAAATTGGAGCTTTTGATATTCCTGAGGATTATAAGCTTCTAGAGCAATACAACAAAAGACTAGACTTGCTACTGGAGCCCATTCTCCTGAGAAAGGAGAAATTTTTTCCATCCCAGAATGAAAAACAACAACAATAACAAAACAACCAAACCCATACGAATAAACAGATTATGTTAGAAAAAAAATTATATTTTATCTACGAAACAACCATGTTGTAACATTTCCTTCTGAGCACTGTTTCTGCCGTGATGTATCAAAACATATTCTTTTATAAGGAATAGATTTACTATCCAAACCAGCCCTACTCAAAATAAAATGAGGAACTTTTAGCAGAGCTAGCTTCTGACTGGGTATTTCTCTTTTCCAAAGCTCTGGCTAGAGCTCTCTATGGTGTTCAATGACAATAAAAAGTATCACCAGGAAACATAGTCTTAAACCACTGAGATCCCTTGAGATACTTCTGTTCCTGAGGGTTTTAATTTTCCTTCTGCCTCTCTTGTTGTCCAAGGAGTATTTGTATTATCCTTTTCTACTTGCTTAGAACAAATGATTAATTCATAACTAGGCTGGGTGGCATTTTCTGATTCTTATTCATATCTTCCACTGAGGATGCAAGATCTTTTGATTCTTGGTAGCCTATACCATGGCCTGTTGGATTTCTACCTGTGCACCTACCAGAGTCACGCAAACTTTGGGCTAATGGCTTAGAATGGGTTCTGAAGAGATGTTTTTCCTAATACACAAGATTTTCACTTAACTGATAACAGCTCATTCCTATAACCTGGTTCCAAATAAATTAAGCCTTCACTTTTTGGCCCTTTCACTGTTTTTTATTCCTGTTATTTTATTGTATCTTCACATACAAGTACATTGTTACATCTATCCCACAAGGATTTTCTCTCCATGTTTAATAGACATGAAACAGTTAAGTTGCCTTCTCTGTAACTGAGTTACTGGTAGCATTACCATACCAACCTTGTGTACAACCAGGAATGTATAAACTGTTGAGGCAATTCAATCAAATTGATGTGAACTTTGAACATTTATCAGATCATAAGCACTTGACCCTGTTGTGACACTTCTGGTCTGCTTTTCAACCTTCTTTTCCTCTACAGTGATATATGCCAGAATTTGAATCAATAGCATCTTTTTATTTGAACAGAAATGTATGGTTCTATTTGCTGTGTTTTCACCAGAGCACTTTAACATCTTCATAAAGATGTTATGGAACAGCTTGCAAAGCAGCTATTTTCATCACAGTTCATAAGATATATGCAAACCGAATATTCACAGTAGAGCCTTGCATTTTTTTCTGCCTTTGAAGATCCAAAGCTGTGCTCCATGAGTATCTATAAACACCTTTTACTCTAACAAAAGCAACTTTTGCATAGACCCCCTGATCTATGGAGGTCAATGTCAGGTTTTAGCTATTCTGGTCTTAGATAAATTACACTTTGAAGCATATCTTAGTATTTCTTTCCCAATAGTAATATCAATGAAGTAATTACTAAACACGTATATGTTGTGACATTCAAAGGTTAAATTCTTCTGGTGTTAAGACCTATCCTATTAACCTCTGATCTGATAGTATTTAAATGAAATGGACATGCTTATCAGTCTTCATTTGATGCAGCTCCACTGAGTTCAGTAGAGCTACTTTATTTTACACCTGGTAATTATTTCGCCCTTGGACAAAAATAGATTCAAGAGAAATAATGGATATAAAGGTGAAAACAACATCAAGCAAAGCTGATTGTCTTCCCTTACATTTCCCTGTGCAAGGTTCATTGTAGCACTATTTCTTCCTGTTTCTCTCTTGTGAAAATTTCTAATGATCTTACCTATCATTAACCATATAACTGTGGTTTACACTCTATTCTGGTAGAAATCCCAGCTTCAGAACATTGGGTAGCATATGAAGAATGGACAAAGTGTATATTTTTGTGCTGAAAATAGATTCTGTTGCCTTGAATGTTGTGCAGAAGATACTTGGAAGTGAAATCTACATTTATTTTTAAAACTACTAGGTTGCTGTGTGTTCAGCTCTGACTTCTGAGAGGAGGAACAAGTGACTCTCCCTGTATTCCCCTTTGTGCTATCATCCCACAGGAGGCAGCCTCTAAAAGCATGGATGTTATACTTGTCCTGTTCCCAAGGAGGGAATGACTCTTTTTATCTACTTTTTCCCATTGTCTATTCACAAAAAGGCAGCTATACTTTTAGCTTTGCCATGATCCCCCTGCCCTAAGGAAAGAGTATGTGGCTGCCTGTAACAGGATCAGTTTGTTTGCTCTGTATTTAAATTACATTAATCCCATGCTCTGGGGCATCCAGTGGGCTTTAATGACCAAGGGGGGAGGAAGAGAAGAGGTGACTCCTACTTTTATGGCTTTTGTGATTTCCTGTAGGGCAAAGAGATGTGCCACAATTAAAATGGCCATAAGGCAAGCTGTTCAGAGATAACTAGGAGAATTTCAATTTCTCAGAACCTAGGTGACATATTTTCCTCACACACTCAAAATTAAACTGAGCACCTTCAGTTTAGGTGTAGGAAGGGAATTTTGCCTCAGGTCAGTTTGGGGGGAACTGAGAGTATTTCTTCTGCTGAGTCTTCCACTGAAGCATGAGTGATCATAACAGTTTTCCTTGGACTGGTAACCCTTTTTATTTACCAAATTTTGCTACCCCTGGTAGCCAGCATATTCTTTCCTGCTGCTTTTCCATGGGAAATGACATTTCTTCTTTTTGATCTTTCATTACAGGTCTTATATTTTTAAATAGATGCTAGAAAAGATTTTTTAGCCTATAGTGTGTGATGAAATGTACCGCAGAAATTGTTTGGATCCTCTGAAATTAGTCATCAAGAACGTTATTTCATGCGATTTCAAGAAAATTAATATGAAGATCCTCATAGTGTTGTACATTCCTACATTCCTAGTGTAAAATAACTCCTGGAACAAGAAAAATTTCAGATTAAAAGATTAATTTTGTTTGAGCACAAACAAAGACATAAGGAAGGGAAAGTAAAAAAGGGTGCTACAGTCTTATTTCAAAATCAGTAGTGTTTATTGAACTTCTAAAACCTTATCATAACTCCTTTGCCAACACAAAGAAGACTTAAGGCCAAAATAATAATTAAGTGAGATTTCTGCTTACCTAAAGACATCTAGGTCACTTCACTCAAGCATCAAAATGGCATCAAAGATACACGCAGAGAAAGGACCAGTGACAGCCAGTGGTATATTTATGTTCTATTGTTTGCAGACATGGGCTTCCACAGTATGGTAATTTATCTTATAGAAAAGATGTATATTTGTCCAAAATCTAATACGCTTTGCAGTCTCTGGCCAGTCCCTGGCCCACTCTTTCCATGGACTTCAGCATCCCCTAGTAAAATAAATTATTTTCTGTTCAGAGTAATTTTCATTTTCTTTCCTCCTCTAATTGTAGATTACCTGAGAAAAATTAAATACATGACATACAAAAAAACCCAACATCTTCACATATTTTTATTTTTTCTTAGTTCCATTACAGAATGAAAGACTGTATAACTTGATGCCAGCTCAAGGAAACGGTGGATTGTGTAGTAGCACAGCTCAATTTTGCATTTTCATTATTATTTTTTTACCTGATGTGGTCATTTTCAAAGAACCACAAGTAAGTAGTTTAAATGAGATAGCATATCAAGGAAAAAATTTACACCCGTGCTTCTTAAAAAGAGGTAAACAAATCTGTACAATCTGCAAAACATCACCATACTGCAGATATGTTTAGCTAAGCATAAGAAATTTTAAAAGTCCATATGTATGCATTGCCATCCCATTCCTCAGCACAGATGTTTTCAGAGAAAGAATACAGAATGACTTAAATGGGAATTCAGCTAACCCCTTGACTCTCATCCAAAGTCTTTAGCAGGTGACTTGCTAGGCCTACTGTGGCTTAAATTTCCTTCCACTTAATCTTTTTCTCTAGTAGGTTGCAGCTGTAGCTATGTGACGGGAGAGTTATATTTGAATGGGATATCAGATCGTATCACCCCTGATACTTTAGCTGAAGAAATAAAATCAAGCCTGTGCTGGTTTGCTGCTGTGAATTTGCCATCATTTTTCTTAATAATGCATGGGAAGATATGCATTTAAAAAATAAATACTATATGGACTTTCTTTGCAATCCCCTGCTGTGAGCTCTGCAAGAATAATTTTGTGTTTGAAGGACTAAAAATCTCAACAACTCTAGGTCAGTGACAGTAACTGAATTATGTCTTCTGAAGTTTAGTATCCTGTCACATTAGATACTTAGTCAGATCTGAATGTCTCTGAACACTAAACTGTAACTAGTTATTCATAGAGAAATTTTCCAGTTCTATACAATTTACATCAACTTCCTTTCTTTTCTCCAAGGGAGCTGGTGTTAAATGACTATCTAGGAATGCTTGGGAAAGCCTAGCTGGTCTTCATACAAGGAATACAAGAACTGGGAGATATTAGCCAACAAAATATTTGGACATGGTAGGTAACACAAAGCATTTATGATTGGACTTGTTAATAGTCTGGGTGAAATCTTAGAAGCAGAATGCAAATTTCCAAATGTACCTGGACTTTGAGTGGTTTAGCATCCTTTTGCACTCTGCTTTTCCTGAGATCAACTATATTTTGACAGCATTTAAGTTTCCAAAGTGCAATAGTGCTGACTGGAATCTGTACAGAACTGCATGCCAACTCTGACTCCCATGCTCTCTTCTGTCCATGTCGCTGGGGATGGCAGAAAATGGTCAAGTTGGGAAAAGATCCTGTCAGGTCACCCTCCAACTGCCTTCCTCGGTCTCAGCCCGTGAAGAATTCTCTTTCCTCTGTGAGTTTTCAGATTTCCTACCTGGACTTTTGGGTCTTCTTGTTCAACTAGAAAAGAGTTAGGATTAAAAAAATAATACAATTGTGCTTGAGATAACACTTACGGAATCCTATTGGTAGCATTTCAACATTTTTAATTCCTTCATTTATTCCTCACTTTTTAGCAATAAGACTAGTGAGAAAAGAAACAAGACTGAAATAGCAAATCAGTTCTCCAGTCTGCAGCTCAAGCTCTGATCTGTGATTTTAAGGATAAGGAACTAAAGCAATGGTTTCCTACAACTTACACCTAATTACAACAGTGTGTTCAAGTGGGAGGAAATAAAATGTGTGCTGGCTTTGTCCACAGAGGCCCAGCATGAGGCAATCTAAAAGAGTGGGAGCTCTGTGATGTATAATATATCTCAGCAACACAAGTAAATCACAGTCATTTTCCAATAGCTGTATTGTGAAGGAAGGTATGCAAGCAGAATTGCTGAAACAAACATTCGGCCAACTGGACTTGTGTGGGTAGTCACAGGTGGTTGTTGGCTGGTTGTGATTTATATTACTTATTTGAAGTGGCACAGAAGAGATGCAGCAAATTATAAAGCTTGATTTTAAATTGGATCTTTTAATATGTCTATGTGATGTGGTGGGAAATGGAAATTAAAACATTATAACCCCTCTCTGGAAAGGCACTGACAAGACGTGAAATTCCAGAAGCTTCATACACATTCAGCTGTGTAGATTAAACCTGAAGTGACAGTTACCTTCCCAGTGATTACAGTCTTTGAATGTGCTGCTGAACAGAACAAGGATGTTGACACCCAGACCTCACATTGCATGATAAGCCTGGTCCTGTTTCCTTTGAGGCCTTTGACAAAGATTCCATTGACTTCAGAGGCACAGCATTATGCCCAATACAGGGAGATGTTCTTTCTGAAGGGCAATGTTTTTGGAAACTGTAGATATTTGCATGCTTGAGCTACACAGAAAAAACAAATGATCTATTTACATTTGATTTGTCTCAGAGTTTGTGAAAAAGGTTGAATTTGTATTCTCCACATGGTGGAAACTTTAGTCTTTCAATGGTGCTCTGACAAATTTTGATGGACAATATTCTATTTCACAAAAGACAAAGATTTGCAGTATCAAGCTATCATTCCTGGACAGTCCTGTCTTTCCTGTTATAGTCCAAGAAGTCACCTAAAATAGGCCAAGATCTTTGTTAAACTCTAGCTCTTAAGCTCCATCTCTTTCTTCTACTTTTGGTCCAGTATCTTTCCAACTTTTCTTTTCATGTTTCCAGAACTGAGAGTATACATATAAATCTTATCTTATCTTTAAGAAACAGCTTGTGGAAAACCATTAGTTTTCTACTTATCGTAACATCTGTATCAACACTGAGCATAATTCATGTGTTGACAATGAATTCAATGGCAAGCCATTCTTATGTCAGGGCCCTCTGAGAATGGAATATAGAGTAAATAAAGGGTAGACTAGGTTACAGAGGGAATGAAAGTATTATATTTTCTGTCAAGTGATATTACAATAAACTCTTAAGCATGGATTTGACTTCAAGGATATGCTAAATGTGTTTCTGAAGCAAGTCTGAAATAATTTTTAACAAAAGGTATCTTTTTGCAGGATCTTCACATGTTTTAATGGTTGTCCCTCAGACACAATCTGTTACAAATACTTTCAGGAATAACGCTTGACTTCTGTAGTCATAGAGGAAGGAAATTCTGGAAAACTAAAGACCTGTGCTATATATTGCACATACTATATAGTATTAAGTAGTATGTTTTATTACTTAATGTTATCCACTTTTTAATAAGTTCCATGTGATTTTTTCATAAACAGACTAAAGTATTAAGTATAAGCCAGATGGACGTCTCAAAAATGCACATTATTGGTATTTCCTCCTAAGCTAGCAGAATAATTCAAGACCCTTTTATATGCCTGTCCCAGCATGTTAGGGAGAGTGGGCCACTTTGTAAGGAAAGGTGAACCAAGTAAAGAGAACCAGGGGTAAGAGCAAGGCAGGTCAGGCAGTGTCTTCACCAACAAGGGTCCCATGGTCAACAGAAGCCCATGGTTGCCAGACAAGTCTGATGAGGTAGAACCAAGTTAACCCAGGACTGTGCAAAAAGAAGCAATGTATACAAGTTATAGCCACACAAAATCCAGTTAGATATTTGGGGAAAAAATCCCTGGTAAAGGTAGTCATATATTGGAAGAGGATCTCAGAATGATTGGGAATTTATTCATCTTTGGAGATATTTGAAACTTGGATAAGAAATATCTAGAAAGCATGACCTAAGCTGGTCACACTTTAAGCCAGGTGACCTCCAGAGATCCTTTCCACCATTAATCATTCTGTGATAAATTATCTTGTTAATTGACCATCTCCAAGGTAGAATTAAATCTACCTTTCAGATGCAGTGAGTCACAGAGCATGGTAGTTCTTAAGTTAAAATGAATTTAAAAGTAGCTGATTTTGTGAAGAAAGTAAATTTCAGCTTGGGATGGAATCATGAGAATTATTTCATTCTAACTCACGCTAGTGAGATCTCCATTGAGGAGTGGCATCCTGTTCTTGTAATGCCATTAAAATGTAGCTTTGCAAGACACATAAGCCAGAGAGAGTCTAGAAGACAGCAGTAAAAGGAAATGCTCTTTCAAAACCTTAAGTCATGTGGAATGGTTCACATAGGAAAAGAGAAATAAAGGAAAAGGTGTTATAAAATTCAGACAATAGATAAAAGGTATGGTTAGAAGGCAGTGATCTGCTATTTTTCAAATTGCTCTTCTCGAATGTCTTAGGATAAGAAAGTGAATTTCTTTGTAATAAAGAGGGCTCAGGTTAGGCAGAAGAAAAAGCATTCTAATTCTGCTCTTTATTATGAACATATTTTGAACAAACTGGCTGGAGAGACTGTAGCTTCCTCTTCTCAGGAATTTTGACAGAGCAGGTTTAGACAAACATCTGCCAGGGAAGTTTTCCCACTCTTCTGTGACATTGAAGAAAAAGAGTGACAAACTAAAGTCTCTGCAGGGAAACTTCAAATGAAGAAAGGGGTAAAACAGACCAGGGGGAGAAACGGAGGTTAAAGTATCCATCGGGGTTAAAAATTATGATGAATGAAGCAGATTGAACCAGTGAAGTTTCCTGGGGGAAGTTTTACACTGTTTTATTTTGAATGTAAAAAAGTGAATTTTTCCCCTGCTTCCTTAATAATAAAAGTACTTTGCAATTCTATAGTGTCTTCGTCTTAGGATTTCAAAGAACTGTAATGAATTAAGCCTCTGAGTTTTCCTTCAAGCAAGATAGATGGGCTCCAAGTGCTTCCCTTTGTATGTCAGTCTGGCTACCTACTTTCGAATGTCATCATTCTCCAATGGAATGAGGAAACATGAGTAATGGAGGAATGAATATCTTTCAAATCGAATACATGAAAGCATAGTTTTCATGAAGGCAGTTTTCCCGTCCTGACACTTAATGCAAACACAGTGACCCACATACATTCAGAATGGGACTGACAAAAATTACGTTAACCGCTTGATTTAAAATCAACAGCTGACTTCAAAAGAAAAGAAGTGTCACAAATATTTTTTTGTAATAAGGGAGTATTGCCATATTCTCTCATTAATATGGTAAATAGTCATATTGTGCACATTTTAACACATTACTACTTTGAAGTCTGGCTTCAAAGTAGGCAAGTGGAGCTACATGCTTTTGCTCTAAACTTCAGAGCAGGGAGCATTCTGCACTTCTGTCTCTTCATCTACTGGTCTCCTGAGCTATCAATCTTTCAAAAGCAAAATATCCGTCACCATAATGCCACTAATTTGCAGAATGCTGAAATTTTTATTGTTACTTAAAAACGTGAAAATGAATGAATGTTCCATTATGAATAAATGCAGACAGATGGAAGAGATACTAATAATAGATCCCCCTACAACAGACCTTTTTCATTAAGATGATTCCATGTGACCATACCAGGAGTCGGTCAAATGCTGGATTTGGGGATGCATGGGATATTTTGGTATTTTTAAAAGCTTTCAGTCTGAGCTGGTATGTAAATTGTAAAATCCTGACATTTTCTATAGAAAAGGAATTCAAAGAAGTTTTTGCTTAAGAACAGCTTGATTTCTTTCTCTCTTTTTCCTGCTCCACCTTTCCTTCCTGCAGAAAATAAAACCCACTGAAAAGATGGAAGAGTTAGTCTGAGAAACTTGGGGCCAGAAACAGCCCTGAGAGCCTCCTGGAGCTCAAGTCATCATCTAAAGGGGGCTGAGACAGGAGTAGCCCTGGGACATTTGTGGTGAGATCCAAAGTGAACCCCTGCTGTGTCACCAGCCCGGCTCAAACAAAAGAGGGGTGTCCTGGTACGAGCTTCCCATCCAGGCTCCCCGCTCCAGGAGCACAGCTTAGTAAGGAGACAGTCCCCAGCCCCTAAAAATCAATTCTGTAGCTTGTTCCTGTAACTCAGGTTCCTCAGAAAGGAGAGACATCTTGGCTAAAGGAAATCTCCTTGGCAGACCTGATTTGGAAATGTAAGCTCATGGTGTCCCAACAACCTGCCAGGACAGCAGGCAGGGTTATACTGGAAACCAGCTGGCGTTTGATGGGAAATGATCAAAACCATAATATCTATGTAAAATAAGATGTGTGTTTGGCCTCACTTTGCTCTAATATTTGTATTGCTGCACATATAGTATATATGTCCCTAATATATTGTGCCCCTAACATATTCCTGGTATTCCTGACCAGCTATGACTATAATAAGTTTCACATATGCTGTTAGTATACACTGCTTATGGCGAATGCATTAGCCTAAATCTCTTTTTTTTTTTTTTTTTTGCTTCCAATAACTTTAATTCTTCCTTTCTTGCCTTCATTTATGCCATGTATCTAGCTGGTATCCCTTTGGCATTTTTGCCTGGGACCGAGTGAGCTCAGCATTTATTTGAACGCTGTTGATCTACTGATAATGCCAATGTCAGTGTGCTAAGCTGGAACATGCAGCTCTACCAGAAAACTCCACCCTATGAATCATGAATAGGACTTGCTGTAGTTTGCCCCTGAGGATGACAAGTATTCATGTGTGCTGTGTGAATCATCTTCTTGCTATGATGCCTGCAACTGAAAGCCCTATCAGGTTATTTAACAGAGTTACCACAGTCCTCTATATTATTATTATTATAATGACCATTATTATTGTTAGTGTTGTTATTACTGTTGTTATTATTATTATTCCACATACGAAATGCACATAGACAGTTTGAGGCCAGTTATTCATGTCAGATCTTTCCACCTAGCATGAAATATAAGGAGGAAAACGAGGTTAGAAATCCTCATCTCATCATGTTGGAGGTCAGAAACTTATGCCACAGAACTCAATGGAACTATTTGTGCCAGGAAATCCGGACTTGTTTCTCTCCCTCAGAAAGAGGCAATTACATAGCCCTCTCAGTGTGCCATTTGTTTAACAGGCAACGATCATAAAAGTACTGAACTCTAGTTTAGCCACTTGAAAAGCTGGCATCAAGAATGGAGCTGAGAGGTATCTGATGAGATCAGTACTTCAGGCCTCTTGTCTCATTTATTTTTGTCTCTGAAAACTATTTAATGCAGCATTTATTTGTGAAAGAAGAAAAAGGGGCACCTAAAATGATTGTACTCATTTGTGCTTTAAGGGATTGATTTGCTTGAGATTTATGCATCAGAATGTCGTATATTAAAAAGCGCTCTGATGTTTTATACAACAAGGAAGTATCATTGTATGAATACGTAAATAGCTCTTTTCAGCTTATATTACATGAAGGCAGAGCACAGAGTATGCCATGAGGTTTTATTTTGCTTTGAAGCTATCTTTAGTGCAGTGCTAACAGCCAGAAGATTGAACAGCTGGCCACACCCTGCTCCTTCACATTAAACAGATTAAACAATGCCCATCTTAACTCTCAGCCTGCTCCAAATGTAGTGTACCCCAATAACGCAGGCCTGTTGCATCCTTGTGGAAGAAGTAATGCCGTTAACTGCCTCTGCCTCAGCTGCATTAATGTGCACAAGAAAACAAAATGGACAAGACAGATAAAGTATGTGACAGCTGAAAACAGATAAGAAAAATGAGAATTATCTAGCTGAAAATGGGTCAGTTGGCATGTATGAAGGTAGAGATGGAGAGCATTGTTACAGAAGTGCAGTGCAGTAATGAAAACACCAGTTAGGCATAGAAGAAATTCAATGGTTTTGATCATGCTGAGTTTGCGCACCACAAGATTTCAGTAAAAAGGCTATAAGCTATTTCTTCAGTGTTTGACCCAGTCATTATAGTTTTTTCCTGCTGGTTCTGCAAGAATAGCACTGAGGAAGTGACACAGCTAAAGAAAAGGAGGGAATCAACATGTCCTTTAGCTATACCTCAGGGATGGTTTATTCTGTTAAGTAAATAACTAATTCTTTTTTATTATTAGTATTTGAAACCTGCTAATTTGCTGAGGCTGTGAGCAAAAGGCTGCCTCCTGTCATCCAGCTTTCTTTATATTTGAAAAAGTGTAGAGTACATCAGAGCCTTTAGTTACAGCACTTCAATTACAGCAGTAGTTTATAGAAAAGAATTAGACTGACTGCTGTAAAAGATGTATTTCTGACTACTGTAAGCACATGAAGTATGTGTAAATGCTAAGAACATGCTTATGCCTAAGGAAAACTGTGAAGTAATGAGTAGCATTGGCTCAGCTGCCCCTGTAGCTACTTGTTGATTAAGGTGGTCATATGAGGAAAGGTCATTTGAAGGAAAATGCTAAGCTAGCCAAGTCTGTTCAAGTAGGCCAACTCCACCATCTTTTTGTTTTAAAGGAAGGGTGAAGAGAGGAAGAGAGCTGAAAAGGTGAGCACGATTTGCTCTTAAACTAGAGCAATTCCTTGTGATGTTGTAAGGCTCTAGAGGGTTAACCTAAATAGTTTGGGTTTTGATTCAAATATAATTGACTTCATGACTTGGAAGGAAATCACTCCTGTTTTGGAGGACTGCAGTGAGCAGAAAATGGCTGCAACGTACCCTGAGAAGAGAGCAAATAATGAAAACATTTGTGAGAGCAAACTCAGTGGCACCTGCAAGCCCCAGCGGCACTGTCACTCTTCCCGATAGCTGCAGTGTGAGGGACTGGGCTGTTATTTCACATCCCTGCAGCTTACTTATCCAAATCAACCTGTCAAACAAAGAAAACAAACCCCCTCCAATTAACTCAGAATGAATGTTTTAATTCCACAGGAAGAGCTGGATCTTCTGTTCATACAGTTTGGGATGTGGGATGCTTGGTGGAGGGGCTACAAAAACAGCAGAAAGGGCACATCTGCCAAGTTAGACATTTGTAGGAGGACCTTGCCCTTTTCATCTCCCCACGTTAGCTTTCCATCCTCCAACTGAATGTACATTTCACACATTATAGCTGCAAAGAGCAAACTTTAAAACATTACATGAGATATTAAGCTTAGTGTGTAGCATAAGAAGACAGCATGCTGTGTCAATTAAGGCCACCTGCTTAATATATGAAACTCTCAGGGCCCTTCTCATCCTGTGTAATGTAAAAATATATTTAATAAGAAATCTGGAATATTGGCATAGACTTGGCTTGGAGCGCAGAGGAAGATAAGAAAACCCAGAAATGCTTCATGGTAATTCAATATGTATTAGTTAAGAAAACCATGTGGGCTTAAAGTAAATCACAAAATACTGAAGCAGCATGGACTAATGGTACTGACATGATATTAACGTGAGGTAACTCAATTTTTCACTGTGCACATAGAGAGCTACAAGTATGTGGGGTGCTTTTTATGTGCCTCCAGTGAAAGAACCAAGGCACTAAACATATAAGGTTTAAAATAAGCAAAAGGCAATACTTTTTAGACACATGATTAAACTGAGGAATTTATTTCCGCATGACTTTTTTGATGTCAAAAGTTTATGTAGGTTGGAAAATCAATCCAAAATTGTCAGAAAAAAAAAAGGGGGGGGTTGGGGGGTGTGAACCATATTAGGTGCAATTATACCATCTGTGACTCAAGTGGTCTCAAAGGTGGAGAATGGAAAATGCGATGGGAGCCTTCTGCTCTCCATCCTCTAGTGCCTCCTGATGGCCGCTACCAGAGACAAGACAGTTGGTTAGCTGGACCTTCTCAGCTGTGTGTGATATTCATCAGCCAAAATCAAATTTATGCTCTATGCAGGAGCCAGGTGGCTTTTATCCTGATGGGGCTGAGCAGCAGAATTTAGCTCTTAAAGTTTTTAAAATTTTTATAAGTAACATAAAGGTATTAGTAATAGAAATATAAACTTACTATTGACTGAATTTTAATCTAACATAGCCTTGAACAAGCAGATTTAATGAAGGATATGCCTCTGTGCATTCCTTCACCACTTGTCATTCAGTATTTTAATCCCAAAGGGAGATAATCTGTGTGTGGAAGGTTCCGATAAATCACAGAGAGATGTAGCTAAGTGATTTTATTGACGTTAAATTGTTTCTGCATTGGGCATGAGGGATACTCTTCCCTTTTGAGTGGAAAGGTTTACTTTCTATGCTTACATTAAATTACAGTATCTACTCCCACTATGAAGAAGATTGGAGAAAATTAAAATGAATTAGAGTCCTCAGCCAGTGAGGTAAGAACTGCTTTGACTTCAGAGTAGAAATTGAAGGAGGTTATGCCTCACAAATATGAGATGCAAAGAGTTTTGAATTGTCAATTTTTAAACATTTTTTTTTCTTTTTGTCCTTGTGAATTTCCTTCAATTACCAATAACAGGACATGTGCCTTATTACATCTGGAACAAGTTCCTGGAGAACAGCTTGCTGGGTAACATGAAGGGGGCTGGTTATTTGAGACAGAACCATGTGAAGAGACACAAGAGAATACGTTTTCCAAACTTTATTCAGCACAGTGTTAGGTCACAGTGGCTCTGGCTTCATTTCACTACAAACTCACATTTTTCCATATCATGCCACCTAAAGGATTCTACATGGAGCACAGCCCACACAAATTGTAAATGTCATTGCACAAGCTTTCTGATGCTTTGATTTGCAGAAAACTTACTCATCGAGAAAACACTTCCCTCTTGGAACAGTTAATATCTCACCTTTCTTCCAGATCCTGTGACAAAAGAAGTCTCACATTTGAGCAAGCTGGAGATTTCTTGCAATGTGACTGAAACAGGCACTGACTGAATTACAACTGGCATTCAAAGCAGATTTTTTAATGGAGAAATCCATACAGCTAGAGGGAATTAGGAGATGATGATGATGGTGATTTAGAGAATGATAATGATGACTAGAGAGGCCTTAGTTAAATGGGTATTTTGAGCCTAAAGTGTTCTCTGAGTCTATTTTTTATGAATTAGGCTTGTGGCTCACAGACTGGGCAAAACATTCTCAAGATAAATATAAGTGTCATAATTTTACACTAGAAAATTAGGAGCACATGTTAATGTAAATTAAAAATCTGTACATCTTTTAAAATTTATTTTTAATGCAATGTTATTTGTCCCAGTACCACCTTCTTTTTTTCTCTTGCTGACCCGTGGCACATTTTCTAACCAAGGTTATTCTTTAGATGAAAACAGATGCTATGGTAAGAAGCTATGTTATTTGCATGTCAGAGAACTAATTACCTTACAGATGCCAAGAGTTTTTAATATAGTCTCCTGCTCTTTTACTTTCTAGCAGAAAATGAACACTGTTCATTCTTCAGATGTTGATTTAGAATCTCACAGTACAGCAGTCTTATTATTCAAAGCTATATTTTATCACATTTTCTCTTAATTTAGCAATTGGAACAGCTCACACAAAAGTACATATCAGTAGTCATCATGAAAGATAAGAAACAGTAAAATAACCCAACTGTTTAGTACAGTGATATTTGGGAATAGATTTTGGATTTACTGAGCAACCTAAACTGAGATTTAGGGGATTTTTTTCAATGAGAAATATACTAAAGAGCTTTTATGTCACATGTTATTTCTACACTATGCTTCAATTTAAAGATAACAGGCGTTTTCATGAATCCAAACTACTTAGAACAATGTAACTCAAAATAAGATTAAAATATTGCATAGTTGTTTGGTGGACTTTCAGATGTGATTTGCAGGATCTCAGTTTACTTGTTCACAGTGTTCTCTTTGTTAGACCACTGTATCAGTAGAATCTCTTCCTGGATTCCAAACAGATGAGACAAGACTGAAGGACAATGAAGACTATCATAAAACTTCCAGTGGTGATGTCTCATTTATCAGTTTAGCTAAAGATTTAGCATATCAGCAAAAACTTTCTTTCCATTTAAGAGTTTTCTGTGTTGATTCCAGAGACTTTTATTATGCAAATTTATTCACTGCTATATGGTACGTGGGATCATCTCCATCACAGCCGTGAGAAATGCAAATTCTGGAAAGAAAGAATAATACAATAAAAATTAAAACATTTTACCACTATTCTGACTTGCATTGCTGGTTATGCCAGCATCTTTCTGGCATATCAACTGCCATTCAATCCTCCTGATGCACCTTTGACAAATAAGTCCTCCAGCAAGAGTTACACTATGAGAGAAACTGTAGAGAAAAGAAAGGAAGATGAGTTGTGTAGAAGAAGATAGATTTTATATCAGTAAATTGCAGTAGGCAAAGTGAATTACTTTCCGTCTAAAATTAAAATAAATTAGACTGAATGATTAACATGGCTTTTTAAAACTCAGATATTAGACAACAGTTTTTGTACCAACATTAGGCTATGACTCAAAACCATGAAAATAAGAAATGGGCAATGAAAAAGCAGCTAATTTAACTTGGCCAAAAATTACTGTAAAGAGACCCCAAAGCTTTCCTAAATATTTTTAGGGTTTTAAAAAGTTTATAATAGCTCCTTTTACAGGTACAGATATGGCAAAAAAATCTGAGTTTGAGATATTGCTGTAGAATAAGAATTTTATATACTAAAGTGTTTGCAATACATCTTCCAGGACTAATCAAGTGATTATACATGCTGTCACAGTTTTAACTAGCTCAAGTACATACCAAGCAGGAGTTACTATAACATGGAGATTTGTAATGTGGTCTATTGTCTTCTGTAAAAACAGCTGAAAAACATACATCAGACACAAGAAGTCCTGTTGCTCTCTAGAGGACACTGCAAAAAGAGTAATTTTGATGACTTAATGTGACACTAGGTGACAGTTTGTTTTCCATAAACATTTGAGTTATTTTTATTACCAAAAATCATAAAAAAAGCTCAGTGACTACGCATGCAAGCATGAAGTATCTAACACACACAAATGTGTCTAACTTATGTTACAGCTTTTGTATAAAAACTTTTACAGAGTTGCCGAGGTCAAACATCTCCTTACTTATGTGCAAGCAAAACTCCATTCCTAAAATGCTCTCTTCCTTCAATTTAAGAATTAATATGTATATTTCTGCCTGTAAACAAGAGCATTAATAATCTATTAATCTTTAAAGTAAAACCCTAAACTTTCACTCTGTTAGTGAATATCTGGTTTAATACTCTGATCACTTCTAAGAAACTGAAATCTAATTGCTTTTGCACACAGTTCCATTGGCTTAAATGTGCCATATGACAGCATAGTGCTTGATAGACAGACTACCTCTCCTGAGACTTAAACTTTTATTTCCCCACCTGTTAAAATTTCTATTATACTTAAAAAGAGATAAATCTCACTTTAGGCTTGTTTTCTCTTTCTAAATGTAGCGTGAGTCTGGAGAACCCCTAATAAAATCACATTTCTGGTACTATTCCTAGCTATGTAATATGTTAATATTTAGTACGCACTGAAGTACCGATCACCTGCCTGAAGAAATGGCTGAAAGCTCATTGCATTTGCAATGATTCTTCTTTGATCCCTGACACTGAAGAGAAGATGGAGCAGGTTTCAACTGCTGGGAATGACTGCAAAATACACTGCGTTTCATACTTTTCTGCACTCAACCTGGCAATCTTTTGTATGTAAGACTTTAAGTTTCAAAATACCATTTTGGAGGAAAGAGTAATGAAAGCAGTCCTAAAACAGTATTTACTAACGTGGAAAGTTCAAACACATTTTAGAAACCTGCTTTCTTTCTGTGGTATAACTGTTTGGAAAAAATTAATGTGATAACTATGGTATACTTCCAGTACTTTTTGGCAGGAAAGTATTGAAGCTGGTTAATTTTCACATTTCTGACATAAAGAAAAAAAAAATGCCATCAAATCTCAAATTTTCAGATTGGGCTACATGTGTCAATCACTATCAGCCTGTAATTTTGGACACAATTCGCTTTGTCCAAATTCAAGCCACTCAGTAGGTCTCTGGAGATCTCTGTCTATCTCCATACGCTATATGGGAAATAAGTCTCTAAAAATCTAAACGAAATTGCAGTAGGTTATATACTTGTCTTTCTTTTTCAGAGCGCTTTCAGAGGAGTACCATTAAAGGACTCAACTGTATGCATTGCAAGAAACACTGTTAATCAGATCTTTTGTCATTTCCCTCACATTCTCTCCTATGTTTTTGAGATATACTAACTAATTCAGTTCAGGGAATCTTGAATTAGAAAACATTGCCCCTGTTATATTAAAACTTCCACCTTGCTTTAATTTTGGTTACACCCCTTTAACCTCTCTCTAGAGAATCAAACTCACTGATTAATATTGCTGAAATCAAGTGATTCACAGCTTTCTCACAGAATCAAGACATCACTAATCAATTAACTGGCTACTCAGGGTATCCAACTGGGGACAGTCGCTGGAAAGTGACCATTTACAGGTTCAGGGTTTGATGGTGAAGTTCAGAGGTTCTCAAAGGTGACATCATGTATGATGATTCCAAACCACTAGGGAACGGTGGAATCAATTTTCTATGCTATATGATTTAAAGGGCTAATGGAGCCATCTCCTGTTATTGTATAGATAACAGGGGCATGTGTCTCTTTAATAAGTATATTTGAAAAGGAGTAAGCCCATAGTCAATATGTTTTGACAAGATTTCCTTTAGCTATCATAAAAAAATCAAAATCAAGTACTCAGAAATCATTACAGCATTAACAATTTTAGATTTGAATGGCCTTATTTGTGTTTCCCACAGGGCGAAAGTGTCCAGTTGTGTCTGATGTGCCATTTACGAAGTATTATCCACCATCTGTAATGTTAGGACTTAATCCAAAATCCTTTGAAGTCTATGGAAGGATTTGCATCAATGGCAGGGGACTTGTATCAGGCAGCTACTGCTCTGAATTCTGAAAGCTGACTGCCCTAAATTCTAATCCTTCAAGATTTAGACATGTGGATATTTTGAAGGGCTTTGAACAGAAAACTTTGTGATCGGAATCACCAGGATTCCAATACTGATGCTGTACATACCTCAATTCTTCAGCAGGGTATAGTTCTATTTTCTTTACATTTTTGAAAGCAGCTTTTCCAGGAGCAATGCAAACAGCAAAAAAAGATCAGATCTCTCCTCTTTGTCTTATTTAATACACAAAAACAAAACTTCTACTTAAACCCAGAATGCATTTGAAAAGGTTATGTATTGTTCAATCATAGTTAGGTGATTTGTGAATCAAGTCTAGGGAATCTCATTTTACAGTTCAGATGTGAAGTTCTGAAGCATAATGACATGTCAAAATTTAAAGAGAAGATTACTTTCATTAATCAAATTCTACTTTTCATAAAAGTAATAAATGAGAACACAGTGTGTAAAATACTGAATTTATCATTTGACAGTGTTGTTTCTACCAGCCCTAACATTTTCTTCCACCATTAATTAGCATTTCTTGATCATTCTTTGTCATGCCAGGTTGACACTTGATCATCTGCAAAGTTGCTGTTGCAGTGGAGTTTGATATCCATGCTTATTATTTCATCCATTTCTTTGCCCAAAGGAATGGAATTTTGCCTCTTTCCAGCCTTTCACAAAAAGAAACTGAAATTAAACTAAGCTTAATTATGAAATGAAACAACTGGTCTCTTTTGAAATAACAGAATTGCTGCAAAATATCAGGAAATATTTCCATAGGAGCTTACCAACAAATTTATTTTCTTTCTAAATTGGCGTACCTGGCTCTTTGCATGTAAAACTAAGAAAACAATCTTTAAAAAGTAATATAAAAGGAATATTTGGTGATTAAATATGAAATGATGTTCAGGAAAAAAATAAGGCTATGTGATTTTGTTCTAAAAGTAAAAATGTGTTTGACTAAAATTGTGCCTGAATATCAGTGATTTCCTGCTTAGCAGAAAATAAATTATAAGGTGACCTGGATAACAGTATAAATGCAGTGAGTTTTTTTGAGTAAGAACTGTCCTCATTGCCACAAGCTTTGGTGTCTTACACTTTAAAAAGCCCTTCATTTTGATCAAATTATTTGTGATTATTTGTGGTAATTATGAGGTTATTATTTTGCCTTGTAAATCTGGGGAAATGCTGATTTCCAGGTGACTGCTCATAGTTACAGTATTTGTGAAGAAACAAGCATGTAATGTTTTCTTATTCTTTCTTATATCATTCACTACCTTTGATTATGCTTCATTCTCTCATAAAGGGGTAGAAACTGTCTTTTAGTTAGTGGTAGTAGAATGGCTGATATAGAACTTGATTTATGAATCTTAATTAACAAAGAATTAAAGAAAGAAAATATAATTGATACCAATCAACATGGGTTCAGGAAAATGAATCACGTCAAAGTAACTTAATATCTTTTCTGATGAGATTAAATATTTGGCTGATAAAGATAATAGTGTTCATGTAGTATGATTAGACTTCTGATTTCACATCACATGCCCTTTTGATTAAATAACCTGGACAATATGCTACCAACACATTAAATGGATTAAAACCTGTTAATTAAGAGATCTCTATATCAAATTGCAAATGACTAATCATCAGTGAGTGGCTGTTTCTGAAAAATTCTCACAGAATTTGGTTCTTTGTGTCATCCTATTTTGTCAATGACCTAGAACACATAAAAAGATCTCCAGCAAACTCTACAACTGGCAGAAAGCTGAAAGAGTGTTTAGGGAACATAAAGATAGCTTACCCATCTAATGATGTTAGGCAATCTAGATTGGTCAACACCACCACCACAGACAAAAAATGTGAGTTTTAATCTTGACAAAATCATGCATCTACAAAAAATAACAATATCTGATGGAAAAATCATGAAGATGCAGCTACTCTGAAAGAAAAGGACTCAAGTGTCGTGATAGAAAATTGTCTTCATATAAAGAAAAACTCCTAGTCTTCAAAATATGTTTTCCAGATAAGAAAAGTCTAGTTAAATGGCCTCTTGCTCATACTCCTGAACTATGCCCAAAAATTATTTGGAAGTGGTCTAGTTGATATAGATCAAAAACATGCAGAGAGGTGTCTGATGGAGATGAAGGATCAATCATCTGCTAAGACTGCCAGACTCAATGTGATGACTGAAAGGCCTGAGCTTCTTATACATGAAAATGAGAGAATACTAATACTAGAATACTAGAATAATAAAGTCATACTTTATGACTGATGATAATGTTAGTAATTCAGGAATAATATGCCTAGAATTGGTATACGTGCTTCAATAAAGGCGTTGATAAATAGGAAAGAGTTCAGAGAAAATCCACAGTAATGATTAAAGGACTTACTTAAAAAAACCCCATAAAGGTATGTGAAAAGGTTAATCTATTTTATCTTAGCAAAAGAAGGTTGAGTGAGTTGTTCACAGACTCAGAATATATATATATGGAGGAAAGTGTTGACAGCAGAGTGTTGTTCAGTTAATGAACAAGTCGATAATGATCCAATTAGTGGAAGCTGAAACTAGACGAATTCAAGTGGTGCAAAGGCATGTATGTATACTTTTTTTATTTATTTTTTTTTAATGAAGAGTTTAATGCAACTTTCAGAGCATAGTAATTGATTTTCTCTCTATGGCAATCACTAACAATTCCAGATCAAATAGTTTTCTCAATCATATAGCTTCTTCCAACACTAGTTTCCTAACATGGACATAGTTGTAATGTCTTCTGAACCACCACAAAACCTAGTAGTTTGGATGATTTGCACAAATGTCCTTAATAAGGACTAGGTTTTCCTGCTGTGTTTTAATCACTATACATTTCAGTGTTTGAGACCGAAGACAGAGACCATAGCACGCAATGCACCACACTGGTTAGTGAGGGATCTCACAGCAGAGGTATTATGAAGATTATATGACATTTGAATGTCACTTTTATGGTAATGTGGATCAATTTTGAACTGAGCCAAAATATATGTTTGATACAATTACAACTGAAATATTTTCTTCTTTTTTTTTTTTTTTTTAGAAGACTCTAGAAAAATCTTTACAATTTACATCTTCCACTAGAAAAAAAGAATTCTAATACTTTCTCACCATTAGTTTTTGTGTAGAAAAAATTTGCTCTGATTTATGGCTGAAGTTTCCAGGGCCTAATGCAATACAAACAATAATCTCCCAGTTTTTGATTAATGTGCTTTTCTAGATGTGTTTGCCTGGACGCTACCTAATTCTAATTTTATGTAATAAGCAATAAATAGACATGAGAGAGATTTAAAAACTAAATATTATAAATTAATGTGCTTATGCAGCATAAGAGAGCATAGAAATTCTTCACAAAGTAAAATGAAATTCAATGACCAAGTTACTTTAAAGTTTGATATTTATATGTATTCAAATTATGAAAGTCCGTGCAAGGGAACAGAGATTCAGAAATCTATGTGTGTCTGAAGTAAAATGGTCAGACCTTCTGAAGGTTGAACTCCCTGAGTTCTGGTTTCTAAAATTTTAAATATTTAGCACAAACATATTTATAATTTAATGTGGAAAAAAGTTAAGATGAAAAAAATCTATAACTGATGAAATCAGGACTAGGGTAAACAATGAAATCAGCTGGGAGCACACAGCTAAAAGCAAGTAAAAATGTTACAAAACTTTCCTACCTCCCTGATAGCTGATCAAGAGGACTGATCATACATACATTCCAAACTTATTTTTTGGATCTGGCAAAATGGACACCAGGAAAACAGACTTCATATGCAAGAAATAAAGCATGAAAGGACAATCCTGAAATACAAGGGCAATATTTTAAGGCCTAGCTTGGCTGGAATGGTCAGGAAGTGGCAGGTAGGTGTAAGTAAGGCGTTCAGGAAAATTTGAATGTGAAAAAAACATACTTAGTTTCTCTGATGGAAATGGTAAGTGTTAATAATAACGATGAGATGCATCAGTCAGTTGATGTAGGCAACTCCATTCCTTCATGCTGACAATACTGCTGTATAAAGGTGGAAAAGGGGCAGAGTTTAACCACTTCCCCATCTCTGCTACTCATATAAGTGTTTAAATATTTTGGTTTTGTTGCCGGTATGATATGCGTATTCAATGTTCACACTCTTTCAGTTATATCTAAATCATTTGTAGCTGTGAAGTGTTCCCAGGTCACAGCTCTGGGTATCTGTCCCATCTGGGTTTTGAGTTTATATTGGGGTCAGTTTTCAGTGTCTGGATTGAAACCCTCATGGATTATTCTGTGCACAGTTAGAAAGCTGAGGATATAGACTGAATGAAGCAATGGTTACTCTAACATGTTCTTCAACTGGACGGTCAGAGTCACACTACTAAGTTCTCTCAGCCTCCAGAACTGAGGAATCTCATGCAAACTGTTTATTGATCATGAGTGGCCTATGCAAAGTCCTGAGCAGGGAGAGTCTGGGGATTGTTTGGCAGAGCACTAACTGGGCAGATTGACAGCACAGCAAGGATGCTTCTTACAGTCAAACAGTTCAGAGAGCTGAGGTCCAGCACCCAGGATTGGTCCCAGCCAGTGCTTAACGTACAAATGGAGATGTGGTTTCAGGGGACCAGGATCCTAGGACACTCCATTGTTTAACTTAAAGAACAGTCTAAATGTAGTAGAAAAATGGTCATGGAAATGTAAAAACAAATTCTTTTACAAACTTCTTCAGAAGCTTGCAATCCTCACTCGAGCAGCAGTGAAGGTATTAATTAAGAAAAGGAGCTTGTCATTTCACTCCTGTGCACATTAGCTTTGTCTATCTAATACTCCTAATGGATGTGTCTGTGTAAAGGCCCACAGATGGCTCCAGCAATGAGGAGGAGGAAAAGGAAAACACATAATCTCTAAATGTCAGAGAAGAATAAAAGCCAGCTAAACAAACCAAACAAGATGCTGACAATTGACACTACCCTGCAGCAGGAAGCTAAAACCCTACCTTTGCAGTAAGATTATAATGTGGGGGTTTTTTTGTTGTTATTGTTGATCACCCCAAGACGAGAGATTTGCCAAGGAAGAAATAAAGAGAGATCACTGTAGAGAGAGCCAAACTACACAAAATGAATTCCAAGATTTTACTGACCAGAGTGCTTGACTGTTGGCAGAGCATATAAGAACAACTATTTGTGTAATTTAAGACTGGATGTTCTCAGAAAAGTGCAATTCGCGGGCTTCATTGAGGCACAGCCTACGAGTCATGATAAGTATATGTGGTTAACAACCCCCATTACTCCTTCACCAAGCAGCATTTAGTAAGTGTTCATTGCATGTTTTTCTACCTCTTTATACCTTATTCAGTGAGATTGGGTCAACCTGAAGAGAGACACAGTAGAAAAAAGTAACAATTTGCTTTTGTTATGCCTGTAGAGGCCAATAGAGCAAGGGATTTGGAGGAAACTTGCATCCCATAACAATTTTGGACGGTAGTGCAATTCAGGATTCAGCAGAATGTCACAATAGTACTCAAAATCTGGAAGGGACATTCAGAATTGTTTCAGATACTTGCTCTGCATTCTTCTTATGGCATTGCAGGAGTGCACTCTGTTTAACCACATCATCATCAGATGTGAAATGACTTAACATACTGTAAGTGACTTCAAGTGACGCATCCATAGTACTGTCTGCATGTGAAACATTTGCAGAGACTCTGCATTGGATATTCACTTTGGGAGTACTTTCTTATTTGTTCTCCTTAAGCCACAAAGAGATCTTCAAATAATTGGTTACTTAGCTACTTCCAGTTGTCTAAATGATTTTGTTTTATTGCCCTGAGTGCCAAGCTAATTATTATAAGAGATGTGAGAAAATCTTTTATTTCCCAAATTGCAAATGGATTATATAAAATTCTGGTAAAAACAAACAGCTTCTGGTAAATCTTCATTTGCAGTCACTTAGGAAAAAGAAAAAAACCTCAAAGCCTTGTGTATTCATTGCTCCTGGGACTATGAAGAGTCTTACAGGAACTACACAATTTTCAGTGTTCTTCCATAAGAATGGAACATATTAAAATACCAGGCAAACCTGATAAAAACACCTGTCAATGGAATTGTACATACCTGAGCAGGAGATACACAGTTCTGAATTCTTAAAAGCAGCTAAACTAAATTATGCTTAAATTTTGACAGTAGATCCAGTATTGGAAACTACCCAAACGCCACAGAATCCACACACTTTCTGAGTCCTTGAAGTGACAAACGCAATGCAAAAGCACTGTTGGGTACAGAGTGGGATTGTTAAAGGTATGGAGACATCAAGAGTCCAAAGCACCATAGACATGACAATATTTATGTCTAAATATCCTTTTCAGAATCTTGAAGATCTTAATTTCATTTTGGGAACCCCGATCTCTTTGAAAACCTGGTTCTGACCTGCTCAATGCCTCAGTTCCATATTATCGAAACAAAATCAATATGCTGCTCTGCTCAATAACAGACATGTGACTGTAAATCCTTCAAATATTGCAAGGATTGGAAAACTAAATTGAGTAACAGAAAATTATCCTTGATTGTACACCAGACCCTCTATTGTGAAAATGTATTGGATTAGGTGCACGAAAAAATGTCTTTCCCTTCTTTTTTTCACTACATTCTGGGTAGAGCCTTTAACCAAGCTGGAGAAAATCTGCAGAATTGCTTAAATATTGACTTCCTTTTTGATGCAAAAAAGAAGCCAGAATCTAAAGCATATATTTTGGTATTATAGTTCATCTGCAGACTTCCCATGAGGGTCACACTTTTATAGGTAATTTTATTGTACAGGGCTTGTGACATAGCCAAAGGTAAACCCTTCACGTTCAGGATAAGTGAAAACTTTGGATATAGCATTCATCTGCTGCACAACTTCTGGTCTCATTCTAGAGGAGTCCCCCCTCATCTATTTGTAAAACAGACCAGAACAAGAAGCAGCCTTGCCTACATGCCACTTAAATGGCTTTCATTTAAATACCATTGAAATTTTCAGCACTTTTCCAAAGCCTTTGACATTTGGCAAGCTTTTAAGAAACAAAAGCAAACTTGAAAATCATTTTTGTTTTTCATATGTGAAAAACACGGCTGGCTTTGTTTAACTGTAAATATCATCAAGCCTCCTCCTTGCTGTGACATTCCTAATATGCTGTATTTCACTGAAGTTATGTGCCGCAGTCACATTTACAGTAATTCAAACACATTCATAAGCCAGGAATGCTATAAAAATGGGGTATTTTTCTCCTAGTGTACTGTCATAAATGTGAGCTCTTTCTTGGTGATACGGGGATATTTTTTTTCTTTTTTCTTTCTTGTATTACAAATTTTATTTTCATTTAAGAAGAAATATTGAAATATACATTCTTCTATTTTTGATACAAAAAACTAACCAAAGGCCACATTATCAGTCATGCCATTAATTTGATTGCATTTCTATTAATGCTTTAAACCAGAAGAACTTCACGTGTTATCCCAGGAGATGCAAGGAACCTTAACCCATCCATAGAGCATCCTGAATTTGAGTAACATTGTCTTGACTTTGCCAGATCTTAATACATTTAAGGTTTTGGAATTAAGCCCAAAATACATAAAATCACACTGTAGAATTTCTGGCAGAAATATGAATAATATATTCCCTAATTTATACATGAAAACACTGATCAGTAACAAAGGCCAATGTGTACTTTCTACACATAAATGCCATAAGACATAAAGAATTATGTCAACAAGATGCAGACAAGACAATAACAAAACACATTATTTCAAGGGAACAATTCCTGCTTAGAGAAAAAAGAGGAAATTGCCATTATACAAAGAGAAAAAAATTCATAGAGTTTTGCAAAACACAGTCTCTGCTTAAATTACTTAGGTAGTATGCTTTTGTGCTGGTGGTTTGGTGGTTTTTTTCCCATAATAATCTCAATTGTTTAGCCTTATTAGAATTATCAAGTAGTGCTTTTTGTTTAAATAAAGATCACAGTGTTAAAAGCTCAGAAAGAACTCAGAAATGTACTTGTAGTGTAACGACAATTTTGTGTTGTCTACTAAATTGTGTACACTGTGAACATAGCTTCTCAGACAGCATTGGTCACATCATCTTATGTTCCTTACAAACATGTACATAGAGGCAGGTATGTCTCTTCCACAGAGTTCTCCTGTTACCATTAAGACTGTGACACCTTTTTCCAGCATCCAGTGACTACATTTTGACTACTGTTCTCTGAACAGTATGCATCTCTTGGATGAGGAGCAAGAGACATCCACACTGCTTATTTCAGAATAAGAAAAAACACGAAGTTGACATAAAAAAATTCAG
Source organism: Limosa lapponica baueri (assembly GCA_002844005.1). Lineage (NCBI taxonomy): Eukaryota > Metazoa > Chordata > Aves > Charadriiformes > Scolopacidae > Limosa > Limosa lapponica. The sequence goes on along the minus strand of KZ505761.1, from coordinate 898,048 downwards.
ATTTTTAATTAGAAAGTGGGAATACAGTGACTTCCTTCACTGTATGCTGCTTCTGAACTGAAATTCAAAATGGCAGCTACTCTGGTAACAGAAAACACAATGGTGCAGCACTAGAATATGAATGCGTGATTTCTCCTCTCACTGAGCTCTGCATACAACATATTAGGCATTTTATAAAATGATGTTCACTCCAATTGGTCCTTGTTTGCATATATCACAACTATTGAAATCAATGAAGCTAGGGAAATTGTAGCTGTACCTGGAAAATGTCACTATTAAATAATATTGCCATATGTTGTCACTAAACCGTCATCCTGCACTTGAATGTTTTTTTTCCAGGGGAATTCAGAGCAGGCAAACTTCCAGTGTGAGGCACAGACTCCGAAATGGCAGTTCCCAAAAGAGTGCTCCAAGGCTGACTAGTCTCCATGTGGAAATGACAAGTTTCTTAGAGTGTCCTTGAGACCCCTTTGTATCTTGTGGTACTTCAGATGATCTAATTACTGCATGCTGCAGCCAGGCTGATTAATCCAGCTGAGAACTGGATAGTGAATGACAATTTCCTTCCTAAAGGAATTGTCTCTGGGGCAGAGCATGTGAAAGAAATATCTTTGCTATCTGTAGTCTTGCCAGGAAGCAGCTATTGTGGCAAGGTACAAGATGAGTCAGTTTTACATCATGAAAAAACCCCATCTTATCACACTGCAACTGCTGTTATTGACCATTGTTTTAGTTTTTATCACTTGTTACATCAGCGTGAGGGATGTTTGCACTGACTTGAACTGTACTCAGCCCTTATGTGCTGCCATTCAGTTAGGCATTTCAAAGTGCCCTACAGCGTTAGGGAAGTCCTTCATCAACCTCTAAGGTAGGAAAATGGTCTTCATGTCTTTTTTTCATAAGTGGAAGGGAACTTTTAATTCTGGCTTTCTTTGTCCAGAAGTACTGAAAGCCCTGATCAAAAGAAAAGGGATATGCAGATATTCCCTTGTGAAAATGAGATTTAAGTTATCTGAAGCTAGCCTCGGCAGAAACCTTAGGCACCTTACAGAAACGGTTATGCAAAAGAAGTTCCACATGGTGTTTAGCCCAGCAACCCAGTAATAGTGGAATAGTACCCAAAACTCCTGACTTGCCGGTATCTTGTTCTGCTTGCTGAATATTAGGCACCAATATTGCATTTCCTCTATGACCTCCTGATATACCATCTTTTCCAGCATATCCATTTGTAGTAAATCATTCCATAACCTCACCTTTTCTGATTGCACTGAGCATCTCCTTTTGAAATGTGTTTCACTCTTAAATATGCCAGAGTATATACATGGCATCCTTCCAGGTGAGATTCAGCGTATTATATTTGCAAGGCATTTCTTGTGAGATTCAGTTTGGGTCCTTGGGGAAGGGCAGTTGCAGACTGGCTTTTTAAAGGTTTATCTCAGCTCTGCATTGTCAACTCTTGAGCTTTATCTAAATTTTTTACAGTTTTCTGATAGATGCTGAGACAATTAAAAATATTAATGATAGCATACATGATTTTTACTTTTCCATCCCATTCATAAATACATACAAATCACACAGAATAACTTTTTGTAGTCAGTGTGAAGAATGTGATTTTTTTGTTGTTATTGTTTTGGGGTTTTTTTTGGTCAACTTATCTTTCTTCCATCTATTCTTTACCGAGTGGAGAATACCCATCCATAAACTATAATCATTCTGAGCACAATCTCATACGGTAGAGGCTTGGTTTTGACTAGGAATGTGTGGATCTGATCAGACTTGAACTACTTCCCTTAAGAAAACAAACAAACAAGCAAATGAACAAAAATATCCTGGCAAAAAGTTCATTCAGGCATCTATATATCTACAGTAAGGTTAGCATTTAGCAATGAGTCATATTACTCCCCTTCATATGAATTATGCAGTTATCTAAGAATGTGATATTTGGTCCGATTTCTATTAAAATATGATGGGAAGCTTTTTATGTGTGAGTGTATATGTTTATGTGAATTTTTCAGAGCCCTAGATCTGTTATTACTGTCATTGTACCTGATATTTAAAAAAAAAAAAAAATCTTTGCAGAATTTATAACTGAAAGGAAACCAAGCAATATTCTGATTAGATACTGCTTTTCATGCAAATATGTTTTAGAAAAATCTCCAGCTCATCCTGTAATTTTCAGGAGAGAACAATGTATGTTCAAACAGAAGTGCTGTTTTTGTTGTAAAATTAAAGATACCCACTAAAGTTTTTGGAGATCTACATGATATGTCTTTACTAGCTTAGTCATTCCAGTTCTCTTTGCATTAATTTCTTTGAACATCAGTCTAGGTATTCCCTAGCTATTGCTTACACTTTTATACAAATATGGTGTGTTTTGAACTTAGGTCAAAAATAGAAACTGTAGATTTCAAGTAGGAATTATTAATAGTTGTAGACATCTAAGATTTAGACTGAACATTATAGTAGCTACATCTTTCTGCAGTCATTTCTAAGCTCTGCCCTAAATCCTCTTGAATGGAATTCCAGTGGCTTCCTCATATGGTGTGCTTCAACCCTTTAAAAAAAAACTTCACTGGGCATTCTCAAACACGGGGTTATCTACGTATCTCTGGCCTTGATCTAACTTTGAAGATGATAGGATCTTAAGCATCACTGTCACTATTATTGCTAATCATATGGTTGGCAGTCTGTATCACATGCCTATATCTTCAGAAATAGGGCTCCAGCTGTATGGTTTCTGAGAAATTAGAGTTAATTTCCGAAAATTATACAGATTTGCTGCTGGCTCGAGGGATAGCAGAGGGCATAGAATAACTTCATTTGTCATCAGAGACAGAACAATGCATACAATTCCCAGGCTTGGTTTATTTTATTATTATTTCAGTACAAGAAGAACCACAAATTTACAAATGCATAAACAAGATCCACACCTGAATATGAATTAACTTATAAGAACTGTAGTGCTGACAGAAGTAGTTAGCTTTTGATTTCAGAGACAGCTTTGCTATTTCTGCTTGAGACAGCTGTATCCTTTAGAGACAAACAGAATAGGAAAGAAAGCCCAGAGCACCCAAAATATTGAAACATCAACATTTTGGAAGATTATTAAGAAATGTGAAATTCCAGATGCCTGGAACAGAACAAAGCCTTAAGATGCAAAGAATGTCAAAAATAAAGTGAATGTTTGAATGTTTTTCCTTGAATGTCTTCTCAATCCCTTTTTCACAAAGAAGCTTATAGGGATCTTTAGATAATAAACCATTTTGCACCATTATGATAACTGTTTTCAATAATACATCGTCAGTAAGAGTACAAAATTAGAACCTGTAGGATTACATTCCTCTTCCTTGGTACTGCAGGGAAGCACAGAAGCTAGAGTTCACTCTGGTGGATGTTTTCTGTTTCTTCTCAGACAGTTTCTTCTCTATTCTTTGCTCTTAACAGGTCATAGTCAGATAAAGGAAGCTGGGTGTTTACTGGTCGTAACAGTTCAACGTGTACTATGGCTCATTGTGCTTTTTGGCTCATCCTGCCTTCCTTTTTCATGGGATTTTTGTCCAAAAATGTGCTTTACATGCAGGGATTGCTATGTTCAGATCTTTATTACTCTCACTTATTCGTGAGATCTTACTTGTATGTGTACGGTCAGCCCTCGCACCAACAAAAAATGGGAATAAATTAATTTTTTAGTGTAAGATGGGTTACACACTGAGGAAGGGTGGGTAGGATCAATATTTGTTTTCTGGGAAGCCTTATTACTTAAGGGAAGAAGGAATATAGGAAGAGGTTTTCATAAAAATGGAAAAAAATCTGAAAAATCACTGCTCTCAATTATGTCATTAATTGTTTTGCTTCATGGTAGCCCTACCAACGATTGGTGAAATGATACTGTGTTATACTTAATTCATGTAAATACTTGTGGTCCAGAGTGTTTTCATTATGTTCAGTTAATTTGTTAAATATTATTTTCTGAAAACCTTGGAAATTGTCACCTGGATATTTGCGTAAAACATGCCTGGACCAAGATTTAAACTTATTCCAAGGATATTGTTCTTGTGTCACTTAAAAACTACTATATAATGCCTTCTAACCTTTGCTTACAAATTTGACTGTTAACTGCACTACGCATCATTATGAGGCTGCCTGGATTATATTGGCAGATGTCAGCATTTCACAGTAAAGTTATTCCTCCAAGTATTAAACATTGCTAATTGTACTAAAGATATCTCATGAACTAGGTTACTGAATGTCTGGATTAGCAGTAATAACTCTGAAACAAAGAGGGATTTATGAAAAAGTAACAGAGTCCAATGAGATGTTAATGGCACATTTGGTGGATCTGACAGTCCTGCAAATAGAGGTGAGAGGGAATGGAAATTATTATTATTATTATTTTCAAGTTTATGCCAGGATTGTGTCTCAGTAAATATTAACCATGTTAACTGAAAGAAGAAACTCTCTTGAATTCTTCCACCAAAACCTTTGACCAAGACCCAGACCTTAATATTTTAATGTCAAAAAGAATGCAGCTGACTTTCTTTTCTGATTTTGCAACTCTGTAATTCTTTCTTTTGGCACAAACTGCATTTGGAAATACTGAAATACCACAGGAAAGGCAGCAAATGCAATAATTCAGGCAATATTCAGGGAAAAAAAGACAAGTTTCCAGATGGGCTTTCTAGGAGAAATTGCCCTTCTCCCTAAGAATAAGGTCTATGTAAAAGTACTTGTTGCAAACCTCTGAAAATAAAAGGTTTCATTCGTGATTAATTTCTCTTTGTTTCTCCATTTTCCATTAATATTTCTGGTATAAATTCAGCATAAGAAAGCTTTCACAAAGCTCATCATTTCAAGGTCACAAATGTTTTGGTGAAATTTATTCAGTGGAAGTCAGACAGTTTAATAAACTCTAAATTCTAGGATTCCAAGAACATCTGCTAAGGTTTTCAAGGAAATGTGGAAAAGCCGCCTGAAAAGTATGGAGTAACACATGAAGAGATGCTGCGTTATCAGATAATTCTGTTGTCCAAACAATGGTTAAGATCATACTCTATGAAGATTTTGTTGTCTTACGTCTTGTGTTAATGACACTGTTATATGAGTTCAGTAATTTGCTGTCAGGCTGAGTGCAACAAAACTCCCCATGCAGGCCATTTTATCCCTCCCACCCCTTTGAATGCAAGAGTAATATGGGGAAAAAAAGATCATATTGGTGTTTCATTGAATAATATCTCGAATCCATTATAGGCCAGAGAGAAGAAAAAAAAAAAAGAATTAGAGGGCTTAATTTTAATATGTTTCATGTGAAATAAATAAGGCCAAAGATGAAGAACATGAAAATATTACCAGTCTAAAATGACGTGAGAATATTAATAAAAAGAAATTGGAAAGTTCAGTAATAAACAGCATAGTAGATCACCACTAAAAATTAGCATAATTGGCAGCTGGCATGTTCAATTTGTCAAAGTAGTAGGAGGCACAGCAGACTTTTGTAGGCAGTAGTGGGGATCAGTTCTTAGTCCCTTGAATATGATCAATGATTCTCTCAAAAATACTGACTGTAGATAATCACAAATGAAAGCCATTAGAGATATTTTTTAGCTGCTTATAGAAATAGAAAGGGCTGCATATTAATTTACCATGCTCTTTCATTAGTTTTGTGCCATTTGTTTCATTAGTCATCTGCTGTTTCACACCGATGTCAATGACACAAAACTAATTTCTGGCTAAATTGTACTGGTGAATTGCACCACATTACAGGAATAATTCCATTGTGCTCATTTGTATTTGGAATGAATGGTTACATTAAAGCTGTTGGCTCTAACCGCTTCATCCAAAACCTCCTCTGTGAAAAAGGAAACATTTACTAGGAAGGTTAGGTGGTATCTGAGCTGGATTTTTAAAGTCTAACAGTGAGTACCCAAGTCCCTTTGTAGTTCTGGTTGTAAGTGCCTTCCTGAATGTATCCCTTACACGTGATTTATGCAGGCATCCTTCAATGTTCTTCTAATGTATATATGTACAGCTATTGCATGTGTGAAAACTTAGGAGCCAAGTCATTAAAAAACAACCGACCAAACAAACCAGAAACTCAGCCCTGAGAACTTCTTCTTGCCAGCATAATATAAAGTGAATTACCACACCTGGATATAATTCATGTCGGGCCTCAGTTAGTGGGTTAATGAGTCTATGGATGTCTCCTCCTATTTCTCAGAGGAGGGAAAGAATTCATTCTCTTTAAAGTCCTTTCTGTGGGCTTCAATAGCTTAATTCTCTTTTTGGGGGCTTCAGGTCTTACTGAATTTGATGGAAATTCTTTTATTCAATGAGATCAAGGTACATTCATGATATGGCATAACTACTTCCAGAAGGAGACCTTGATGCTATCTAGAAAGTTTTCCTAACAGGTCTTTGAAAAAGGGAATGCAAGAAAGGCAAAAATAATATTCTATATTGCAAGAAAAACAACATTTTGAGAGTAAAAGTGTAGGGAAAGAAATCCAATTCCGAAAAGAATCAGAACTTTCTCCCTAACACTGCAAAATTCACACTCATAAGTAAATTCTGGAAGAAGTGCTTTACATAAAATGAACAAGTGACACAAAATCTAGCCTGACACCTCCAGCTGAGACTGAATGACCACAATCATGTTCTCTTATTTTCCTTCTATTATATACTTAGAAAGTGTGCAGTATGCTACTGTGTAGTAGGAGAAAGAAAATATTGTATCTTTTAAGTTTGCTCTTCACTTTTACTTACATTTGATTAAACAATTTCTTTAAAGGAGAGAAATATATTTTAGTCTCACGGAGTGACTGCTCTTCATTCTTTAGATGTTAATAAAAAATAGGGAATTTTTTTCTGCACTTCCACAATTGCTATATTTTGGGTAGCTGCTATCAAAAGTAGTCTGGTACTTTTCCAGTCTAAAGCAAACTGACAGAGCAAATGACAATGTCTTAAAAGGAGAAAGCTACTTCATTCTGAAATGCATAGCACAAAATGACATGTTGTGACATATTGAAAGATGTCTAGCAGGCACATTTTTAATCAGCTTGCTGGTAACCTTTGACCACTGCCGTGAGTGGCTCGCAGGTAAGCAAATTCTGAAGCCTACCACTGTGCTCTGTGTGAAGTAACAGTGCTCTGAGTGACTGATCTGCTAAAATAGTGCATTATGCTGTTATGTGCCAGGGGTCCAGAGCTGTACTAGGAAGGGCAATTTTTGTCTCTCCCTATGTTTGTAAGGTTAAGATGCTCTTTCTGTGTAGGTCACTTACTCCTTGTGCCTCAGCCATAGTTCCTTTTCATTAGGCAAATCTTAAGAGAAAAAATTACGACATGTTAGAAATGCATTCATCCACATATGAATATGGATTCAGGAATATGTTTATTTAATATTCAGAAAGCTCTTTTTGTTTCATCCTGTCAAAGATGTGACTCTTGGAAATGGTATTAGAAACAGGAATTAAGTCCAGGGACTTGGGTGGCATTAAAACAGCATCAGGCTCTTGTGATTAGATTTTTGGTCACTTTTTACTCAGAAACTCCAAACAGATCATGAGGCTGAACAATGAATCAAATATAAGGGTGCATTTGAGGATCTCATATGATGCTGCCACACTCTGATGGCAAGAACTATAAGAACCCATCTAAGTCAGGCAGTCTGGTTTCATTCTTAACTATCTTAATGTTGGGAAGACACAGGACAAATTTAATCTGGAGTTTATCTCCACTCACTTCAGTGAAGTTAAATCAGGTGATACATTTGTTCCAGTCTCTTGAGACTGATGTACTTGATGTACTTTTCTTTGTATATGACAGAGAGAAGCCTGATGGTATGTGGATGATGAAGTTTAATACCATTATCAGAAGGTCCTTTAATGACTATAATAATTCCCAAATCCTGAGCTTGTCAAGCTAACTGCTTTTCTTTCCTTTAATTATAACTAATGATCATTCTAGAGACAGAAAGAGAGAACTAAAATACAGGAAGAGAAAGATGAGTTACTAGAAGGGACTTCATACGACCTTATACTGCTATAAACAATTAAAAACCCCAATCATTTTGTTTGATTAGGTGGTTTACACTCATTCTGTTCCAACATGAATTACTTTCTGATCATACCATTAATCATATTATTTAAGTGAACATTAATCTAATGTCTCTTCATTATGAGAAATGCTAGGAGAGACAAATTTGTCTCGGTGATCAGACCAATGACCTTTCTCATTTCTGTGAGAGTAATAATTAAAAAGAGATCTTTTCTACCTTTTATACTGAATTTCAGATCACAATTAAGGAGGCAGAGCATCAGACCTTTTGAAATAGGAAGGTGAACCTTTTTCTGCAGCACCCTGCTTTTGTTATGAAATGAAAGAGCAATATGCATGCCTCAGAGAATCCTTCTGACTCACACAGGACAATTGCTGTAGCTAGTTTGAAGTCATTTTATAGAAATCACAAAACATAGTAAGTTACTATGAAAAACCTGTTCTTGTGTAAACAAGTTTGTGTGTGAAATAATAAAATAATCAGTGAAACTCTTTATTCAGAATCTGTTTGGGTTTTAGGGTTTTGTAGAGCTTTAAATTTTGGTTCGCTTTTTTTTATTTTTGTTTTCTTTTAACTATCTACACAAAAAAAGAATTACCTACGGTGAGTCTTAGCTGTTGCTCTTTGTCAACAAATATGCAACAAACATTCCAATTTAATGGATATTCAATAAAAGAAAGGATTAACACTTTCAGAATTTTGGTTTAATGGGATGTCACTTTGCTCAATCACCAACTGCTGCTATGCTCATGCAACTAAGGTAGGAAAAATGTCTTATTAAATAACAAAATGGATCTTAAATCCTAATGTGTGGGATGAAGTCGAATTTCAACATCCAGCAAAAAAGATAATTCCAATGCCTGATTTCTAAGGTTCTCCTTTCTAGTGTAACTTTAGGAAAATCTCATACTGCAATTTAAGAAAGATTAATTTATGTGAAAATATTTGGAGCTGTCTTCTACCTTAGTCCTAGCAACCATCCGAGAAGCTTACAATAGGTTACAAAATTCTAATGAAGGAGTTACTGAAGATGTAAAAACATCCAGTTTAAGGTCACCGTGTGTTTTTTTCTGAACCAGTCGTAAGCCTTGTACAAGAGGAGGTGCCTTTATGTCTCACTTTAGGGGCAAACAAGCTTACTGGACAGGCGCTGAAAGAATGACGGAGCTTCATTCTCTGTGCTGGTGGAGTGCCGGAGTTATGCTATTGCCACTGGCTTTTTTTTTGCATAGGAACAAAAGGTGTCGAACAAAGGTCTTTACATTAAGGGGTTTTGCCTATTATTTAAGCTGTTAGCAGTCACCTGATTTATTCTGACTGAAAAGGGTTAAAGGAAAGATCACAGCAGCAGCTCAGAGGTAGATGAGGCAGAGCTACAACCAAAAGACGTGTCCCCAGTCTTAACATCTAGTCTCCAGATCACCATTGAAATATTTGTACTATTCTTTACAAAGAAATTAGGTAAAAAGACAATTCCACGGCCTCGCTCATTTTACAGAGCAGACAGTGAAATACTGTGTCTGTGTCTCTTTCCCTTTTTTCATTTGCCCTTCTTTTCTTTGTGAGTTTAACTGCTACATTATTCTGTATCAAGAAATATTTTTGTTTTCCTCATTGCAAAGTTTGGAATAACTCCTTGGAATTGTTTCACTTTCCTACTAAAAGCCGAGATTGTACTTGACCATAGTACAAAAAATAAAATTGAACAAAAAAAGTAGGAAAATGAGAGCAGTAAAGGGTCTGACTCCTCTGGACCAAGTAGGTGTAAAAACCACAAAACAGTAGCATTTGCACCTGCCAGGAGATTTTGTAAGAAGCAGAGCCACAGAAGGACAGGTTTACATGTTTTATTTCTTATTGTTTTTGTTTGTCTTCTGCCTGGAGAGGTGACTAGAATAATAACACCACAAACAAGAAAATTAAGGAGTCTGATTTTATGAAGATTAGCAAACACCACATAACTTACTTTGTTGCAGTAATAATTAATTCCAAACCTCAAATGAGAGGATACATATTCTTTGAATGTATGCATACATACATGCACATCCACAAATGTACTGTACATACATGAGTTTTAATACCTTTCTGCTTGACAAGTTTTGTAATTAAATATCTTCAAAAAGCATGCCATATCCTGCTAGAAATGTATGTGATATTTATCTACAATTTTTCTGTGCCACATTCTGGTACGTTCCTCTGGCACCACCAAAACTTATTTTTGCAGTGTTGCTAACAAAATACAGGTACACACATACATATTTCTATGTACACACATGTATATAATACCTATTTATGAGTATATACTTGAACAAGACTGCCTTGCATGTACATTACATAATGAAAGCCATTATATTCTACATTTGACTCCTTGTATTGAAATGAATTTTCTGTCATGTTTGCTATCATTGCTTTCTAATAAATTCACAGCAAGCACACTGACAGACAAGGATTAATGTTTTCAGAATTTATTTAGAAGCAGAACTGGACCCTAGAGATGAAATATTAGATAAGCATAAATGGTTGTAAGTGAAGTAATAAGTATCACTCTTCCTAGTAACAGCTGCATATATGAGCAGAGCAGAATTCCAAACCTTGGTCTCCTAGTGCTTACATACTAAACATCCTTTTTCATTTCCTCTTCATGCTTTGTAAAATCAAGTAAGATCAAACCTGACAGTCCCCAGTAAAAAACAAGAAGGTAACAATTAAAATGGACACCTAGGATTTATTTATTAATGGAAAGGGACTTTTTTCCCCTTGGAGACACCTTTCAAAATGGTAATGAAAAGTACAAGAAATCTATTCACCATTCAGGCATCTGCTGTATTTTGCTGTGATATGATGGGAATAGATATAACCTTTCCAAGGCTGTCACCTGGCTGTGCTGTGCATAGCATGATTTCAGATGCTCTCTGGAATTACTCATGGACATGACAGGGCTGAGCTGGCTCCCTGTTTTTCCCTTGCTTCCTCTTGGGGACAAAGTGAGGATAAATGTCATTCATGGATGTAATTCACTTGAATGCTATAGTAGCTGGCCTATATAATAAGCAAAGCAGATATCAGAGACAGATTAGATAGACAAACCTACATCTGGATGAAAAGTTTCCCAACATAAGGGTGCCAAAAAAAACCCCATTCATAAAAAGTGTCCCGAAAAGACATGGAAATCTGGGATGCCCAGCTAACAAAAAAGTGAGCTATAGGTCGGTCTGAGGGGAAGCTGAAGCCCAGATACAGCTGGCATGTTTTGCTCAGCTCTCAAGTCTGCACTAGGGAGACCAAATCCCTGGAAAAACCAAACAGAAGAAAATCCTTAAATATTTCAAAATCTCTTTATGACAATGTCATTTTACCAAGAGACTGTTGTCTTACCAAGTTGCTCTTATTTCTTCTGGAAACTTCCACTGGCCAAGGGCATGAGAAGTAACATATAACTGTAAGGTGTTATAGTACACAGTCATGAGTAAATTTAGTTGCTTTTACTGGTACATGCATTTATGTAGTGTGACCCCTTTGGCTGAGTGACACCACACTGTTGATGAGTTATACCTCCTTTTTTCCTGACTGAGAGCGGATATCGCTTACATTGTCAGCCAAAGAGCAAGCAATGTTTTGAAGCAATGTACAACACAGAGAAAAATAAGGACTTTGTAAAGAAAATACTACATTGCTAACGTTCAAAATTTACAGCTTAGTATCAAAACCTTTTGTTCATGTCCGTGATCCCATATGAAGTGATGCAAAATGGAGAATTGGTAACGAGACATACTTTTATTGGTTTTCTGCACAAGTTCCATTTAGCCTATTGTTAGTCAATTTTCTTGCTGTGTGGGAAATAAGATTTTTTCCACTCTTCATCTCCAAAGTCTGATTCTTCAGTGTCTGCACATTTGAACTGACAAAGCTGTTCCATGAAAAACAGTGCTGGTTCATAAATCAAAGGTAGGCTGAGATCACTGCAACTGACTGCTTTCCATGCACACAAAATTCAAAAGAAAAACTTGCTAACAATGACAACAACAACAACCAAATGAGTGTGAAGAATTATAAGACAGTGGGTAGTGACATTTTATTTCCTATTTCTTCACTGCGAACATGATTGGAACTTAGTATTGTGTGTTAACATTGCAGCCTTCAATTTAAAAGAGTTTATTTTTACTTTGTAAGACAATTAACAGGGAATACAGAAACAGTAACAGCTTTTTGGGCTATTCACAAAACTGGTGCAGTGTCCCTGCTCTGCCATAAACATAAAAATTATTTGCATGACTTAATAGGCAAAATAATATACCACAAAATGTTCTTGAACATTTTTTTGTCTTCATCTTTGATGCTTTTGGAACCATCTAAATGTTCAAATGTTGCTGGAAGGCATATTTTCTATGCTTGGCTATGACTTTTTATGACGTTACTTCACCTTTTCGTTTGTTTCTGTTTGTAACCATTCTAGTGCTTGTTGTAATAACATTGATTAGAAGATCGATTATCACCTATCTTTAGACATATTTAAAGAAATAGATTAAGGCTAGGGAGCTAGCTGTACTTTCTGAATTTATAAATGGTGAATAACAGAAGTGATTTCCCACAACTAAACATTATACAGGTTTTAATCCTTGCAAAAATTTTAAACAGTTTTTGCCATTCCAACTGCTGATATCTCCTCAGTATTTTGGTTGACTTACTAATACATAAGGCAATCCTAGAATTTTAAAGGTTTTGATTCTTTATTATCAATTTACATCCTCCTAAAACCTCCTGAAAAGAATTGCCAGAAAAAGAATGCCACCAATTTAAAAAAGACCTTATTTAAAATGGGTGGTTTTTTTCTGTGCTGACAATAACAGAGAATACAAGTATGCTGTAACAACTCACACAATAGGTGATCGTTGTAGTTTGCTTTCCATAAAATTTATCTTTGACTTCAGTAGGCAAAGAACTAGATAGAGACATGAAAGACAAGTGAAGCTGAAGTTGGTGAAAAGGAGTTAATAGCTACTGTACTTGTTCAGTATGGGTCTAGCACAGGGCTTATGCTTTGGTTCAGTTCACAGGTGATGGATGTTTTGACAGGGTCTATTTCTTTAACAGGTATTCACTTCACTAACTGTATTTGCTGAATCAATTTTAACCACATTTTGAACATATTTAAAATATGTCATGTCTTTCTATTTGTTGAGTTTTTTGTTTTGACCATGGGTAATTGCTATTTCCACAAATGTCAAAAAGTGTCATGTTTTCACTAAAGTGTAAGCAACATTGTCAACTTAAGGGCACATGTTCTATGAAGGACGTTTTACTGTTTTATTTTTAAGAACAATAAAAAGAAAGTGTGTGTGTGTATATATATATATATATTATTTACTCTACTCCAACCTGCATAGAATAAAAAACCCTCCAGAAAGTAAATAATAGAGAAAACTTGATGGAAAGTACTAGTTGAAGCAATTTCAACTGTTAAGCTATTTTGAAATAATTTTTTTCTGTACTCTCTTCAAAGCTGCCAAAATGCTACCTAAGCTCAAACTGCTCTCCAGTCTGTTATTCATTTATACTGCAAATGATAAATGCAATATATCTTGAAGGCTTGATTCAATTGCCCACCTGCTGGTGGCTAGTGACATTTCATGTGCTCCTATCTGGCATCCAGAGGTATTGCAAATGGCACAGATCTCCCGCAGGTACTACGTACCATCACAAGAACATATCTCAGATACTGTCATTAGGTACTGCATTAAGAACCTATTTGTGAGCAATCAAAGCAGGTTGTAAGTGACTGCCCTGATATCTGAGGTGAGGTTTAGCTCACAGAAATTAACTCAAACCATGTCCTAGTTGCAATCTTGATGTGCAGACATCTAGTCAATACAAAAAATAGAAACTTTAGAGATCTTTTCTGTTTACCCCAAAGCAAACACTTGATGTTTAACGACCTAAAAAGCCCTCTAGACCTATGTATCAGCTACATCTCCATTGACTATGGGGCTTTAAACACCAGCTTAAGCCAAGAAACCAACTTTAACTTAGATGAGATAGGAGTCCCACCCCTCTATGCAGTCAGTCTCCCTAAAGTAGAACCAAGGAAGAGATGATCAAAAGTTAACTCCTGCAGTGCCTGGTTTGGACACCTAACAGCCAGAGGAGAGTAGAGATTGGTGTTTGGGCTTCCTGTAGAAAAGATGAGTAGTAGGTGGTTCAGGAAGGAGCCCAGCTAGGCAGCCCATGGAACAGAGTTGACTACATCCAGAAGACAAAAGCTGAGAGCAAGAGGAGGACTGAAACCCTGCTCCTTTCTTGTCAGCAGGCACAGATATCTGTATGGTAGTCACAGTCTGAGGGGTAAAATGGGGTTCAATCCTTCCTTCAGCCACCCTCAGGGAAGAGTAAAGGTGGTGCCCTGGCCTGTGGCTACAATGTTTTTCTAGGTTGTGGAAAATGCAGTTTCAGTTTTTCTACTCAGCTATAAATAGACTCAAGCACACTTCTAATGCTCCGGCTAATAAAAATTGTACTGAATGGTGGCAACTTTCTACTGAAAAGGGTTTCTTCTTGCAAAAGTATTTGAAAGTCTTTGTATTAAAATAGAAGCCACAAAAAGAAGGGCTTTTGTGCAAATGCAGTATTGCAACATGTTTTTTCCCCCTATTTTTGTTGCTATGTATTATCTCATGACTTGTATTTTATATGTGTATAATTTCTCTCTTTCAACTGAATACTCTTAAGAGGCTTTTCCCTCTGTCCTTTACTGGTCTTTTAAAAACTCTTTTGCTTTTATATTGTTTTCTAATTAATCTACCCAGCTTGTCATTGATCATCCGTGTTTCATTATTTGAACCTTGTTTCATCAAGTTTGACATTTCTTAGGGGACTGCAATTAACACAAGCCTAAGGAGCCAGAGTTAACTGCCTTAGATCATCTGTAAAGTTATTATTCCTTGTTCTAACCATTTCATTATCACTTCACCTTTGTTTTCTGCAGCATTCCCCTCAGGGAATTCATCTGTAGAGTCAGTATCTTTTGTTTGTTGTCTTGCTTTGTGAATTTGAGCCTGTAAAAGAGTAGCTCTATATGACAAAATCGTGACTTTTATTAGGGTTATTTTCACTTTTTTAAAAAACATTTTTTCTTTCAAATCTTGTCAATTTTTACAAATTCAGCAGTAAATAGACTCCTCTTATGTATCTTCAGTAATACATAATTTTTCACAACCCAATGTGTTTTTTTCCTATCTGTTGTAGTCCTTGTTCTCTTAATTTTGACACTGTTTTTCTCCTCTTATCTTCCAACAGTCTAATTTTTTAAATTTTTCCTGATAATCTTCACTCTGTATTTTCTGCTTTTTCAGTTTTCATCTTAAATTATTCTTGATAGATAAGCCTCCTCAGGGTTATGAATTCAATGCCACCAGTGAATCTACAGTTCCTCAGTACTCCCTTATATAGCATGATTTCTATTTCATGTCTGAAAGCTAAAGCTATGATTTCTTCTATCAGTAAAGTGAATATATCTCTGGAGAGAACGCTACAGTCACCCTGAACATCGTGCTACAGTCAACCTCTTATCCACTCTCATTGCACTCCTCAGTTTGCTGGAGATGCAGTCTACTAGCCTGATCTATTTCTCAGGAATAATATATATTTTGAAAACTTGCCTTCTTTCATATAGTATCAAAAGCCTAATTAAAGCTTATGAAGTTTTAGTAATATAATAATTTCTCTTCTGCAGACTTCCTCAGGATCTGTTTTATCACAAACAGCTGAGCAGTTGTGCTGATCTAAACCTGGTCTGCTCCTTAACTGGCCCTAGTCTCATAGAAAACTATATTTATGCCTGAAATGTCTTATTAAATACTCTACCTCTCATATTTAATAAGCTAACTCTGCTGTAGCTTCTGCATTCATGCCTGTCTCAGTGCTTGCCATTCTTTTTAAATCTGCTTGAAGAACTACTGAGTTGAACAAGTTCTGTTGTTTCCCAGAATCTCTTGCTTTCTCTAATTTTCTGCTAGGATCTTTACTTCTTCTAATAAATCTGGCATTTGTTCTTCTTTGGTTACACTGAGTGGCTTTGTATGTCCCCTAATGTGCCAAAGGATATTCTATGTCTTTTACACACTTCAAAATATTTTTTCTGTCCCTTGCTTTTCTTCAGACATCCTTTAGCATTGCTGGTGTTTGTATTTCTTTGCACAAATACCAAAGTTATTTCTCTGATGATGTGATACATCCTGAGGTCCTATTTCCTTTGGCTATTCCTCTGAACCTTTATTCTCTTTGATTGTTTTATCACCTCTGCCTTTTTTAACTTCCTTTCTTACCCAATGACTCTTTAGTGTAAAATCCATCAATATATTCAGCCAGTTGTTCTTACTAGATATTTAAGAATTACTTCAGTGTCCAATGGTAGGAGACTGTCTAAATCTGGAATTTGAACATTGAAAATAACACACACAGAGGATGCCTTGCTTGCCTTACTGAATGTTCAGGCTCTACTTCAGAGACCTGCAAATCTCCACGTGCAATACAGGGAGTCTGAGAGCCAAGCTGAGGCTGAGTGCAAGGCCCGGTGTCAGGATACAGGAGCCCAAAAGCTGGTTCAGTGTCAAGGGTTTATTTTACACCTAGCCTTGATTCTTGTATATCTAGTAAAAGAGCTGGCGCTGCAAGTCCACTGAGAGTTGTTGGCTTCTTTGCAGTCTGGTAGAAAGATACCCAGACTGGGTCACGTGTTGATAGCTACCTAGCCATAGAACAGATATTTGTCTTTCTTTACAGTGTGTTATATTGAGGGTTTTTTGCAAATGAAATGCAAAAGACATAAATAAAAAACCTAAGGATCCATGTCTCAGAACTTGCAATGTAGAGGGTTTTTCTCTAGATATTTATATTTTTATAATACTGTGCATTCTAGGACTGTCATTACCATTTTATTACCACTTTGACCTACAGGGAAATTGCAATTGACTATATTTTCTTCAGTATGTAGGTCTTCTAATTACTTACCCATAATCCATCAGATGGATAGGAAAAAATCAAACATTCCATCTGCAAACCTAGGTGACCAACTTGAATGAACCAAGGAAGATATCAGCCTCTACCTTACAGACTACTTGACCTGCCTCTAGCTTCAACCATAGACACAAATCAATCATTCAGACTGTCTTGGATGCAATTTTGTCTTTCTTGTGTATGGACTACATAGTCATGGACTACGATAGAAATTAGATAAACTGAAATTGCTATAAAGAAGCTAAGATATACATATATCTTGGAAAGAAAACCTAAGTTCTGCTGAACACAGCAGCTAGTAGAGCATTGGAAGTGGGGTATATTAACTGTACAAAAATGCAGAAAGGATGTACCTAGTGTTTCTCTCTGGAGAAGCTCCAGGCTCTGTACAAACCAGCATGCATGCCCTGCTAACTATGTGGCCACCACAGAGCAATTGAAATGGTTACTGTGTTTTACACCGATCCTAACACTCTGCATACAGTGAATGCATGCCTAATTTGAATATGGGATTGAAACCTTTCCCTGGTAACCCATATTTCATTTGTTCATTTTTACTTTTTTTTTCCATCACTATTGTATGAAGATTTTATGAAGACTTTCTGTAGCTCCTTCTGTGAATTTGGGAGAAGACCTTTCATTGACTTTCAAGCACACAGAAATATTAAGCTTCCTAGCTCAGCGTATGTACCCATGAAAGATGATCTAGAAAGTTTTGCCAGCTCTCATTTCCATAATGCATCTTCTGGGTGTATGATGTTTTGCAGTGTTTTCTGCCCATTTCATGGCTTATTAGTGCATCTCAAATGCATTTTGCAAAGGAGAGTAGGATCAATAATTTCATTTTACATAACAAGAGTCTGGGGGAAGGAGAGCTGGAGTGAATTATTCAAGGTCAGTTGGAGACTAGTGGTTGATAAAGGGGCAGAATGTAGGTCTGAGATCTCAATCAGTTTCAACGGGCATCTGGGAATGCTGCCTCTTACCTGGGAGAATAAAAGAATACTATCTTCTCATATCTACTGTCTCATCTATATGTAAACATGACTCTGTGTGTATGCCAGGTACACACATATACTCACATATGCTGAGAATGTGATGTGCAATTTCTTTCTTATAGAAACTACTTTCTGAAATCTTGGAATTTTCTCCTTGTCTCACTCATCCTCTGCTCCAGCACACTGAAAAAGTCTTGATAGTATTTCATCTCATTCATGTGTTATCATTACTACTGTCAGGACATTTTGGATAATAAATGCAGTGCTTTACCAACTAAAAACATTTTCTTTTTGCACTGACACAGACTCGTCAATAAAACCCCACGGCATGTTAACTTCCCATCTCTCAGATGTGGCACACTGACATTTACAATGCAGAGAAAGGTAACAAAGTGTGAAACAGATCATAAATCATTTAAAGAGAGTTAAAAAGAGACTTAAAACAAAAGCCTTCGGGAAAGGAAGAAAAAAAAAAGTGGAAAAGTGAAATGGGCACCAAAAATTATTTTATATAAGAATGAAACGATGACCTTTTCACCTACCATCATTCACATTGGTTTGCCTTTCTCAGCCTCTGGAGTCTAGAACAATTCAGTCAGTGTGCAGAATGCTGCATGAGGAATGAACCTTTTATTTTATTATTACCCAGGGCATGATACCCTTGGGAGGAATGACAAAAACAAGTAAGAACAGAGCGAAAGGGAAAGCAATAGTCACTACTGGTTTAGGATAATAAAACCAAGCAGCAAATGCAATATACTCAGAGATGGCCTTCAATTCAAAGTTCACAAGACAGGCAAGTGCACTTTATTGGAAACTTTTACATTTCAAAATATGTTTTACAGTCTTTTCACTCAGCCATTTAAATATGGGCTTTGCAGATGCCTGGAAATGTAGCGAGGGAAAGGGGCACACTTCATTATAGCTTGAAAATGTGAACGTACAAACAGTACTCTTCATGAAGGCAGAGAACAGAAGGTTGGATATTTATATGATCAGCTTTAAATCATGATGTTTTACAGGCAAGCTCTGTTTTCAATTAAGTGGAGCTACGAGGGTGATATAGACTTGTAACCAAAATCAGAAGTTGGACGTCTGTGTTAGAATCCTCAACCCCCTATCCCAGAAAAAAATATTTAATACTGCATGACTAAGTGAAAGCATTTTAATATGAAATAAAAATGATAACAATTAACAACTGTGTGCAGTGTGTTAGAACCCTTTTTATAGACAAGAGGAGCAAAGACTGGAATTAGGAACTAAGACAATGTTGTGAGGTCACCAATAATTCAGCTATGCCTGTGCACATGCCAGGTAGTTCTAACTGAGAACAATAACATGCATTTATATAAAGCCTTTTGTTATCAAGTACTTTACAGACATAATACATACGCCAGATTACCGGATTCTGAAACACTAGTAGTGGTCTGAAACCTAATTATTGCTAAAAAACACAAAGCAAAAATGTGTAACAGTTTTTGGCAGAAAGACAATAATAATATATCCAATTAACACTGTAAAAGGTATTTTAGGTAGACAGATTGACATTAGTAAACTACAACTTGAAAATGACTTCACAGTTAAACATAAGCTTTGCTGAGCACATTAAGTAAAAGAAAAAGAAAGCTATTTTTTGGTGTGAAATAGACTCAGGCTTGATCTGTGACTTCTGTTTGGAAGTGAGGTAAGGCACAGCAGTAAGTAACATAGGCAGAGACTTAAATTTCCACTTCCTTGATCATTTCTGCTAGTTTCTAAAGTCACCAGTGATTTTCCAGCAATTTATTCCCAGGCTGAAAGCAATAATCTAACTGCCTTCCTTCCAGGGACTCAGAGATAAAAGACTGTCAGAGATCAACATTGTCCAACAAATACAAGTCTGAAAACACTTTTTTTTTTTTTCTTGAAAAAATGGAATTTAACAGAAAGGCAACAAAAATGAAATATCAATAGAAAACACTTGGGTGATTTTTACTAGCTCTTCCAGTTTTTACTAGTTTTTACTAGTTCTTCCAGTTCTCCATTGCATCCCTTTTTAGATTTGGAAATGAGCAACACTGACTCTTTCTTGGTAGCCCTTTAAAGTCATGTGTGTTTTGCAGTTTGCCATCACAAGCTGGTCATTTGACCAGAGCTATTTTTCATTTTTCTCCCTGCCACTGAGAGTGTATTTTGAATTTCAGTTGCCACCCTGAGATTTATTATGCTACATTTGTCCAGTCTGTATCTGACTAAGTGTCCAATGACAATGTCACCATTCACAGCAAGGCATCCTGTAACTGCACAGAAATACGGATACAGGACTGATTCACACAGTTGTTGACTCACACAAAAAGTTCCACATGCTTAATAACCAATTTTAATAGTTTTCTAGTGACATTAGATTGCTTATGTCTGATAATTGAGTTTCAATATAGTACTTTATTTCAGTTGTCCTCCATTTTGGTTGCCAATAAAATGAAGTCTCTTAACTCTGTCAAAGGTCTGGGAAGGAGATGTAATTAGCTTGTGTTACACAGCTATTTTAAATTTGTGGATATTTCTAAAGTAGTTGCAAAAGGTCAGAAGAAAACACAATGCAAATATGCATGAGGAAAATAAATCATTAATTTACATCTCAATGGTCAACTCTCCATCACTACTTGCATTCCGTTATGTTTTTCTCAGCATGCCTGATCCTCCATTTTCCATTTGCTCCAGCAGAATGCATTGTTTTCTGTAGGAATTGTCTGGGTAAAAAAACTTGGATCTGACTAACAGTTATCTCTTAGAGTATACAATGTGCCACACAGATCGCCACCGTAAAGGAAACCGAGGAAAGATGTTATAAAAATAATAGCAAAGGAAAAATGCAAACTTACAGCTTCAATGAGGCAATTTGTCATAAAAAATATATTCAAAGTAAGGTTGCTTCATATACTATTCTTTTTTAGTTCTATAAGATTTCCATTTTCCTTACCCAAATATGGCTTTAATGACTGCCACATTTACAAATGTATTCAACTCCTAATACAGCTAGAAGTGCTGGTAAAAACTTACCTCTTGCAATATTTTTCCAGTTGTTTAGTGACTGCTTTCATTTGCAGCAACAGTGGTATGACCATAGAGATGCTGAGACTAATACAAATGCTAAATCGGGAAAATAATCATGATTATTCCTAAGGTTCATTATAGCATCTCACTCAGCACTTTAATTTCTGGATGCAAAGCATTTTAGTGCAACTGGAAAGATACAGAATGCCTTTTCATTTTTCCTCTGTCTCATAAATCAAAGACACTATAAAATTACAGCAGTAATAAAAATACTAATAATGCACTGTGAATCTCTTTAACCAATTATCCCATTTCCTCCCTGGCTATTAAGCTGCACTCAGAATTCTCAGAGAAAATGCACTTGCATTGTACAGTAAAAGGCAAGTTTAAATGCATTACACGACAGCTAGTGTATTAATGTCACTTGTGATCAGCAACATGAATTGCCGATCTTAGAAATTCATGGACAGTCAAGACAATAAGCTGAATTACTCAATGGGGAAGACTTCTATGTCTTGAGGACTCAGTTAAGGTACATAAATGCAAGTTATAATAGTGACCCATGCTATAACATTGGGGTGCTTTGTGATTGCTATTAGTAGGGGGTCAAAAAACTACAGTCTAGGATCCTAACACTTTTGAATGTTTAGATCCTGAATTATGGGTTCAGAAATGAGTCTGTGTTCTTGTTTGCTTGGTTTTGTTTAAAAAAGGACAAAAAAAAAATCTCCTAGTGAGTTTCTATAGGGAAATTGTATGGACACCCAGGGCAGATCTACTTTTAGGGCTACTTTTTCTTATGTAATATTATGATCACAAATGTAGTGTGTTCAGACTTGTTAGATTTATTTTTTTTGTATAAAGGTTTGACGATTTGTCTGTGTCCATAACCACCTATATTGCATGGTTATGTTTTAGTTTCATGATTCCTATGCTTAGATGTTTGAAATTTTTCCACCAACTATCAGTAGTATGGATACATTTTCTGTAATGAACCCTTTTATAAAAAAACACAAGAAGTAATGAGTGATGTGCAGGAAATACTTTTCCACACTCAGAAATTTCTCTTTGTAAGAATGATTATAATGTCAGGTAACACGATCATATACATCAGAATTCAGGGTCTTAATGACTGTTTATAAGTGCTATTTTGCAACACTTAAAGAAACACTTTTTAAGACGCTAAACATGCGCATGCACCTGCATATATCTACTTTCTTTTTCCTGCTCAAAATGGTGAGGGAATGTTGGGTTTGGTATGAGAGCATGTGCAGACATTAAAAAGACAGAAAACATGCTAGAACAGTGTTGGAGGTGTTCGGCATAGACAGAGGCAGACCTGCCATACTGCCTCTCTGAAGTGGGCCTGGGAGATCAGAGCCTGAAGAAATTCAGGATCTAATTCACTTGACAATATGGTTCATCCACAGGGAAAATCGGAGGAATCCTCAAACTCAGTGTATTTGCTGGAATTCCCTATTCTTTTTCAGAAGTACAATTATCTCAGTTTCAAACATTTAGATAAGTTTACTGCAGCTGAGTTGTGAAGCTACTTTGATTCTAGGCCAGAATTCTGTCAGTACAAGATTGACATAGGCACTGCAATAGCTGAGTGACATAACAGTGTAAGGAATAGACACATCATGCTGTCAGCATGACTGAGAAAATCCATTGTCATTATTATCCATTTTAATACCATATCAAGAGAGAGCAATGTCTAAAAGAAATGTTTATCAGGGCATACATTTAGATTTATTTTGGCCAAGCTTTTCAGTTCTTTTTATTAAAAAAAAATTTTTTTTTGAATGCAGTATGAGTTCTGTTCTACTGAAAACTTAATTTCTGGGCTCTAACTAAAGCTTTCTCTGTAGTCTGTATTGCATGTCTGTCTCTTTCTGAGTGCACATTGGTTGCTTTTTTAATGTCCATAACTTATCTTCTGAAGGGATCTGTGTTTCTATGTGTATCGGGAGAATGCTTGTTTGTCCATGCGTCTGCAAGAAATGGAAAGATTCAGAGTGCAAGAAAGATCTGCAGTACTTTGTTTTTCTGAAACAGAGAACACAGAGTCCTGGATAAAGAAAGAGCCAAAACTCCAAATACATATAAGCCCAACATAGTTCAGGAGAGCTCATGACAGGCATACCTGTGGGACTGAGATCACAGTTTTACTCTTGTAATTACAGCAAGCAGGATCAAGAAGACTCTGTTTTGGGCAGTGAGCCCAAATGCATGGACCAAAGGACGTGGTGTTCCTAACTACTTTGCCAAATATTTTTTCTGTTCCTTTGTTATTAAGTGGGTGAAACCATTTTCATCGGTGCATGCTCCAAAACTGTATTGTTGGCATTGGAGGATGCTGAACCAGATCTCAGCAAGCAATTTGAGAATGCTTGTTTTTGAGAAAGCATAGCACAGATTTCTTTTTCCTTTCAAATATTTTCAGGCTTATGGCAGGTGCTTGACTGACTGTTTTCATTAAAGTCATGAATTTTTTACGAGTACAGGAGATAGTCAAGACCTCCCCACCACTAACTTCTCTTCCAAAAACATTATTAGCAATATGAGGATGGTATACCCTTAATTTATTACTGTTTCATACCCTGTGATGCTATCATTACGTCTGTATCCAGTCTAAGTGTTATATCTCTAGTGCAGTTGATGAAAGTTTCACCTGCTCTTCTGTAGAGCTGGCCTCTAACTGTACACTTCATTGTAACTGCAGCTACTGTATAAAATTTCATAGACCCTGGCGGATTAAGTCTAGTTATTAATTTGCATAGTTTTATGAAACATTTATTGGATTTGTGTTCTTTAGTGTCTTAGCATATTACTGGCAGAGATAGCCTAATTTGAAAATAACAACAAGGGACTTGGAAGCTTTATGAGGAATTATAAAACTATTCCCCAGTGGAATATTATAGGAACATAGCTTTTCAATGTGGTTGTGATGTGACATTTTAGAAGTATATGCTATATCGTTAATATGTGAACACTATCCACATTTATTTCTTCTACATGAAGCCCCTACATGTACACTGTTTCTTCTGTGCTGCTGATTTTGATAATTGTTCAGGGGAGAGGGGGGAGGGCACACAGATCTTTTATTAGCAATCTAAATCAGTGCAAACCACTTACTTCCTTTAACTCCCTTGGAAGCACGCTCCTCTTCCCTACTTCTATATTGCTACACAGAAAGTCAAACCTTATGTACAGTGTATATAGCTCAATACCTAAAATATTCTGCAATGTTAAATTTTCCCCTTGCTATGAATCTCTGCAATGTTTGTGTATTATAAATTTCTCTTAATTCATTTTAGAATGTTTGGCATTGCGTTGCCCAATAGCGAAAGAAAATACTAAAACCTGCAAATTCACAATTACATATTTGAAGTTAATTTTGTACAACTGTAAATAAAAATAAATAGAGCTGCATTGTTTCTTCCTTAGCAAGGGGGCAATAAAAATTTAGCTGACTGAAATGTTTCTTAGAGTTTCCTCTTTGCACTATGGAATGCTTTTGATAGTTCTAGAGTATCACTTCTATTGTTGTTCTGACATATATAGAATTACCTCCTTTCCTCAAAAGTTGTGAAAGAGTATTAGGCAAGGCTTCATGCTCCTGTGAATAAAAGGACCTGGAGTTCCTGGTGGACACATAGTTGAACACGAGCCAGCAAAGCACCCTTGCAGCAACGAAGACTAACAGCTTCCTGGGCTGCACAAGGCAGAGCATCAGGAGCAGTGAAGTGATCCTTCCCCAGTACAAGAGAGACGTGGACATACTAGAATGAGTCCAGTGAGGGGTGCAAAGGTCATTAAGGGCTTGGAGCATGTCTCAAATGAGGAGAGGCTGGGAAAGCTGGGACCATTCAGCCTGGGCAGTGTCAGATAAATCTGGATATTTGAAATTTTTATTTCACCAAAAGCATGGTCAAAAGTGTTGTCCATAGAGATTGCAAAGTCTCAACTCCTAGTGATATTCAAAACTGGCCAACAGAAGGCCCAGAGCAACCTAATCTAACTCTGAAGTTGGACCTTTGCCTTGTGAGGTGGTTAGACATATGACCAGCAGAGGTCCTTCCCAAACTAAATTCCTGCAAAAAACTGTGATATTACCATCTTACAATGGAAGCTAAGAAAGAAAAATTCCAGTTTTAAGCTACAACTGAATCTATGAGCACAGGAACAAGATCACATCACATACTTGGCCGGCATGACAAAAGCTCCTTTTGTCTTAACCACTTCTCAAACTACCTACATTCTAACTTTGTGCTGAAAAAACAAAAACAAGAAAGAAAGAAAATTCACTGCTGACTGGAAAGTCTTAGAGGGACAAAGCTAAGAAATTAACAAAATTATGATGTGTAAAAGCTGGAATTACTCCTACAACCTTAATTCCTTACCTCTTTAAATCCTATGAGCATTCATCACTTGTGTTGTTCAGAAGCGGTTCAGACTCGGAAACACAAGTCAAGTCCTTTTACATGGTGCTCATGACTCAGCCAAAGTCTTTGGTAACCCTGCCATCACCTTCAGTTGCATAATTTTTCATTGAATCCCTGACTTTTTCAGTATCCAAGATGGACATTGTTCATCACATCAATCTTTGCTTTTTTTTACTTTTATCATTATTGAGAATACCGTGCCACAGTTCACAGTACTTAATCTTGCTCAGAAAGAAAAAAATCGCACAAAAGAACAAGAATTATTGCATTAAATTGTACCCATTGTATATCATTGCATTTATTGTAATGTATTTAATCAATTTTATGCCATAATGAGGGTATGTTATAACTTAGCTTTTATCATTTTAAATCCCTTAGACATTAACATGCAAAAGTACACACTTATACTTAGTGTGAGTGTATATGTAAGCATATATGGAGCAGACACATGTACACAAACTTATACTGGAGTTAAATATTACTATCTCAGATAGCAGTTGATACAGTAGACATCAGCTCTACATCAGTAGACATCAGCTTCCCCTAAAGTCTTTTACATCCAGCTGTTGAAAGGGCTGCATTTCGCTTTAATTAATGTTACACAAGTAATGACAGATTTTGAAGTGTCCTTTGCAGTAAAAAGATAATATTTCTAGTGTTGCTACTGAAGTGTTATAATGTAATCAGGAGAGCCATTGTGGTTAAATTCCAAAGTTCTCAGAAAAGTATGCAAATCTTATCATTTTCACAGCATGTTCCATTGCACATTTGATTACTTATAGCTCCCTTAATATGAATCGGTTGTTTGTTTCACACAGGTTTTGTTTACACCGGTGATATCCTTTCATCTTTTCAATGAGGCAGTTAATATAAACCATCCAAAATGGATGGTTATGAACTGGAATGTCCTCTCCATACCCTCCAAAATGCTGTTATTTGCAGAGCAAATGTTTTCATTTTAGAATTTGCTGTTTGAGGATTTGAACACCTTCAGTTCCCTATGAATATTAGGTTGTGACAATATACAGAGTGGATCATTTTCTCAATGTCTGTAATTCCAGCAGCCATGCATGTTAGAAACTCATTTGGCATAAACCAACCATAAATTCATCTAGCTCTAAGACTACTTTTCAAAGTCACAGGGAGGATTTAGGAACCAAATGATTCTTCAGGAGACAAGGACAAATAGAAAATAAGTGAATCAGGATTAGCAGTTCTTGGGTGTTATACACAGCACATATTATCTTGGCAATCATATAGTGACACATTACTATTCTAAATATTCAGCTCTCCTTAGTGTTAAAGGGGCATTGTGATAAATTGCAGTAGATATCTAAGACTTTCTATATGTGAAGAGTATATCATCACTCAAATTCAGATAATTCAGTTGAAGATGGTTGTACTTGTATAATTCATTTGGCAGCTAAAAACATGAAACTTTGCTTTCCTGGAATCCGATAAGATTTTTTAAAAGGTTTTGACCCCCTTGCATGTCTAATCTTAGTTAATTAAATAAACACTCTCCAGAATTTAACAAGAAATATATTGGAAATTAACCTGTCATGTAGGTGAGCTCTGTGCCCACTGAAACAGGATTAAGGTCTTAGAGAAAAAAAAATAAATTAGCATAAGTAAGATGAGAATGTACCATAAGAAGATTTTTAAAATTACCAAATTTCATTGGATACTTAAGAAAATAAAATTTAAAACAAAACAAAACAAAAACCTCACGTCTCCAATTAATATAAAAAGAGGTGTATTTTTTCTTTGTACTTTTTTTTTTTTGTTTTGTTTTGATAATCTACTGAAGGATTTAAGGATTATGTCTGATAAAAATTGCCCTAAATAATTCATTCTGGAATGGTCCCAAGTGTTCGCGCTGGTCTGCCAGATCAGGTCCATTAAGAAGTGAAATGTGACCATCTCCAAATGTATTCTGCTTTACTGATGCGAAAACATTTTATGAAGAGGTAGCTGAATATAAAATAGGCTTTTCTTCCCTTTGATGAGATCTCAAGTAAAAGCTATATACAAAATCAACTGGGTGTGTGGGATTTTTTCATAAGCTGTTTCACTCAGATAAGTTTCATTTCACATGGTGAAAGCAGAAGGGAATCTGTAAGTAGCA
This sequence comes from Limosa lapponica baueri, assembly GCA_002844005.1. Classification (NCBI taxonomy): domain Eukaryota; kingdom Metazoa; phylum Chordata; class Aves; order Charadriiformes; family Scolopacidae; genus Limosa; species Limosa lapponica. The sequence goes on along the minus strand of KZ505761.1, from coordinate 870,376 downwards.
TATTCTGGCTTATTCTAGTACAGTATTTTCCTTTTTGCTGCTTAACATGAATATTATACAGTAGCAGACTGCACACCCACGGAAGTCCCATCTTCCTTTTAAACTCTCAAAATAGGAGTTAATTAGCAGGTCAAACTCCAGACAGTTTTCAAATAGACCCCCGCTCGAATGTAACCCCAAACGCTGGACTTGCCTGTTCCATTCTTCTGTTGAACTTTGGGATGCCAGCCAGCAGGAACAAATTTCCACTGGTGATTACTAGCCATGATTTCATTAACATTGCAGGTCTACAGTCATTTTCGTCTGAGGCAAATTTCCAATGTAAACCAGTCCAATATTCCATGAACCTATTGCTACATTCAAATGTGAGTTTACTTGCTCTCTTTATTACAATGTCTTGTCTGTACTCTTTTTTTTTCAGCCTTTATTGTTGACTTTTAAATTCAATATATCACCTTTTAGATCTTACTAACATCTATAATTAACTTAATTAAAGAAGCTCTGGTTTTGCATTTGTTTCAAATTAATAACAAATTACTCCACATTTGTATTATTTTTTTTAATAAATCTTTAATTGAATTGACACCAGCCTTAAAATGACATTTCGTTGTAAGTTTGAATAACATTAAAAGGTAAAAAAAAGTGCTCAGTGTCGGATTTATTCAAAAGTTACTACTTTGTCATTGCATTTCATAGAATTATAGAATGGTTAGAGTTGGAAGGGACCTTAAAGATCATCAAGTTCTAATCCCCCTGCCGTGGGCAGGGACACCTCCCACCAGACCAGGTTGCTCAAAGCCCCATCAAGCCTGCTCTTGAACATTTCCAGGGATGGGGCATCCACAACTTCTCTGGGAAACCTGTTGCAGTGTCTCACCACCCTCATGGTAAAGCATTTCTTTTGAGTGTCTAATCTAGATCTCCCCTCTTTCAATTTAAAACCATTACCCCTCATCCTATGGCTACACTCCCTGATAAAGAGTCCTTACTCATCTCTCCTGTAGGCCCCCTTTAGGTACTGGAAGGCCGTTATAAGGTCTCCCCGGAGCCTTCTCTTCTCCAGGCTGCGCAACCCAATCTCCTTCTGCCTGTCTTCATAAGAGAGGTGCTCCAGCCCTCTGATCATTTTCATGACCCCTTTAAGTGTGGCCGTCCAGCCAGTTCCTTATCCACTGAGTGGTCCATCCATCAAATCCGTGTCTCTCCAGTTTAGAGACCAGGATGTCATGTGGGACAGTATTAAACACTTTTATAAATCCAGGTAGATGACTTTTTTTTGTCTTCCAATTTACTCTTCAACATGTTCAGTTTTTGGATCAGTATGTGGAGTCAACTAAGACATAATTAGTAGCTCAACTTCAATAGAGGAAGATGGTCCCACAGTCTAAGCAAAAGTAGTCAGAAAAGTCTTCAAGGAGTTCACATCACACACAAGGACGCGCTGCTGCAGTAAACAGTTCGTTCTTGTTCTTCAAGAAACCATAAAAGTAGAACTGATAAGAACTTTATATTAGCTCAGAGCTCTTTAAAGTGTACCTATGGTGATGTGAGCATATTCAGTTTCCATTGGGTAAGGTTGCAAGTGCAAAGTCTCATTTAGTCCCATTTCCCACATTCAGAACTGTTACAATTTTGTGATGTAGTCACGCCCAGTTGATATATCTGCAGATATATATATAATGAATTTCTTGCTTTCATGCAATAACCCACAGAAATTTTCAATAGTTAAATACATTTCTTCTGATTCCCTCCAAAAAATTTTCTAGGACTGCTGACAATTTGTGATCATCATTGGGCTCTGATTTGGGACTCTAGTAGCTGTTACCAGAAATCTATGGACAAAATGGACTCATGAAGCCTAAAACCTATTAGGCAAACTGTCTCAAGTTTGGCATGTTTTTGCAGAACTGAGGAGGGGGTTTTTTGAGAACCTTGACACGTGCTGGTTGCTTTTTCTACTTTCACTTCATTACCAACAGTGGTAAAGAAGTGGGTTTACCAGCCATTCAAGAATGGCAACACTACTGTAAATCTAAAAATATAGGGGAAGTTTCAGTTCTTGCATGTAAAATTTTGGATTTTGGTCTGAGAAGTCATTTTCTGAAATCTAGAAACCTTTTTTTACTTTGGTTGGTTGGTTGGTTGATTTTTCACCCCCCAGCTAGTTCTGATATGCAAGGTGAAAACAGCCATTTCATAATTGGGTGTCCAGAGACACAGAGAACTAACGGTCCCTGTTCAGGAGCACACTTCAAGTGACTGGCAGATCCCTAACTGAATTATGGGATGGTTATTTTATTTCCAGAATCTAGTCTTTCAACAACTTTTCTCATTTTGCATACAGGCAAACTGGAAGAAAAAATGGGATATATTTTCATAGGCATTTGTTAATCAGTTCCTGTAAGTAAACTATTGACCAGTGCGTAGATTGTTAATGACGGGCAAAAAAAAAATAAATGCTGGGCTGAGAAATACACTAAAACACATAGGTCAGAAAAAAAGCACAATCTTTTGTATTTGTCTAAAGTTGTATCTTTTTACTCCAGAAGAGCAAAAAAGAACACCTGGCAATCTTTTTTATTCAAATAAAACCAGAATAACTAAAAGCTATAAAACTCTCTATCTTCTCCTTCCTAATAATGAACCACATTGAAGCATATGTATCTTAACATCTAGTACAGGGTATTTAGAACAAATGATGAAATGACAGAGTTAATGCTGCTTAACATGAAATTCAATTGCAACTGATACAGAGTGTGAAATTTCCATTGAAACTCTGTTGCGATCATTGTTTTCTTGCACAGAATGCAATTTCAGTATGTCAACAATATATTATGGCATTGAAAAAAATGAGGTTTTAAGACTTTCATTGTACTGATCATGTCTTCAGCCAAAGTGAGAATATTTAAATGGAAGACTACTTTTAATGTACATTCAAAAATAATTTCGAAGAAGGAAAATAAATAATAAATAGTCCATAGTATGCTATTTAACTAAATACTGAAGATATTTTTAAGAATGTCAATGAACTATTAACTCAGACAATTTTTCTAAGAGCACTTAGTTAAATGTACCCTCTCGATAAGTATAAGCAAACAATCTGTGTTTAGAGTACAGATTTTATATTTTCCTCCTACTGCTTTACAGCCAATTTGGAATTTTTGCATAACTTGTTTTTCAACAAGGTAGTTGGTTTTATTATGAATTTGAAGCAATTTATTATGAATTTGAACTTTTTTTTTTTTTCTTTCCACTTTTATTTGGGTTTAACACTGCTGAGCAAACCCAAAGTTCAGAAAGTGGAATGGCACGATTTCCACTAACTTCAGGGACCTCTGGATCATGCAGGATCTGGCTTAAATCTTCCTGGCACAGAAGCTGCAGCTGTACTCTGATGTTTGCGACAGTTAAAATATGTACTTCTATTTTCAGCTGAGTAAGGGTCTTTATTAATTCTATCACTTTTCAGTCATGTGTATATTGCAGAATGGGCATAGGGGATTCTGAAAGGTGATTAGAAGTACCAGTTTGTGAAGTTCTTAGTTCTGTTTACTTTTGAAAAATTTAGGAAGTTTTCCATGTCTGGATATAAAGCTTTTCAGCAACCACACCACTTCCAATACTACCAAGCCATGTGAGGGTAACAAAAATATTTTTTGCTTTGCAATCCCTTACAGGAACTTTTGTTTCTCCAAATAAAGTTCTGCGGCATTCAGAGATATATTGACACTTTGAAATGTCTGCATGCAAGTTAGAAATTTTGAGGGCCAGAACAGCTCAACCATTTGGCTCTTGCTAATGAGAAGCCATTCCATTAAATAAATGACTTTTCATGGTACATATAATTGTGACACATCAATACTATATTTTACTCTCTTCCTATGTGTATGACTCAGCTGGCAGAATGACAAGCCCTGGGTTTTGTTGACATAATTTATAACATTTTTGTTGATTTATAAAGATGTATTTTGATGAAGATTTCTTAAAATTGCCATTATCTTGGTCATCTTTTGACTGTAAATACATAGAGATTGATCCGATCAGCCAACTGATGTAACGGGGCTGAGGGAAACTATTTAGGGTTAGATGATCTAGACAGTGTGATTTCTATTTAAATTCACCACTCTGGTTTCTAAAATGAGGACAGCAAAGCCTGGAACATTCCTTCAAGACAACTATTTTCTCTAGAAGAGCTGTCTGTGTTGGAGACTACGGTGGGCTACCAGGTCCCTTATTTATTCTGTCCCCCTTTCAAAAAGTGTTATTCCTCTGGTAAACATTAAGCAGTTGTATCTGCTTTATCCTGGAATTTTGTTCACCAGTAGCACTATGTCCCAGTTTTAACTAGTGGTAGACTTGTCAGACATCCTACACTGGAAGGTGACTTCCACAACAGCAGCTGGGGTAACTGAAACTTTTTTCATTTGGCTTGAGATTTATAATGGTAAGTTCCCTTAGCACATCTAGGGGGACAACGTCCTCAGAGAGGTGACAGCATAGCATTATCAAGGTCTGAGATGATTATGAAACAATTATAGTTGTAATTGCTCAGATAGTCTCTCAATTTTACTCTTTTCTTAGCAGGAGATTCCCAGTGAGTGTTATCTTAAGTCTATCTGACTTCAGAAAGGTGCTGCTGTTTCCTAACATTTGCAAGCTCAAAAGTTCCCATTGTATTTTATAGTCTGGATACGTGAGGTTACTTTGCTATTAAGATTCAGCCACCATCATGAAAAACCCTGTGGAAGTCACCAACATCTTTTTGAAGAGGACTTTCAAAAACACAAAATGTAAGATTTCTTCCTTAGGCACGTAGCTGACAAACATTGCAGAAAGGAAAAATGCCGTGTGTCCGGTTTCAAATAGCATAAAAATCAAAGGCTGTCTTGCAAATCTGCTGTAATGTCTTTTCCGCTGTGCCAGGTTTATCTACAAAACCACTGGTAGGGATCTATCATTGATCATGAAAGCTGTAATTAAGCGGTGTCTTCTCACTTCATTTTTTTTAAGAAGCAGCAGAGTGTGAATCTCTGTTACTTTTATTGCCACTCATTCGTTTCCTATACTGAAAGCTGTGTCTGGGAGGCTTTCCAGAGAAAGTGAAAGGGCATTCTCAGACCACTCCCCTACAGCTTCTGTGTGTAGTGGAAAGGGAGGATATTGCACAGCTATAAATGAAGGTTCATAGTGGAAGGTTCACAGTGGACTATTTTGCAAAATTAGAGCCTTGTCAGGTACAAAGGAGCTCAAGGGATGATGACAGAAAAAAGCTGTGAATGAATAAAAGAAAGGGAGCTAAAAATAAAATAACACATTAGGCCCCTTAAATAAATAATACACCACTTAATTTTTAAGCTAGATGCAAAGATTTTGTATTCCAACTGCTTTTCTTATACTGCAAGACTGACATCTTCAACTTATAGCTTGAATATATAGACAACCAGATTCCCAAGAGATTTATATATACTTTGTCAGAATGGAAATCCTTACTGCTGTAAATGGGCCAGACCCTAAGAAACTGCCTTTTTTTCTTTTTTTTCTCTGGCAAGCTTACTGGACATGTCAGAGGAGGAAGGAATGTATTAGCAAAGGAAGGGAGTGGGTGTGGTGGAGCAGAGTTCAAATCCAATAATTCTTTATTAGTACAGTAGCCATTAAAGAAATTCTTTCCTATAAATACACTAACTTAACCCCTCTGAAATTATATCCTAGTTGCACAGCTGAGAACAACTAGCCTGCTATGCTAAATCATAACAGGGATGGGTGACTTTATACAGCTGTGTCAATTTTCATTATAATACAGAAGGCTAAAGCTGCCATTACCACAGTTAAAACATTGGCTGTAAAATTAGCAAACTTGTCATTTATTCATTTTCTCCCCTATTATTCATATTTAATAGGAGACACTTGACTTTAAGACTTACAAAAAAATCAGCTGTTCTGAATGACACTCTCTCAGCTCTTTCCTTCTTAATTTAACTGCCTTTTTTGCTCTCAAGTTCACCACAAATGCTGAACTACATTAGGGATCTAGTGTAGAAGAATGCTTTTACTGGATTATCTCTGGGTTGAAAGCAAGGTTCTAACAGAATTTATGTTCCCCAAAAGAGCAGTAATGTGATATATTTAGAACAACGGTACTTCTGTTGATCCAAAACATGCAAGAAAATTTAATGACCAGCAAATGCATATTTTCTGGTGTTTTGCTCTGTCTATCCCATGCTTTGTAAGGGGTCATCTGATGACCCTCTTAGACGCCAATACGTCTGTTATTTTTAAAGGGAGTTTATGCCTGGCAAATTGACTCAGAAAAATAACAGCTATCAATATTTTCTTTATGGCCAAAAGAGAGTAAAGGCTGGTGAAGACAAAGGTTTTAGTTTTAAGTTGGATGTTGCACAATCTGAAGATTGGGTAAGATGCAGGAGATAGAGATAACCATAACAATAATTTCTGAATGCAGTCCAATTTCCAGACACCTCTGGTCTTTACTCTGGTTGCTCTGGACCCTGCCAAACCTCAGACAGGAAAATATCAAGGATTTTCTCTGGCTTTTAGTCTAATTTAGATAGATTGGTTAATAATTTAGATATATGCCATTTTTCTTCATCATGTGGCTTCAACTTTCCCTAGTCTTAATACTATTTTATTAATGGATCTAGCCATATGTAAGCCGTGTGTAAAACCATGCGAGTCCAGGAACTAGATAAAAAAAGAATCCAGAAAGTCAAAAATATCTTTCTTCCTTTCCTCATTGCCTGATGCCTATGACCTTATACAACCAAATGAGTCTCCGTCTCTCCCTGACCTCTTTCTTACCTTTCCTCTCCTTTCATGAAGGATGATGTGTGGGATTACAGGTTTGGACTTTCCACTCCCTGCAGCAAAGGGAAGATCTTAACTGTACTACTCTGCCCAACTGGGTACAGGGCATAACAATCTGGCCCTTTGTGGTAAATAACGGAGCCTGAGTATGAACAGATAGAGCCTGTCTATCTGTGATTTTGCATCATTCCGACAAGTGCTGGCTGACTTTTTATTTGTGGCCTTCCTTGCCTTCTGTCACTAAATCCTTGTAAACATATTTTAGTCCAGTATTTACTAATATCTTCATATCATCTTCTGGACAGAATGTTGTGCTGTTATTGAAGCCAAGAAAGAAACTGTGGATGAGATGTGTTGATGGTGTTTTGGCTGCTTTTCAAGAAAGCACAGATGCTTTGAACACCTTTCTAGAATTCTTAAGTACTTAAATGTCCTTCCATTAAGATTTACAAAGAAAATGGAGAAATCATGCTTAATGTCTTTTTCTAAACAGGTATGGCTTTATACTGCTGATGGTAAGCTCCTAGTATGTTCTGGTTAGCAGTCTGGTACACAGGAATCAATATATTCTCTAAACACTAAAATTCATACCCTGATTGGCAAAATAAAATGTCTGAAGACATCTGAACAACAATAAAACCCACCCAACCAGCCAACAAACAAAAAAACCCAAACCCTCCTGCCATGTCAGTTTTTTTTAATAAAGTTTTTAACAGAAGCAGAAGCCTTTTTTTCAGTCTATTATATAAAATAAGGAGAGATCTCATTCCTGGAGTTTTTTGGGTTTGGGTTTTGGTTTTGGGGTTTTTGTTTTGGTTTTTTTTAATGTATGTTTTATATCCAACAGGTGCAGAAACATCAATCTTTACCTTGTGAACGTGAAGGGAGTAGGGTCTTTTTAATTTAAAAAAAAGAATCCACTAGCTTTTAAAAAAAAAAGTTAGAGGGCTGGAATCAATCTTATTTAGTAAAGCCTTAAGGAACCACAGAAACCATCTATCTTTTCTTTAACTGCTTGTCTGGTAATCGCCAAGTAAAATTCTGTCTTTCACTTCAGATGGAAATGAAGTTACAATTAAAAAAGGTGCTTCAATCATTTACTGCTGTCCTTAAAATAAGCATGGGAAAACTAGCATAGGTAAAAATAAGAACCCACCCAAAATTGACCATAAGGTCAAACTGAACTTGAACCAATTACTCTAAGGTGTCATGTAATTTGAGAAGACATACTGAATTGCAGGAGGGAAATTCTTGCTGTAGTTCTGAAAAAGCCCAGAAGTCCTGAAAATCTTCCTGAAAACAGCAGGTTTTTTGAGGTTTCCAACTAGAACCACAGGAAATGTTAAGCAAAAAAATAGTAACACGCCTAATTTCACCTAACCCTGCAGATCCTGGCTGTCTGGACAGGATGTTACCTCTTTAGTCTTTTTAACAGCAAGTCAGGGTCCTGAGGCTACTAATGGGTCTTACTGGCCAGGTTCCCAGCTGGTCTCCAGCTCTGCCACAGCCCGTCTCTTCCTGGCCATCCCAGAGTCATATCTGACCTGGATCCCCATCCTGGTCTCAGCCGCATACTTCTCCACAAAGCCGTAGCAGACATTTTGACACTGAGTGCCAGTTGGTACCTAGTGCTTCCTGCCTGTTTGCACGCTTTCTTTCCCAGTAATTCCCCTCAGGACTCCCCTCCTGCCTCCCCTCATGCTGTCAGCCTCTTCCCTGAGGGATGAATAGCCTTCAGAAATAAATCCATTTGCACTGCAGCTCCTGATCTGTTTCTGGCATAAAGTGATGGCCAAGAGGGAGCAGGGCAGGCAGGGAAAAGGAGGACTTGCATCTGCATGGAGCAAGGTAGCATGGGGATGTGGTGGGGTTAAACCACCCCACGCGATTGCCCTAGCAATTCCCTGCTTGAGGCAGCACATCCTGTTAGCAGGGTGCCTGGTCAGCATCTGTGCTGGAAGAGGAACAGCCGCGTTGCTGTGTCTGAGCTGCCCTTTTTCAGCCCTTTCTGGCTGAAAATATGCTACAACTCCCCACTTGCTGTTAGCCCCATGGACAGGTTCCGCACCAGAGCACAGAAAAAGCCTTGTAGTTTAGTTTGGTTATCTGCTTATCTCCACTGGTAACAGCCCTGGTCAGTGGGGAGATATTTCACAAAGAAGTAGCTTCTTGTGGTGTTTAGCAAATTGAATGCAGGTCTTGCTTTACCTTGTCCATAGTAACTTTCTTCCGAGCTAAGAGATCTCTATTTTTCTTCTTCAAAAGTCAGATCAGACTTCAAAAATCCTGTTTCCATGGCTTACTGGCAGACAGTCTTTAATTTTAGTCCTTTTAAAAGCCTTTCAAAACCAGATCCACCTGTGCCCACTTAATTTATGTTTTTGTGTTCTGGGGGATTATTATTATTATTTTAAACGAGGATCCTTTTTTATTTATTCACTTTCTTTCTTTCATTTTCACTCTGATCTTGCTTCAGGACTAATCATTGAAGTACAGGCTGTAGCTCTTTAAGAAGTGATGGCTAGCGGCTGTCAGAGTTATAGCCAGGCTTCGAAATGTGAATATGGAACGATGCAGCAAAAGTGGAGACTCTGTGGCTGCATGAACAATAATGGTGTAGGTTGTAACAAAGTCTATTGGCTGCCACTTTGTTCAATTGTAGCTGAGCACCGAAGAAACCCAACTCCTCATGGGTATGTGTAGCTAAGGAAAATCTGGCCGAGCAGTTTAACTCGAGTAATCTTTCCTTCTTTCTTTTATCCTAGTTTCTTATTTATTTTCTGGCAGGCATCAGCACTCCTGGGAAAACATTCCTTGTATGCAATAAAAATAAGATTACTTTCGTGTAGCTTTTGATTGCCAATGTTTTCCCAGCTTTCAAAGAGCCTTACTTCCATACCCTTTGCAGAGGAGTGTGTTATTGTTATGCAGTTTGGTTTAACTCCATGATTTGTAGTAAATATGTTTAGTGTTTTCTTTGTTAAAGGAAATAGAATAAGTGCATGTCTTTAAGCTATAACATTTCTCAGTTGCCGGTAAAACCTATGCAGAATGAAAGCCACAAGAAAGACGTGACACCAGAATTACTCAGTCTTGTAGCTTTTTAACATATGAAGAAACACATGGATGATACTTTTTTTACTCCTGAAAGATTCCTAAGAGAGTATGATACACAACTGTGGAATAGTTTATGTTGGTAAACTTTTAATTAATAAATTAACTTAAATTTACCTCCATTAAGAATCATCCACTTAGTTCTCTATTACAGAACCAGATACACAAAAGTGGTAATATGCACAACTAGTTTCATAAATCCATTCCTTAATGAAAGGAACAGTACAGTACCTCTGTTTTCCATGTGTACAGTCATGTCACTGGGTCATTATTGACCAGTCACATAACTGACAATAAATTCTGCTGTTTATCATGCAGTTATGAGACCTACAGAAAGCTCTTAATACAAGATAATTCATGACTCTGCAATAAGACTGTGATTAATTTAGGTCAGCTCCTTGAGCTATATGAGAGCCTTTTTGTTTAGCTGAGGATACGTCTTAAAAAAAGATAAAAGTATAACTGTATAATTCATTAAACTCATAAATATGCAAAATACTGTAGAGGCATAGATCGATGCGCACCAGTCATACCTGCCGCTAAAATCTTTGCAATAGTTAAACTTTAAGGGGAGAGTAAGACGTTGTAAGACATAGACAACTGTTCTGGGGTAGAAGAGCTGTGAGAATATAGTTTGTCTGGAATTTTTCAAATTTATTGAAATTGGAAATGTTATCGATGAACACAGTAATTATGATGTTATATTTTCAGAATTTCATTCACTGGTGGGAAATGGCTTGGATTGGCTCTAATCCAAGACCCTATTCTAATCAGGAAAAATAGGTACTAACCTATATGTAGGCTATTTATCTGAGGCAGGGAAGCCATTTTTTCTTAACGCAGCTTTTCTTGCTCAGAAGAAATCTTAAACACTGGTGTCTCAGGCTATAAATCCAACTATAGAAGTAAAGAAACTAAATCCCCCAAATCCCAATCTTCAGTTCTTTCTTGTGGCAAGGAACTTCACAGCTAAATTAATTGGAAGTAAAACATTTTAATTGCTTTCTCATGAGAATTGCATCTGATTGCTTTTATAAATTCCCATCTATCATACAGTCCATTCACTTGCTGAATACAAGTTTCAAAATAATTTCCCATGCTCCAGCAAAGTTCACCCAAAATACAGACTTAACTGTAAGTGACCCAGGAGATTAATGATTATCTGTCTATTCTGCTTGTCCTCTTCAATCCTCACAAAAGCTCCTGGCACTTCAGTGTGTTAATATTTACCAAATAGAAAAATCTAACAGTCTCTTAAGGCAACTATATAGCTGCTAATTGGAAATACAAATTATTTTGGATCTTATTATAATTGGGTCAGTAGACTAAGTTTGCAAGTACCGTGGAACGGGAGCTATGAGTTTTATATTTCTTATGAAAAAGTTCTATTGCTTGGCATTTTGAGAAAGTTATTCAGAATATTTGGTCCTCTTAACTTTGCTAGGAAAATGGACCTAATTTTAGGAATGTCATCTGTAAGAAATGTTGAAACTTCTGCATATGCAGAAAGCTTTTTTCAAAGTGCTGCATCTATTAGTCATCCAGCTACCAGTAAAAAGCAGATTAACATGACATTAGGAATACAAAACTGGCTAGCAATAACAAAACTGAAGACAATTAAACACATATCCATCAATTCCTCAGTAATACTGTTATGATCGCTAATGTCAACAATGAGCAAACTATTTAAAAGAAAACGCTGCCTAACAAGGTTCTTTCAGTAGATTTGAAGAGTTCACTATGGAGTTTTTCTAGTTCCAGTTCTAAGGAATCTGTCATTAATTTGTGGCTGGTCTATGCTACAGCTTAGCCCAGAAAATATGCAAAGAACTTCATCATGGAAGGAAGAATCAACCCATCGATAAATAAATATGCCAATTTTGATACTGCAAGATCAGTCTGAGACTTACTAAAATAACCAGAATTTTAATACACACTCTTGCAGCTTCAAGGTATTCAGTAAATAGTGGTACATTTTAACACTTGCTGTTGCAAAGTCAGCTAGGATTTCCAGCTGCAGAAAAATAGATGGCATCTTTAAGGAAATTAATAACTTCAGAAAATTGTTAAGAGATATCCAAAAAACCCTTTTAAACTACATGGAATCCTGGCATTTTATTTTGCTTCATGATTAAATTCAGAATGAAGACCTTAAAAGCCAGGCAAGTTGTGGGGAAAAAAAAAAAAGTCTGGAGGAAGGTGTTCACAGTGTTAAAATACTAGCCAGTGGAGTATGTCTATGATATCTGGGTCACATTCCAGGGTCTGGTCAACTTTTATATAGGCACAATGTATTTCTGAGCTCATTGTTGTACTTGTCTGGACCCAGACCTACCTCTTGCAAGGCACAGGATTAGTGTTCATGTGGGACTATGTGCTGATGTACATGTATGTATATGTAGGGGCACTAGGTATACGCTTCAAAGGACAAGTCCATTGTATTAAAAGTAATTTCATTTTAAAACAGCAACAATATTAATTAAAAAAAAAAAAAATCTAAAAATCCCCAAACAAAAACCACAGCAATACTGGACATAGGGAATCCCACTTCTAGTTCACTATTCTAATCCCTCTGCTGCAGAGTTGTGGCCTTTCTGCTTTTTCTCTCTGCATACTGAATTTTTAATCATATTTGGTCCTACAGGAAAAGAACTTAACTGAGAGTGTTGGAGAACAACCAATAGCCTGAAGTAGGCAATAGATTGGATTTTAAAACACTCCTCAAGGAAACAGGTGATCTAAGTCCTTTCTCAAGCTGTGGCCAGAACCGGGTATTGAAATACTCTGACCATGAGGTTACCATACGCAAGAGAAGAGCACCACTTTCTTTGCCCTAAAGAGAAATTATTAGAGGCAGGCTTGCGTATCAGGAGGAAAGGCTTTGCTGCTGCTTCTCAGAGGTCATATACCCTAAGGGACAAAATGTCTGCTCCTGGTGGCACCTGAGAGGTGGTTGTTAAGACTCCTGCTTTTCCTGGGTCCAGGCTGGTTGTTGCTGAGCTTTCCAGCTACACTGAGCATCCATGCCACACCTCTCTGTTTTATACAAGAAAGCTGTCTGTGGCAGCCAGGTTCAGACTATCACTTCATAACCCAGTACCTGATGACTGGATAGTGTAGAGGCTACAGTCTTGGCTGAATCCAGCTCTGATGACTTTCTATTATAGGAAAGTCCCTGAACTTAAGCAGCAAAACAATTCTTTTGACAATCAAGTCTCAAATTCTCCTCACTGCACTAAAGATAAGGGATCCATGATTGCAAGAAGAACCTAAGCAGCCCATAAGAGGACTCACAGTTATTATTATTGCTATTATTACTTCCCAGCTGTGTTCATGAATACATCTTATAAAACTCAACCCAACCTTCTGTCAATATTGTGCTGTACCTGTTCTGTTGGTTGTTATGGAACATTTTAATACCTTACTGCAGCCAGCCTTCCTTCTTCAAAGTCTTCGGCTGTGTTTCTTGGACTTGTCTCTGTGTTTGACACTGTCACCTGCTTGTCAGCCTAAGGTGTGGTCATATTTCACATAAGATCTGGCACAATCTGTGAATCTTAGAGCAAGACTGGACTGGGTTTTGGACTCTGCCTACAGAGAAGTCCCACATTTGGTGGGTGTTCACACTTTCCAGTATACAAACCCCTCATGTAAGAACTCTTCTGCCTCTTCAAAGTTCAGTATTTTCTGGATCCTTCCATTTTATATTACATGATTTTCTGTATATGTAATCAGTGGATCAAGAAACAATGTAGACTATATTTCTGTCAAAAAATCTACACATTCAGACTGAATCTGGTATAAACAACACCTAGTGTTAGTCATTTCAGTCTCATTAGCTCCTTGTAGATTTATGTAATGTACAAATGGGTCTGACCTACAAAATTTGGATTAGACTGAATTTCAAAGTCTTCAGATTTGGAAGACTGAATTCCAGTTTATTCTTTAGCTCATGATGTCAATAGTTAACACTGAAAAACGTAACTGTTCCAAGACTCAGTTTCAAAATAAAAGGTCTTCAGTCCTTATGGTTATTTATTATTGTTATTTTAAGTCATATTTGCTTCATTTGTTGTTCCTAGTTTACGGAAACCACATTCTTACAGATGTCTGTAGGAAAATACCATTCAGAAATAGTCATGGACTTATAGTAGTATAGTGAGGCTGTAAGGGGTAAAGGAAATAGTCATGACCACAGTGAAGTTTCTGTACCCTATAAAGTTTCTCTCAGTGTAAATCCAGAGAGACATTGTAACCTAAACTCCATCTATACACATGTAAGTGGGTTAGAAGTTTGAATGAAACCTCTAATTCGTTAACCAGCATTTACAGAAGAGCTTCATTTCTGGTCACAAGCACTGCATATCCTGCAGAGACTCTAATTTAACCCCTTAAAGTTTTTAAGGCACTGAAGAAAGAACAGTGTTTTCAGGACTTTATGGGGTCTATTGACTTTCAATTAAATTTTGCAACAGAGACATCTCAGGAAATATCATGTTCAAATACACAAAATATAATATAAAGCACACACACACTGAAAACAGTATTTCATTGGTTTTGTGAAAGAAAGTATATTTCTATATATTTTTCTTCTTTTAACCTTATACTTAATTTATTGCTCAATTGCTGGGGATATTTTTTCTGATTTTCAGTATTTTTAGCTCTTTTACAGTACTCAGAAGGTAGTAAGCATGTAGTAAAGATGTCTTGAAACAAATGACAGAAGACATTTAGGAAAGCAGAAGAGTTTGTGAACTCTCTACGTAATTCAGGAGGAAAAACCAGTTGTGTATGTAAATCTATAAAGCATTCTAAAATGCAGCTGGAAAAATATTACATTGTATATTCTTCAGAAATATATGTGGTTTTACTCTAGGACATAGGTAGCTGGTAACAAATAGCAAAATCATCAGCCACAAATGGTTTTATGTAAATTAGATGGCAAACTCAAACATTTTAAACAGCCAAAGGAATCTAAGGCAAAGCAATCATTTGCATTCCCAAATCTAGATGCCATCAAGACCCACCTCCAATTCTAAGTCATTTAATCTTTAGTATTCTGTAAGCCTCTTCAAAAACCTTTCAGATCATTCTTAAACCCTGATAACATATGCGTCACTTTCCTGTCTGATTTGCATTTCAGCAGGAACCATGTAGACATCTCTATTTTCTTCTCTGCCTTGAACCCTTCTTCCTCATCATAATGAAGCTAGAAAAAAATAGGTACAAAATTCTTTTCTGAAATTTTGCTTTTTTATTTCTTGAATTTCTTCTGGCTCTCCTCGTATCCGAACTTATCCAAGTGGGTAATCGTTGCTTTTATATATGCCTCTAGATAGTTTATGATTTATCTTCAAGTAAATTACAACATTCGTATTGCAATTCTTCAGCATTTCTTTAATTATTAAAATAAGGCAGTATCTTAAAATTCTAAGACCATTATATTTTGTATTGAAAAATAACGTGGTTTGTACTCTCAAATTTCTCAGTTCCATAGGATGTGGGTCCTGTTATTATCAATAGTTTTATGATAGGCCTAAGCCAGAAAAAAACCCCACCCAGCAATGCCTGCACTGGGCTTTCAGCTTAATTTTGATGTTAGGGTCTGTTTATACTAATATATTCAGTCTCAAAAATACAATCTAGATGTAGGGCAAAATATGTACCTTTTCACTTGGGGGAAAGTTTATAAGTTTATCTGAGGGATGGAATAAAAGGTGGATAAAGACCTTACATCACACCTTTGACTCCATGATGAAGAAATGACCTCCTGGCTGTGTAGTCTATTCAGCCATATTTAGGCTTCGTTCAGCTTTGTTCATGCCAGACATACTGTAGGAGCCAGAACTATCTATTAAGTTAATGTTATAAATTCATTTTGGATAGCTAAAGAAAAACACCACAAACTTATTTATTTTAAACTTAAAAAAAAACAACCCAAAATCTCTGATGGCATGAGGTAAACCAGCATGGTTTATATGGAGACATCTTTCTAGCGATCAGCAGATTTCCAAGTAGAACAGTTTTAGGAGTCTGTAAGATTTAGAAAGTCTCAAACTATCTAGGAGGACAATGGGATGAAAGTTCACTCAAGCATCAGGAACTGAATTTATCAGTAGTTCCATGCAGACTCTTCTACCTGGCCTACTTTCCCTTTTCTCCTTTTACACCCTTTACACTCTTACCAGTAGTCTGTGGCACAATTTCTCTTATTCTAAAGTAGGTCTATGAAATAATTCGGACAAATCATGTTCTAAAAGAAATCTGTTTATAAGAAAAGCCTCAAGATTGATGTGGTCAGCTGCAGATACGTACATACATTGCTTACGCCCACAGGTCTACTCAGGCTGTAAGGTTTTCTGTCAGTGGATCTCTCCTTCCTGCCTGCTTATCTCCATGAAGCTGTCCTGTGGCTTGTGCTAAATGAAGAGAAATAAGCAAATTATTATTCTTTTCATGAGGAATGGCATCTCTCTCACTGGACATTTTTATGGATGGACTGGATGAAAATGTGCCATGAGTTAGTGCAGGTAGATTTGGCCTTTCTATGATGGAGGAAGTGAAGACTTTAGTGATTTGTGGAAGTGATTTTCACAGCATCATTTTACACCATGAAAGTATTCACAGTTTTTTTCAAACAGGTCAGATATACAGTATCTGTTTGCAACATCATGACATTTTCATGATGACATCAGATAATAAAACAGTTATTTTCAAATATTAAGATCTTTGTTTTGGTTAATTTAAATCTCCAGCGTTTGTCTTAGTTTTCATAGGGCAGGTGGTAATAAGAGATGAGGAAATTGCATTTTTCAAACCACAAGAATATTGTTAAAAAAATGTGGATATAGACTAATTTTTCCATCTGTTGATCTTAGTAGCAGATTAAGAAATGAATTGTTATGAAATTCTACTGGACTAGTTTTTTGTGACCAGGGGTGTAAAGGAGGCTTTACTTAACCATAAATATTCTGCACATAAAATATGCAAAAAAGTATATTTGAAATGTTTTTAAGGCTGAAAAGGCAAGACTCAGAATGAGGATACACCACAGTGAAGGTTGCCTGCAGAGTTTGTCTCTTCTGTTCATGAACTGTGACCAAATCATTGACTATCTGATCATATACTTCTTTTTTGACACTGTCCCTGCAGTATTCAACTCATATGAAGAAAGATGTTTTATTACCTGTTGCATCATATCATTCCCCCTACGCTGAAAACTATCCAAACCTGCACAGAAGAGCTAATTATTCATTTCTTTCTTGTACTTTGATACATTGTGCTTCACTACAGCATGTGACCATTTTTAATGGACCTCAGAAGTAAAGATGGGGCATAAAAGAGCCAAGAACAGAAACAGGTGACTGAGTTACTGCATGAAAACACATGGCCACAACAGGATTCCACTCACAAGTTAAGACACCAAACTGTAAGTTTCTAAAGAAAAGTGTATTGAAGGTCTCACTATATGGAGATTTGTTTAATCCAGTTGGTGGAATGCAGACAACTCTTTACCTCACTTTAAAGTAGACATCCAGAATTCAGCTTAGCTGCCTAACCACACAGATTTGGTGCCACCTAAAGTCCCTTATCCCAACAGCTCTCCATCAGTTCCTCCAAATGTCCTGGAGAACCTGAGTGACAGGTGTTGGTCCTGAGGGACTTGGCTAGAACCAGGAATTTCACATGGCAATCAATGCCTGTCTGTAGGCAAGCTGAACAAGGAAATTCATGTCTATCATTGGTTAACTGGATCATTCTCTAAACTCTGCTGTTGAGTAAATTCTCTTCCATTGTAAGGGGAGCTTTAACAGCCAGCTCATGCAGCCGACTAAAGGTAGCTGTCTTATTCAGTGAGATGCTGAATCCTGCACTGTGTGTTATCTAAAAAACACGTGAACTGATTGTGTGTATGGCAGAGTGTAATTGTCAGTCAGACGTCCAGTAAAAGCTGCTATTTGACTGTATTCTCAGACCCACAGACTGAAATCTTCCCAGTTCTTCAATGTGAATGCCCATCACTGACTTGGGTTTGTACACCAGTCTGGTTAAGTTACTTAGCAGTGTGTAATACTGTGTGAGCTCACAGCATCACTCAGTTCAGTTGTGCTTGTGAGCATATCCGTCTCAGGCCCTGAACCTCATGCTGGACACATGCAAGAAGAGTAACATCTAATATCTTATGTCATCCCATATTCCAGAGTTCAGGTTCACCAGTTTTATCTTGTCCTGAGCACTGAATAAGCAGTTTCTGAGGTTAACATTGGATATGATCAAGTAATTAAAGACAGAGCCATGCCTAGTGTTTAGAAGTCAGGTACTACCTCATGGAGTAACTTTCCATGTCTTCCCATGCAGCAGCCATCAGAAGCCTATCAGAGTAGCAACACACCACTTTTCTAGACCATCAAGGCAACCTTTTTATTGCTCCTGTTCTTGGTATCGTGGAAGTCAAAGCTTACTCAGCAGGGAGCACAGGATCGTACTACAAAATACAGTGAAATAGAAGGTGATTGTCCAGGTGGATGGTGCTAAGCCTGCAGCCTGCCACACTTGTGTTAAGAATAATTTTATTCTTTGGAGTGGGTGAGACAATAAAGCGTAACGTAATTTTGAACAAGACTGTTTATCTGACAGTTTAATGAAGGATTCTTCTACCTATACTAGAAGACTTGAACATTATTTTATTATCTCAAGATTATGTAAAAGATGGCTGTTTTGCTGAGTGTAATGGTCATCAAAACTACATCCTGTAACACAGCCTTACAGACGCTATTAAAGCAAAAGACAAAACTTTTGCTGAGACTGTGGAAATCCTGCAAAATTACCTATCCCCAAAGCCACTTGTGATTGCAAAGCATTTCTGCTTTTATAGATAGAATCAAGAAAATGAAACATTTGCTGAATATGTGACTGGATTAAAGCAATTAAATGAGCACTGCCAGTTTGGAGGGAGTTTAAATGATGCATTAAAAGAATGGTTAGTGAGTGTTATGCAAAATAACACATTCCAAAGGCAGTCTTTGATGGAAGCAGAATTGACCCCGAAATGTGCAGTAGATGTTGCAGTTTCAAAGGTGCCAGAGAGTTACAACACTTTGTGAAGCTTATACAACAAATAAATTAGATAGTCTCAGAGAGTACAGCACAGAGAACTGAAAGATTAGGTGCCTCCAGAGAGAAAAACAACCTCCCAGTGCTAATCATTCGTGGTTCAAGGACAAATTCTGAAGAAACTGCAAGTAACAGATACATTCAGAAAAAGTCTGGGCCAGTGCAAAAAGTAAAATTAACATTTCATAAGGGCAATTATAGAGAGTATCTGATGCACCATCTTGCAAATAACTGCTATGAAGCTGCTTGGGATACTGCAGCATCTCTAATCTAGTTACTTCAGAAAACAAAAAAGAGAGGAATAATGCCTAAAATGGAGTCTGAGAAGGTTTCTGGTGTTTCTGTCCTTTAATAGCAGAATTGTAAAGACCTTGCTAAGGAGAGTACAATACAGAAAAAACATTAGTACTTCTAAGAATGTGTACAGAAGAAATTTTTAGTCTTTCAAGTGTTATTCTGCAGAGACATAAGTGATAACTGTAAACAGCATATGCTAATCATCTGTTTTGTAATACAGCAGTCATGTATTCCTCAATAAAGAATGTCTGAAAGAAATTCAACTGGACTGATAAAGTGTAAAGTGCGCAGGTTCCAAAAATAATTAAGAACTGTTGCCCAAAGCAAAAATTAGCTGAACTTTTGAGCAGCTGATATCTTTCTGAGATGGTACCCAGAAGCTTAAAACATATAAATGCAAAGTGTTGTAACTGCTTTTTCTTCAAGCAGAAATTTTTCTATGCTTGTCTAGTGCCTTTTTTTGCAGAACAGCCAAATATAGAAGGAAAACCTCACTGCTTTCATACCGCTCATAGCCTTTTACCCAAAGTTACCTGAAGTAAATGGAACCTGCAGTAGTAGCAGTAATGAAAAACAAAAAGGCTGTCAGGATTTGTGGTGATTCACATCCTATTCATTGAGGAATGCATGGTGTGCTTCACCAGTCTAGAAGGTACTTGTCTCATTAGTGATTAGTAAGTATTTCCAAAGGATGATACTGATTTAAGCCTATTGGCAAATGGATACTGAAGACAGTGACAAGTAGTATCTTACAGCTTTTTCAGCCTAATAGTCGGATGTTTAGAATGACATATCTGCTTGCCCTTTAGCATAAACAATGGTCGTTGGTTTTCACGACATATCTGTTGCTCAGTGTTATTTGGACAGTATATACACATGGGGAACACCTTGAAAGGGTATAAGATGGAGTACAGTTTAATGCAAATGATGAAAACTTTCAATGCTTCAACAAATCAACTTTCTTTGATGGCTGCACCATGAAAAAAAATGGCTTGCCTGCTTTAGAAAAAAATAAATATATAAAATAATTGAAACTATCTTTAAGGAACTGTGTTCTTAAAATCGCTGATTTCATAGCATGATTATGATGCAGCATTGCTTTTGCATTAAATAACATTGGCTACCCACTCTTAGTTTACGTCACACAGTAAACAAAATGGTGATAGTCAGTGGATGTTTTTGTCAAAGCTTAGGTATTCAGTCTTCAAGAAGTCAGGTTAAGTTATCAGTTTGCCTGATGGAATAGTTTCAGCAGTTTCACAGTTGAAAGTCCCGATGTCTTTGCACCTAGATCTCTGATCTCTATATAATCTCTATATTATCCCTATAGATCTTTTTCTTTTTTAATCTCCGTAGTGCTCAGGTAAAGAAGGTTAGAGTGGAATCATCTATAAAGCTGGGATAGGTTAAACCACAGAGCTGATGACCACTGGAGGAAAAGAAGGGCAAAAATTCTTGTTTGTTGTGCCTTGTTTTACTTTTTTTTTTTTTTCCCTCCCAATGCAAAACAAGAGACAGTAAATAGCTACCTGGCATATATCATACTTGGCTTCCTACTGGTTCTTTCACTTCCTGGTAGGTCTGCACCTACTAGAAGAGCAAAGTGTACTGCAGATATTTGGAATGAATTGTTACAGCTCTAAAGGTGATATTGGTCACATTTTGTTAACATTATCATGGACCAAAACCAAGATTTCATAGAGAAAAGAGTCAATTGGCTTTATTAATAGATGATGTTGCTAACAGTGTGTCATGTATCTTTTCACTGATATTCATGGGGTATTTTAAAAAAATGTTTGTCTAAATAAATTTGATTAAAACTCAACGTTAAGTGTTCAAAAGTCAGGCTCCAAAAACTTTTTAACGTAATGCCTCTAGGGTTCTTTTAATTTGTCTACCAGCATTTGTAACATTATTGTTCACATGGGTGTGTATCTCTCTATAATAAATAGGTAAATAATAATGACATTGAATGAGTTAGGGCTACAGGAAATATTATACTGCAGAACATTTTGAGAAACTACCAATTCTTCAACACTGTCAGCATCACCATCCAAACTATAATGGGAAATACTCCAATATCCTGTCACAGGTACATCAATGAGTACCAATGATATTACCCAAATAAATAAGCAGTGATAATGCTACATTATCATGAAATCAGTGCTCCTTCTCTTCTTTTTGTCATCCTCTGTAACCAGCCTTAAAGCTGCTCTTCAATATTTGGTTTTACTCTTTGTATATAATCCTATCTCTTTCTCCAGCAGGTGTCATTCAGACTTTCCCTGATAAAATAGGGAGGTGTCATGCATGTGATCTCCAGATGTGTGTGTATGTGGGAGGGCAGGGACGAAGAATCTCAGCAGGGAGACAGATGTTGAAGGGAGAAGTCATATATCACAACATAAAGCAAAATTTCAGCTTCCATTACCAGCTGAAATACCCGATTCGTGATACATCAAGGGAAAAGATTTCAGTGAGATTGTCTGAGAAAACACATGAAGTGTTTAGAGAAATCACTACCAGCATTCCAAAATCTCTCCTTATCCAAAAGGCTGAATTTCATCTCAATATATGGTAGTATCATAGCATGTTTTGTTATCAGTGAAAAAGAAGGGATGAAACAGTATTGCATTTTGTAACCCCAAGCCAGAAGGAAATGCTGTTTTAGACAGGCATTATTAGGTCTATTTGCATCTGTATCTCTCACATATTTAAATTATTTTATTGACAAAATAAAAGTCTGCAAGGGAGCAGGACATGAGAGCTAAGCCTGGTCTACACAAAAACAGTCTTATATGTAGGGGGTTTTTACCTATGTACTAAACTTTTTCCAGATAAGGAATTATGTGGATGGAAACTGGGAGATAAAGTTCACTAGAAAATTAAAGAAATCAAATAATAAGAAATTTTCTGGTATAGTGTGAAATTGTGAGAACTGTGATACTCTTTATTACCCCATGAGCACTGATGCCATATTCCAATAATAAAAGAGGACAAAGGCAAGTGATGCCAGCAGAATCATGGTTTTATTGATTGAATGGAAATGGTTGATATATTCTTCACAGGAAGACATTGTTGTTTAATTATCCCACCAAGAATGCCTCCTACTTATGATGGATCTGATTTTTTTCAGCTATTTTTACAAGACTGTTTCTATGTTCTGACTTATTCTGTCAATCAGTTTGAAATATTTTGGTCCCCGGATCTTTTTTTGACCATAAGAAACATCTTACTTACTTAAATGTTTCATAACTGTCCTTTGACATGCTTCAGAAATGATTATGAGATAAATTAAGTGAGGTATATAAGGTATGTAATATACTGCTATGAAACCAGTTACTAATAAAAAAAATGACAATGATTTCTAGAGAGATATCTTACAAGCATAATAGCTCTACATTCCCCAGACTTGAAGTTTATCTCAGACCTCCTAAATCAATGGAAAGAATTTACTCCCAAAGGCTTTGAATCAGGACCTGTTGGGAATACCAATAATTTCAGGTGCTGTCTTCTGTTATTTAAGACTCTGAAAGAACATGAATGAAAATAAACAGTGCACCAGGACTGTTTTATTGGCTGAAAGAGAACGACCGCTGAATGCACATCTGACATCTCAGGCCAGGATTCTGGAGGCAGGATTTCACAATGTCAGGGTGACATCAGTGTTTGAATCGGCAGCCCTTTCAGTGAGACAGACTTTATCATTGTGATGATATACCGTGATATTACTTAACAACGATGGTCAGGAAGCAGTATATCTCACAGCACTAGATGTTGTACAAACAAATAGCATTTCCTTCCCTGATAGTGCTTAAAATTTTAGAAAATCAAGTGGGACAACAATTTGGCATAGGGGAAAGTACGGAAATATAATGAATGTATTGCCCACTTGATAATATCAGTCATATCTCTGGCCTGATAAAAGGCAAATTTTCCAGCATTATGGCAAAGGACAATTTCTAGGAAAGGATTAAAAGGTTGGTAGTGAAAAGACTTTGCAGATGATTTCAAAGAGATTTTTTAACAGTATGAGTGGCAACAACAGCAAGGCCTGAAGGTGTTTTATTGCAAATGTAACAAGCTGGTATGTGAGGCTAGCGCCTCCTCTTACACATTAGGGACAGTAAGTGAACCTAACTCTAGTGAATATGGCAGTTTAAAAAATGCTGGATTATTCACAGTAATTTTGAAGCTCAAAGAAGCAGTCATTAATACTTATGTTCTTACACTGCAGTTATGTCTATTTTTGAGAAGTCTGAATTAAAAACTTACTGGTTTTACCTGAAGAGCTGATTAAATTCAAACTCTTATATTAATATTCCAGAAGATGGACACACAGCAATATAATGAAAAATAGGATTATTTCACACAGAGCTAGCCATGAATAAAAAGCCCTTCCAAGTACAATATGAGCAGGCATGCTGTTAGGATGCCAGTTGGCTTCATCATATGGAGATATTGCTGCCTTTAGTGTCTGTTTCTCCACAGACTGACACAATAAACCGAGGCTCCAAAAAGCTAAGGGCTTCTTAACTGCTCATTGACACAAAATAGTGGTCTCCAAGTACTCTTTCAGATGTCATTATGCTCTATCATGTCAGTGATCCATGGATAATAGGGCCTCATGTAAATCACTGGGGGGTGTTCTGCTAGCTTGTTACGTTCTCATATAAATTTAATAACAGATTTATTTTATTTCCCTTTTGAGAAATTAAAATTGCTTGAAATGCTTTAGATATAGCCACAAAAGTGAAATGGTCTCCTGTGTTCCACAGCAATGTATGCATCGCTACCGTCCTCTTCTCCAACCCCTTTCCCTCTGATTTCACTCTTTAGTTCAGAAGAGAGCATATTTCACCCCTGTTTTACCCTTACTGACACACTGAAGCTCAGCTCACAGGATTCTTGTTCTTTCTACTAGTAACTTCAGTCCCTTCTTAATCTACTCCTTGCTTACCTTGACCAGCAGTTCTGGTCAATGGGTCTGATGAGCAGGGGTAAGTCCCCTGCCACCAGGAGAGTTTTACCACTGCTCTGCTGGCTACAAGCCCTGTGTGCAATGGCTTTCAGGAGGGAGTCTTCCTACTTGCAGGACTTGTCACCGGAGCACTTCTCTTGACACTCAGCAATGATGTGAACACATTTCATTACACAGACTTTTGCTGTTGCTCGTGGCCTTTGAGATATCCTTCATCTGCCATAATATGTTATTTATCTCTGAAGTTTTGCGTGGAGGGTGTACTGCTGTAAGCTCTATAATTTGTCTAATAGAAAAAATCACTGTTATTTTCCTTCTAGTAATATTGGGAATTTTGAATACCATTATAAAGATCAGGTAGGAATACTTGGTGTATACCAGAAAGAACACATCAAATCCTTCAATTTGAGCAATTACCTGTACTGAACTTTTCTATTGCACATATAGAAAGGCACCTGTTCCATTTCATATCCATTCAATCCAGTTCATTACCATTGAAAGTTCTGTATATTTTGTGAGGACTTTTTTTCAGGGTCTTCAGTTGACTTTGGAACATTAGATTTTGGATCAGCTGTCTCCTCTGTCACCACCATTGCAAGTAAAAGCTGCACCTGTCCCTGACATATTGGATTTAATTAGTTAAAATCAGCTGACTGACAGCTCTTTTGCCAACACTGCAGAAATCTGCATGTTTCAAAAAGGATTTAGTGATTATTTGTTCTGCAAATTGCTGAATGATACTTTCATGGAAGTTATAAAAAATACACAGAGTTTTATTCCTGAACAATTCAGAGAACTATTTTTTGAAAGCCAATGACAATAGCAGTTTTCCTTTTTCCTTTTAACTTAATTGGAAATAATTGGCATTGGAGGTCTCTCAAACAGTTTAAACAAAATTGACTTCTTTCAAAATTGCATTTCTAAGAAGATTTCTGTTTCACCGAGCTATTCATATATATCACCATACTTACCCTCACTAGAAATAGTCATAATAATACAAGCTATGTCTTTTTACAGGCTAGAAGACTGTTGTGACCTGATGACTCACATGATCGGAACAGTCAATATATTCAGAGAGTTTGTGAAGTTTGATATCGTTACTGGAAAATTAATTTCCTTTATGTTGGTTTCTGTGTGCACACTTAGATTCATCTGGTAAGAGCAATTCTCAGTGTTGACATCATTCCACTATATAAATTACCATTACACTGTGATAACCTGCTTGATTCTCTGGAAATCTTGTTAGATGTGTAGATGGAAATGTTGACTGTGAACTGGTGTCCAGTGTAAGCCCTATGTTTTTGGTTCTCCACTGTAAGAGGTAAATGCAATCAGAAGGAATTAATTCCATCCTAAATCATGTCTATAATTTTATAAGTTAGTGACTCTGGAGGTATTTATTTCTTAGTGTGTTACACTCTAGATCAGTAGGTAAGCCTGTCTAAATTTTAGACAGCTGCAGTTAGATGAGATGCATCCCATCTTAAATTACTGTTGTTTTTTTTTTTTAATTTACTCTTAGACCAAGATCAATCCTTTCTAAAACCGCAGTGTGCTTCCTTGCATATCATAGGGGTTTTATTTTTCTTTTTTCCTTCATTTTTCCTTTTCCTTCCTCAGAGCACCTGTAAATATCTATTACTGGAGCTATCTGAGCTAATGAAGTTCAGGAGCTTGCTCCTAAATTGCATAGTCTTATCTTATTAAATCCAAAGACTGAGATATGCTTTCTACTTTTCTTTTACTCTTTCCCTTATGTCAGGAAGACAGGAGCTGCAATTTCCTAGGCAGGTTCTTCACAAGAAATATAACACCAAAGAAACAGACACATTTGTGTCCATAGTGGAATTTCATGCATCATCTGACTTTCATCTTTACTAACTTCTGTTGAAGAGAGTCACAGCCATACATACTAACTAACATACTAATGGCTCCAGCTAAATATTTCAGTCATCTATTGATGGTGCTCCACTCCTTTATCATGGCTTTTTAAACACAATATGCTCACAGTGGATTTTATTTGTTGGTATGTTTAGGATCCTATCATGACTTTTGTGGCAATATGCCCACAGTGGATTTGATTTGTTGGTATGTTTAGGATCCTACCTTTAGTAGTTTTTTCTCTAAAAATAGCAAAATGTAATTGATACTCTGAAAAATACACAAAAACATTCACTCCATGTGAATTCATGTGAGTTCGGTAAAATGTGACTTTAGGGGAAAAGAAAGTCAGAGGTCTTTACCAAATAACCCGACTTGCTCTTATGTTTATGCATCATTCATTTGTTGTGCATTGTTCTAATGAGTAATCTCTCTGTGTGTAGGTGTGTAGTGCAGTAGTATTTTAAAAGGAAAATAGGCAAAGATAAAACCCATGATGCCCTGGTTTATTCCCTTCTGCTTGTGTTTCATCAGATCATTGCCTGTTTTATATTTATTTCTCTGACTGGAGAGGAACTATGGAAATGCTAGATTAGGATCTGCCTCCATAGTTTCACAATCTGATCTCAGCAAAGCCAATGTAGCCTCATAAATGTAAAAATACTCATGATTAGAAAATCCTTTTGTTCCACATGTTAGATATTTAGTTTATGGACAAAATTAAAAAGTTAATGAGAAAAATTACTTTTCCACTTATTTCACTCACACATAGTCAATTGTTGTCTGACATTCTAAGCTTGTCAGAAAAAGGTGAGGAGGCTATGTTTTAATGAAGGATTAAATTGATTTTTAAATCCTTAGCTAGTTCAAGACTTCCTTGTTATTCACCAAAACATAGTTAATCCTACAATGGAGCTGAATGAGCTCTTAAAGGCTGACAGAAATATCCTGGCCTGGCTGCATGCTATTTTTGTTGGAGCCTTATAAGGCAACTGTAACCAACAGTTTGTCAAAAGTTTAATTGCATGATGAAGAGAGGGTGAGAATTTCAATGCTGCCTTCTTTCCAGATTAAATGGTCACTAGTAAAATGTTGGCTTTTTTCCCCTTTAAATTTAATAAAGCCATTGCTTTAATGGTCATCAATCCTTTTGAGACACTGACTCCAGACCAAACTCCTAGGGGATAATCCCAGCTGTCAGATGTAAATCACAACAATTATCATCACTCTGTTCAAATGGAGACCATGCTGAGGGTGTGCTAATGCCAAGAGAGAGTTAGATCTGGATTGTTGTAGCAGTGGTAAATGCCACAGATGCAAAATTTTATATCCCATATGTTTTCTCCTCCTCTTCTTAAACTAAAACCTTGAATTCAAGTTTTGTCTTGAAACCATAATAAGCAGCAAACTCTAAATAGGGAAATTAATTTTCAGCTATCATGAAATACCGAATTGCAGTTCATTTTGGAGGAAAAAAAAAGATTTATTGAGAAAAACAATTTGCACATAGATATACACTGGTCTTGAAAGCCACAGAATCAGAGTCACAGAACGACTGCGGATGGAAAGCTCTCACAGTCAACCACAGCAGCCTTTTGGGTTTTTGTTTTGTTTTGTTTACACAGCTTTTTATTTCTCCTATGGACTCAGGACTACTGACAGTCTGAGTGCTGACATAAAGGCAGTCTATGTAACTGAAAAACATTAATACAGGAGTATCCCATTACAGCACAAGTGCCCTAATTTTGACTTTTACTGCCTGCAGGTATCAGAAACTTAGGAAAAGAGTAAGTTTTTTTTTCTCTAAAGAGCAGTATCTTGCACATATTGCAACCATGTTAGCTGCAAATAGCATTTGATATTATCAAGTTTTTTTTTTCTTTTGTTAGTATGTGAGGGGGTATTATGTTATCAGAGTGTCTATAAAAATTATTATTGATGTAGCTACAAAGAGGAAAGATACACTATTAAATTTTGCGTAGCTACATAGCTGTTCAGGAAAATAAACTAGGCTTACCTGGAATACAAATAATTTATACAATGAAATATTTAACTGTATTGAAGAATCTCTGTACAGGAAAAAATCCCGCAAACTCTGTGAAAGACAATTACTTGGTAAATCTCTTAAATCTAAAAAAGCATAAATGCCATAAAACATAATTCTTTCAAATCAGATAATCCATTACCCTGCCAGAAACCAAAAACATAAGACAGATGAGAACTGGGAGCTTTACAGGCTTATGACCCAGCGCAAAGCCCAGAAAACACTGTGCAGCCACGTGAGAGGTGGACACAGCCTTTCAGTTCCACACATGAACGCCAGTCTAACCTAATATAGAATTAATGAGTTCTGGTACCAAAAGTTCTCACTCATTTTCATGCATGGATCAAAAACTTACAAAGAGGCTTGTGAACATTTACTTCTGTTTACATGGTCAGAAGGAGACAGTCATTAAAGGAAGCTGAAGCACTTTTTGTCTACTGATGTAGGTGTTTACAGTGTGACAGTGTCCCTGTTAATCTAAAAGAGATGGGCTTGGGAAGAAGGACACATGCATATGCTAAAATATTTCCAAGCTTTTGTTTTACGGACAGGCAGAGGGAGGCTGCAGTTATCTGCATATGAATGTGCAGCTACACAGACAGAAGGTGTTGCCAAGAACGTGGTGTGAAAAGATACCCCAAGTCACACTTCAAATTTACAAGAGAGGTTTTTTGGGTTTGTCTCGGGAAATCCAACTTGCTTTCAGAACTAGAAACCACAACTGATAAGAGGGTGAAGGGAGCAGCTGTCTGGAGTGTAACAGTAAGTGGCAGAAGGGAAGATGACAGCAAATCCCTGTCTGTTCACTGGGTGAGGTCCATACCCCTGGTAGAACTCAGCTCAGAACTTCCTGAACTGACAGAGTTCATCTCGCACATTGTGCCTGAGCTGCTTCAAAATGCTGAACATCGGCTCACTGTTGCTGGAGAAATTTGCTCACACAGGCCAGGGGCTCTTTGGAAATACAGTAGTCTCTTTTCTGAAAGAATAACATAGTGCTTATCAACAACTGTATTTCAACAGCGATGATGGTACAGTCATCGATAACATTTTTTGCTGGCTGGTGCATATAGACTGATCCATATAGAACATCTATTCTCAGAAAATAATCTTTAACTGGTGTGGATTAGTGCAATCATTTTGAACTTGATAGAACTAGGACAGAGATAGGCTGCAGAAAATGGTAACAAGAAAACAACAATAAAATGTGAATATAGGTAAAATTTAGCATTATTATTATTATTGTTATTATTATTGAAAATCAGATGAGAGTGGGACAATAGTTTGTGTTTCTTTAAATTAAAAAAGTCTTGCAATAAAGCTGCACCAGAGAAGGTTTAGATCGGATGTTAGGTTGAGAGGGTGGTCAAACACTGGAACAGGCTTCCTAGAGAGGTGGTTGATGCCCCAAACCTGTCAGTATTTAAGATGCATTTGGACAATGAGCTTAACAACATGCTTTAACTTTTGATCAGTCCTAAATTGGTCAGGCATCTGGACTAGATGGTCAGGTC
>KZ505761.1:798179-840480 GCA_002844005.1 Limosa lapponica baueri | reverse complement strand
GTTTTCACTTGTTTCAATATTTTATATTGCCTTCTGGTTTTATTTTATGAAGATATTGCTCATGTCACAGACTACAGAATGGCATATCAGCTGTAAAATTAGGATTGGAAAAGATACGCAAGATTTTGCTTTCCATAGATATAAAATTCTATAGGTAAATAGAATTATTTTGGATATAAAACCATTTTTAAAGTTTTTTACTCAAGCAACGGTATTCTAAAAGATTAAGTTGGTTGGTAAACTATGCCATAAAAATTGGATATTGATTGCTGTTGATCTTTTTCTGAATCTAAAGACTTAAATAATAAAAAAAAGTGAAAAGTAAGATATTTTCTCTCTAATATGCTATGACTTCAGTTATAAATGGTTATTTAATTTTCATCTCTTAATTTTAGATTGTGTTATTCTTGGTGTATGTGAGCCAGACAACTGATCAGTTTAAAAAAAAAAATTGTGGAAAAAGGTTATGAAAATAAACAACTTGATTTCAAAAGATATTTTTCTCCCTAATTTATCACATATTTTGCAAAGCAAAACATAATATTTTATTATAAATATCATTCTGCTAGCATATTGGTGCAAAATACAGTTGAAATGCTTAGGAAATCCAAGCCTTCAGTAAAGAAACACTTAAAGAAGTTAGATACATTGATTTATGTTAGGAACTTTTGGTGTCCTGTGACAGCATGTCTAGAACTTCTCCAGAAGTTTTACAGAAATGTTTTTTTATTTCTTTATCAAATGATTGTAACTGGAATGTGTCTGCTTTTGTAGCAGCATAATTCAAATCTTTTACTATCAGGAAAAACCTTGTTTTCTTAATTCAATCAGTTTAAAGCAATGTACCTAACTGATTGTTTTCCATCTTGTTTTATACCAATCATAATGGTCTGGCATTAAATTAAGTACTAATGGCATTTCTTAACATCAAACTGTCTCTTCAGAAACCAGGTTGATAATGGTATTTTTCTTTGTCTCGTGGGAATTATTAATGGAATGAGTTTGTTTGCAAGGATTCCCACTCTCCAGATACAAATTCATTTCCAGTATGGAAAAGTGATCCCTTTAAAGTGGAGGGAAAATACAGTTAAAAACCACAGACGTGCTTGATATCCATGAGATAAGAGGTCCACCTCAGGAAGAAATATCTGAGGGGGGTTTATTTGATTTTTTTTTTAATTAGAGACATTTTATCAAACTAAGAAAACTCTACTTGATCTTACTTCTGATATCAGAAGTGAACTTGTGAAGGACTTGTCCTGCTAGGAGACTGAAAATTCATAACTCACTGTCTAAGCATTGATGCAGAGGTTGAGACTGAAATTAAAACTGTTCCTGAAGACAGATTGACATTCAGGGCCAAGTTTATACCATCTCTTACAATTGATGGGAAAATTTAACTGGATGGGCTCAGCTGGACAACTTGAAAAATTATTTCATATCCTGAGCTCAAATGATTAATAAATATTTGATTCTTTGCAATAAATCACAGGCTTATCAGGCAAAAATGAACAGCCATTGCTGTGATCCACCACTGCATCAATAAAGTATTTTATATATACATATTGACAAAAAAGTGAACACAAAAAGATGCAAATGTTGGACATATCACTGAATCCTTCAAGTTATAGGTTAGAGCCATCTCACTTCCCATACCCATGGGATGTATTTTAAAAATAATAATAATCTTACATATCCTGATCCTTCATGCAACATAATGCATGCCTTTTCTTAGTGTAGGACATACAAAGATAATGGGGAAAAAATAATGATTATTCAGTACAAAATCCACATTCCCATAAGCAGATTTTATCGGCTGCATGAAGTTCCATATTTATTTTGGTAACTGGAATTTCAATTTCATGAGATTACAGGAACCTTTAAGAAGAATATGGAGGCATACAGAGGCATTCATTTGTTCCATTACTTATGGTAGCTGCTTTTGATTCATGATTTGCTGTGTCTGCCTCTGACTGAATAAATGGGAAAATGATCATTTTAACATGCAAGGAACTCAGGACTGAATTTAGAGCAGAGTCCAGTCCTGCTCTGCATAGTCCTGTAAAGATTCCATTGATTTCATTAGGCTGAATAAAATTAATCTCCTTTACAAGTATACTGTATTTTTTAGACCTGAAGCCAACATTATTATCATAAAAATAATGCTTTCTCTTCTATACAAATCCTTTATAAGACATATTTCTCTTGTAACATCTATAAAAATAAAAATGCAGTCTTCTAGAACAAAGAACACTTATCAAAGGGAAGAAGAACATAGCTCTGCCTTAGGGGAAGACAGCAACCAGTATGCAACATGTTGCAACCTTGAGTAAAACACACAACTGAACAACATCATGGGCAGCGAGTGAAAATTGTCTTTTTGCTCCTTTGTCCTTGACGCAGCAGACTCATAGACAAGCCCCACTCATGCACCCCAGGTTTTCTCTAGGTGGTTAGTGATCTGCCTGTGTTGCGCCCTATTTTGTGGCACCCCTATCTTTTATGTCACAGAGGACCTGCAGTAACCCACTTCATACTTTGTCCAGGCAGTGAACCAGCCCTGAAGGTTGGAACCTGACAAATGTAAGGTCAAGCTGGAGCCCCTCCCCAGGGCACGCAGGGTATCTGCCCCAGCACCTGAGGGGAAACTTATGCATTCTCTGCAACGGGGAGCAACAACCACAATCTTAGACTGACCTCCCCCCGCTTCCTGCTGGATGACGCCTTTTGCTCTTTGGCAGTCTATCGAGCCTTTGCCAAATAGCTCTCTCACATTAAAAATATAATTCTTTCTTTTTTTTTTGGTGGGTAATTGTCCTTCTGAACTGTATAACCATGTTACAGCATAGTCAATGGAATGAATGAACTCAAGAGAAGAAAACTTCATGCAAAGTTATCAGTTTATGGTATGTATACATTTGCATATGTGTGCATTGCATTTCCAGAATAGCTTTGGTTTGTCCCGTCAACCTTTGTGTTTTGCTGATAGCTAATTATTCCATTTATTTGGTGTATTAACTTTTTAATTTTTTTTTTAATTAAAAATAGTTACATGAGCTCTTGACAGCCCAAATTAAGACTAAGAATGGTGCTGATGAGCTGCAGAAGACAGTAACATGTCCTGAAATGTGAGCCTGTGTTTGGAATTTGAGTTTCGGTCACAGCAAACCCTTCCAGATTCCTTGCCCCTTACATAACATGGTAAATCCTGTCATCTGCTTTCCGATAGCATCTGCTTGTAAGGCTGGAACGAGCAGTGCAAACATTCCTGAAATCTCTCCTGTTTGTCATACTGCTGGGCTCGCAAGCAACCACAACTGCATACCTGAAAAAGGATACACTGCTTTGAATGTTTACAATATATCACTGCAGCAGCTGGAAAGGGATTGCACCAGCTGAGCAGGAGAGAAAACAGGTTGGGGAAAGCTTTTTTTCATTTTTAATAAGTCTCCAAGTTCTACAAACTTTTCTCTCTTTTTCTTTAAGTAAACTTGCCCCAACATCCCTACTGTACCTTGTTTTGAACTTTTTCTGAAGTTTTCCCTGCTAAGACACTTAAGATCATCTAGAAATTCTGATTTGTGTATTTAAACTCCCTAGCATCTCTGACAAATGCTGATATGTAAGAGCTGAATATGAGAGATTATGCATAAATGGGTATTTAAAAGCACACAGACATAAGTTAGTGCAGTACCTCTAAGCAAGGCAGCTCATGTTAGTGAGCTTGTGCAGTGCAAAGGAGCTGATTTTTGTTTTCTAGAAATGCTTGCCTTTCTGTTCAAATGTAAATAACAACAACAAAACCCAAACAAAGAAAAAACCCCAAGAAAACAGAAAACCCGTAAAATGATTCCATTACAAATAGGCTGTTTTCATCTATATCACTATTTCTCAGCTTCCAATTTTCAGATTTTCTTTCCAAGTTACAGTCTTGATGAAAGCAGAGGTTTCATCAAAGAAAAATTTCAGATAAAAGCTTTCAGACAGTTTTGCTTGTGACCACAATGAAGCATTAAAAAAAAAAAAAGAGTATTACCCAATTATAAAGAAGGTATAGCTTGTACAGGCTTGTTGCATCCCTGTCATGGGAGTGACATGAGTTGAGATAACCACACCATATGACGCAGAGCATGTGCATTAAACTGGTGTCCTAGTCATAAATGTACCCGTATTCTGAGTATACATACACTGATCTTTTCAGGCTGGGAATAAGTCAGTTTAACTCTTACCACTATGCAGTGAACAAGGGAAGATCATAATTAAAATAATAAAAGAATGAAAAGTTACATGATCGCCTTAAAACTGAGTCAACACTTAATTTTTTTTCTTTTTTTTTTCCCTCACCCACTAAACAACGGCTCACCTGTGCTATTGGAGACACACCAGCACACTGCAAGCTGAGATGGCTGATTGCTAGAAGAAAGTGGAGTGACAGATGGATGGATTCTTCAGCAACATATGAATGAAGTAATAAAACTAAATGACATTTCTGTTTATAAGATTACTTTGGTCCCTTATCTGTCAATAATGGGTCAATAATTTTCCTATTTTCTTGTAAGCCATTATTACTGTTTCATTTTGAACACAGCCAAAGACTGAAAAAGCAGTATGGTAGATCATTTGGATCTAAATAACCTTGCTATTTGCTGGAATCTTATTCAGTTTTTTGAATGATACCTATCTTCAGATCAAGGGTCAAGAGACAACAGAGTTTTATGGTTGTGCAGTGTAGCTTTCAGGATTCAGTGAGGACCTACATGGAGAAGTACATACAAGTGCGTGAACCAGAAAGCTGAGAGCATGTGGGCATCATGTCAGCTTTCAAAGCCAGCTCATACTGTCAACAAATGCAAGTGGTGGAGATAATTCAGTGTTGGACAACATTTGTAGGTTGTCTTCTGTCTATGTTTGAGTAAGAACTCTGATGTAGAACGGGGTCATGCATGCAACTTTTCAGGCAAGCTTTTCTATATAAGCCCTCCAAATGATAAAGCAGTGGCAGATTCCTACTGAATTTCCCAGTATTTGTCAGGTCTTTGGTTGGATTGTCATGATTCTGGGCCTGGAAATCTTAGAAAATCTTAGCAATCTTAAAAAGTGCTTAGCTTTCTCTGTGTAATGCTTGAGGAGCTAAATGCCTATTGTTGTCTTCCTTAAACCTATTTGAATATGACTACTAAATTGTCTGTAACTGCTTTTCTCTACTTCTTTCATTTGTACGGTAACATATAACAGCTTCACAGAAAAAAAATAGAGAAAAAAAAATGAGAAATTTTGGTCAGACTCCATTTTCTGCATGAATAAACACATTGCATTGGTCTGTGCACAGTGATGATGCAGTAAGAAAATTCATAGGATTCCACTGTTTGATGCTTTACTTCTTCATTGAGTGTTTTGATACTTTGCTACTGTTATGTTGAGCATACAGGAATACTCCAATCTCTAGGATTGCTAAAGAGGGCCTTTTATTTCATTTTTATGGCATATAGATAAAATAATATAGCTGTGTTTCTGACTGTGGGTTTTTTTGAAGTTTGGTTCTAAGAGTGGATAAAAGGCATCATAATTTGTATTGGTGTAAGCTAAGGACAGAATTTGTCCCTGAAGGGTTTATGAGGCTTGTTATGAAAACAGAAAGTATCTGAAGTGTAAATCCTTACAGCAGGAGAAAACAATATGAGCATGATATGTGATGACAATTTTGTATCAATTATGAAACCATCCTAAGGTATAGTTTAGCACTTGCTAGGTCATTTTTTTTTCACTGCTGCACTAATTAGGAAATATTTCAGCTGACTTTTTCAATAGGCCATAAAAGAGGGTGAATAGGCAAAAAAAAAAACCCAGATGAAGTTACAACATAAACATATAGGAAAAGAGATAAAAATTGGTGAAGTGACGAGAACAGAATTAAAGAGAGCTGATATCATTGTACCCTTCATTTTTATTGCTGCTATTATTTTTAAGTTTTTCACAAGACAGTTTCATGCAAAAACTTTTTTTTCCTGCTCACTTCAAGTTGTTGGTGTATTTTACTCCCAACTGATGGTAGGAAACACTGAAGACTGACTTCAGCAAGGACAAAATTAAGATATTTGTCACCGTACAGCTGGAAATAAAGGAAATACAGAGGACTACCCAAGATATACGGCAGAATAAAAGTTGACAAGGC
The DNA here is from genome assembly GCA_002844005.1 of Limosa lapponica baueri. Classification (NCBI taxonomy): domain Eukaryota; kingdom Metazoa; phylum Chordata; class Aves; order Charadriiformes; family Scolopacidae; genus Limosa; species Limosa lapponica. Next base: position 834,308 of record KZ505761.1, on the reverse strand, counting down.
TGCCTTCCAGTATGTCAGCAATAGGAAAAGGAACTCTCCAGGAGACAGCTGAGCTGAGGCCCAGGACCACAGATATCTCTTTCCCAACATGCCGTTATAGACATTTGGGATGCTTTACCATATGACCTATAAAAGAAAGAAAAGCTAGATTAGAGTTATAAATAACAAAAGCCAAATGGGACACATTTGAGGCAAAGAAATACACATTTTGTCAGAGGAAGAAGGAGGATGGCCGAGGCCACCTTCCAGCTACGTGGAGGTAGAAGAGCTGAGAACCCAGCTGCAGGCAGCCCAGAGCACTGGGATTGATCCTGGTGCTCCTTTTCAGTAGCCACTGACACCTTCTCCCAGGTGATTAGCGATTTGATAAAACTTCAGTCTCCCTGTCAGCCCCTTGTGTATCAGCATCCTGGTTTCAACTAGGAAGGAGTTAGTTTTCTTTCTAGTGATTGCTGTGAGAGAAATGTCAATAATAAATATTGGTTTTACTTGTTGCTATGTGATATTTACACTATTCAAGGACTTTTTTCAGCTTCCCATAGAAGAATAGACAGAACAATGGAATGGCCTATGAAATATTCCACAGACACCATGCTCAGGATATAAATGGGGGTTAGCTATGGGGCAGGAATCCACGATCACTGCTCAGGGTGGTGCCAATTCATGGAGCAGTGATAGTGTCCGGTGTCATTATTATTATTATTATTGGTTTTATTGTTGAGGGTTTTTTCACTTTTCTGTTATTGTTTCTATTAAGCTGTCTTTATCTCAGCCCATGAGGGTTATTTTCTCCCTTTCCCCTCCCTTTTCTTTTTTCCTCTTCCCCTTACCCTTCTTGGTGGTAGGGAAGAAAGGGGAGGATGAGCGAGCAGCTGAGTAGTTCTAGTTACCAGCTGGGGTTAAACCATGACAGTCAAACACTGCTCTTCATCCAAATTCCTTCATTTCTCCTCCCCCCAAAATAGAGTAGGTAAGAAGATAATTTCATCCCTTCCGGTTTCAGAGACAAGCATGAAGCTGAGAGTGTTAGAGGGACATGCAATGGTTAGAGAGTATGTGGGAGTACAGCTTTTAGGATTATTCCCTTTGGCCATGCTGCTTTGGGGGTGCAGAACAGTGCTGTGCTAGGAGAGAGCTTCTTTAAGTCCGAAAATCCTGGCCACTCAGCATTTTCAGTCCACAGACCATTCCACTTTGACTCTCTTAGGAGGTTTTTGCCTTCCTTTTAAGTTGACTTCCACGTTAAGTGAAGATATTCAAGCATGTTTTTCCTCCTATAAGTTGTAAATTCTTTCCAAGCAATGTCTTCCCTCTTCCTAGAGCTGGTGGCTCCTCATTGTGACGCGGCACATACTCAGCTCTACTCCTAATGATGTCTGCTGAGCATACAGATGACAGATCTTGGCAGCAGGAAGGTTCAAAGGAAAGGAGTCAACTCACTTGAGGACTTTAAAGACCCTACAGTTTCTTAATTCTTTTGAAATTGCTGAGAATGACCATGACCCTAACTTTTGTGACCATGAGACTGTTATAATCCTTTAAAGATTGACATGAAACAACCAGGTCCAGTGAAAATTATTTGCTGTTCGTGTCAGCTTTGTGTTTTGAACTTCTGGGCCACAGCACTAGATTGACATATTTTTTGATCATTCAGGTTACCTGAGTCTCTGCTATTATTTTGACAGGCTCTGTAAATAGAAATGTAAGAGTTGGGCTGAGTGCAGTCAAGGTAAATTTAGTTTTCAGGTTATACCTCTACAAAGGACTCCTAAACAATTAATTCCTCTGCCTTGCAGATGACATTTTCTTCACTTTAATTCATTCCCTGTTCTAGTCTTTTTACTTCTGACTTCTTGTATTGATCAAGTTTTAGTTATTTAATTGGAAGTCCTCTTTTTAACCTTTCTTGTGCTAAAAGCTTTCCTTTCTTCTTGGATTACAGTATTATTCTGCTTTACTGAGGTCTTACCTCTCTGTTGAAGCTTGAATCAGAATTGCTTTTACATGTTCTCATGTAAGCCAGGCTGCCAGGCTGCCAGGGTGACTGCCAGAATTTGTCCTGGTTTTGCACAAATTTTAATCACTTCTTATTCACATTTTTAGCCAGCAATGGAGACATAGACACAGGTGCATACAGTATGTAATGGGCTTTGGTTTGGTAAGCTAACAAGGTAACCTTGCTTTTACATGTTGCCCTTTTATAAAAGGCAGAAAAAGGAAAATGAGTAACAGAGACGATCTGCATTGTCTGATGCACTGCTCAGTAAGCCCGTTTCCAAAAAAGTAAATATCAGACATGGTTTTTATTGCAGCACTCTGATATATAGAAAGAGATGCATCACTCATTTCTGTTAAACATATAGAGAAGACATTCTGTCTGCATAAATTATAGTAAATAAATATTTTTACAAGATCAAGATAAGCTCATACTTTTCCAATCTCTAGGACATTCTTCATATTCTATACATTCATTTGTTGTGTTTGGTGACCTTTTCTATAGTACATCCTCAGTTTTCATGTTAGAATAATAAAATGTTTATTTTATACTTATATTTAAGTATTCTGTACTAAAGGATATTGTTCTAACAAAGTTCATACACCGATCTCAATAACATTGATAAAAGTCTGGTATAAATCCATTCATTCAGCATCTGTTCATCCTTTTTTTTTTTTCTCTTTTTAATAAGAGAAATATCCACTACTTTAAAAGAGGTCTTAGAAAACAAAAAAGACAACAAAAATATCTAACCAGTTGCCTGAGCACTACATAATGTTTTTCTGAAACTACAAGGCAAATGAAATGCTTGTGATAAAATTTTTGACATTCCTTTCAAAGAGTCATGCTTTGTGTTGATTACTGAAGTGTGTGGCACTGTTTATCAAAAGTAGCTATTATTTCTCAGAAATCCTGTGTTGCAGAGACACAAGAAGCCATGGTTCCTAAAAGATGCACACCAACAAATGTTTCTATCTGTTCATATCTGCAATCATTGCTCATGTTTGTTTAACAAAAAAAGGCAAGATCCTAAAGACTTCACGATGATGCTGAATTATTTCTTCTATAACTGTTCAGTTAGCATCAAGATGCTACTGAGGGAGATATTAGTGCCATATGTACTGCAAGGTGCTGAAGACACCTAGCTTTCTCTCCCTCTCATGAAGAACAGATAAAACAGTTGTTCAGTGGATCTAATGTGTGATGGATGTGGGGATTTAGTTGACAAGTAGCTGTTTCACACATAACCTCATGAAGTGAGAGACAATAGAAATGTGTGATGGAAAAGGTCCTTCTGCACCATCAAGCAAAGCCGCTGACAAATTTGTGCACTGCATTGTCTTTTCCCTCCCAGAAGTGTTGTGATAAATGCAGTTAGATTTCCTTGTCTCAACGTGAAAAGTTTTGTTTGGATTTAAATGCAGTGAGAGTTAGAAACTTCTGATTTTAATTTTAAAATATATTTGTGGATATTTTTAGGTCAGTTTGCTCACATGGTGAAGTTTTCATCTTATGTATTTCTTACATATGTATGTGTTACTTTATTGTTTATTGCAGTGCTTATATTTGTTTCAAAATACTTTTATTTTCATCCTTATATTTTATACGACTGAACATTAAACTGTTGTTATTATTCCAGTCCCAAATTCAAGTTTATCCATTTCTTTCTGAATGCTATTCTCAGAATTTCTGCACTGATGATGTCCCAGTTTTATGTTAAACTTAGCCACTTACACTTTTTTTTTTTGCCTTTTTTTCTTTCTTAAAATATCATATGAGGTCAGTTTTGACTGACATTCTGGAATTTCACAAGTAATCACCTTCCAGTTGGGTATCTTTGCCATCAGCCTTGCCCATTACCTTTCCTAATGTACAGTAAGTCTACAGTATTCATATGCCCTATCTTTTTTTTTGTCTTTTGATCTTGTATATGACATCACACAAAATGTTAAAGTCTAGGTAGATGAAATGTGAATTCCTTTTGTTTATAAACTCAATTATCTTAATAAAGACAGTTATGAGATTAGTTTGTGAAGGTCATTCTTGGATAAACTGAGTTTTTGTTTTATTCATATTCTATTGCATAATGCTGAAATCTATATTCTGTCCTCATTGAGGCATGGAATAAGCTGAAAGTCTATCTTGTCTGCTAAAGACAAGAAAGAGAATACTCCCTTATTCTCCTAAAAGGTGCTTTGGGTAAGAAAGAGAGTCTAGGAATAAGAATTGAACTTACGAAGCTGCAAGACTAAAATCAATATTAAAATTTATTGAAAAAATCCAATCTCCATTTTTCTTCACTGGTCTAATACCTTTATTTTGTTTATTGATTTACATGTGAGAATTGGATAGAAATAAAGGAAAAAGGCAGGTAATGTTAACAACTATGATAAATTCAAAAGAATAATGGGAAGTAAAATTCTCAAAAACAGAAATGCAGGAACTTAGCTGTAAACTTGAAGGAATAAATTTTGAATTATCTCAGAATTTTGCAAGCACAAATGTATCTGATTGAAAAGATGTTAGTAAATATAATAAATAGATCCATATAATCATCAGTAATGTCATAAGCTTTGAAGTAATACACTTCAGGATGCTTGCCATTCATTGAATTTACTTCTATTAACGAACAGCCACAAAGAGGGACAAACCAAATGAGATAGCTTCCTCTAGAGTCCATTCAGAAACAACACTGACCTCTATAGTAAAGCTTTTATACATTCTATAGTAGCTCTGTATGCAATGCCGGCATGTCCCAGCTCTATGTGACCTCAGCCTTCTCCAGTGAAGAACTGGTCAGCACAGTGCAATGCTTTCCTGAAGGTTATTATAGTTAGCAGAGCCATTAGTACTTATGGAGAAGGAGGATGTTTCCTTTTGGTCAGCTGAAGGCCTCATATGGTGCCTTGTGTGGACCATCTGTATCGGGATGCAGCTTGTTTTGTGTAAACAAATGGGACTTCCAGGAACTAAGGCTGCAAATCATCTAGATATTTTACCTTCAGTTCTCAGTTGTCTGCCCATATGGATTTAATTTATACTCATAAAATAAACTTTAAAAGATTTTAGTGTATCTGTCTTAAAATTAGCCTAATGTTAGTCAAATAACATTTAGAATAATGTTTGGAAATAATAGTACCTGCAATGTACTATTTATAGTCTTCCTTGGAGCCACTATTGTGTAAAACGTAATTAAAGGGTTTCTAAAATGCGCAATACAGTCTAGGTCAGGTAAATACATAATCAGGGAGTTATTAATGGAACTGCAATTAATTAATATGCCTCCATCGGAGCCATTAAAGCTGATTAATGTTATGGCACACAAAGAGAATTTGTAGCTAACAAATCAATGACCCAGTAGACCGTATTGTCTCCTTTGGAGCCATTGCACTGTACCATATCAAAGACTCATTAGAGAATTTTTAATTTACTGATCATCAGCCCCAGTAGTCATTAGTTGGCCCAGGCTGATGATGTATGTGCACAGAAGAAATATAAGATAGTACTCCATCAGGGGATAGTTCTCCTCCCAGTTACACTGCTGTAAATCAAGGGTAACTCCATTGGAACCAATGAATATACATGATTTAGAGGGAGGGGGAAACTAAACCCAAAAAAACTACTCCTAGGGGAAAGTCAAATTAGTTGATAAAAAAAAATCATTTCTTATGCTTATTCAGTAGCTCATTTCCAATGGATTAATTAAAAAGTTTGATTTTTCTTTTTAACCTAGCAAGCGAAACCACTCAGAACTCATAAATATATGATATGGAGGCAGAGAAATTTGAGATATATTATATGTTTTCATGCCTTATATATTTGGATTTCATCTGAGGTTTAGCTTGGGATCTGAATTTTCAGTCTGCAATTGCAGCATCTCTGACTCGCATTTTACTCGAGACTGTTGATACATACTCCCAGCCCTCACTCTTTATCGGCATAGATTTTTTCTGGAAATTCAGTAGCTATTTCTCATTAAGAATAACTCTTTGTCTGGTTTTCATTAACTTCAGTGGAGTTACACCCAAGATAATCTTGTCCTAAATGGTTTAACATAGAATAAGTGTTCACAACTGCAGTACCCAAGAGTTCTTTGAGGACAGTGCAGAACAAATATTGCAATCTTACAGAGACTGAGCACAAGTCTTTGTCTAAATTCACAAACAAACTTGCTGTGGGAGGTCACTTGCCTTGAAAGCTGTGCCGTCCTGAGAGCGCAGGAGGGGAATGGCTCTGGAGATATGATTTGCTCGTAGTCACGTTCGTTTGTAGGTTTTGTTACACTGCAATCCCTTTCAGATTGTCTGAGATTTATGGACCAGATTCCTGTTTTATTTTCCTTTTTGAACTAAGGATTATTATCTGACAGTCTTGCTCAGAAATGTAGATAAGAGTTCATTTCATTTACTTTTGATGTATTGTAGATGGTGTGTGTATTCTGTTTTACACATTTATTCTTACAATAGACAGAGCTTAGAGCATTGCTAAGAAGCAGAGGATTTACTACGTATTGTACAGCTTTTGTTACCCACCTCAGACTTTCTGTAGTCATGGGTTTTACAAGAAGTTTGATTGATGTAGAATAAAGGTATCACAATATTAGTTTAGATTAGGAAAACTAAATCCACCTTTTGAGATATCTCCAAGTTAAAAGGAAGCAGCACCTCCACTGCTTTCCTTTTCTTGTTTAAACAGAGAGTGCCGGCGATACTGGGCCAGTTATTTTAGAGATCATTCCCTAAATTGTCAACAAGTGTTTATGTAAATGCATATATCAATAGGTATTTCAGACCCATAGAACTCAAACTGTTTGAGAAACAGGCTTTCTAAAAGGTCCCATCAGCTAGACTGTACTCCTGCCACTGAATTTAATTCCTTGCTTCTTTTAAATACTTTTACTCCTACTGTCCTCAGCTGAACAGTAGATGATACCTGATGAGAAAAACTCACAATACTTCAGTTCTTGATTAGTAGTTGGCCAAAAACTTGTGGTACAGCCAAAATGTACCCATAGTTCATGATGCTGGTAGAATAAACCTACCTGACAATTATACTCTTTTGATGCTCCACTTAAATTAAAAGTTAAAAAGATCCAGGGTCACTGGAATCAGGAGAGTCTATTTTCTGCTTTGGATAAGGTTTCATAAAATATTTTAGATGTGCTGTTGCTAGATTTGGCAGAATCGTGAGACACTCCCTAGTATTAGGAAAATTAGCATTTTTCTCAGCTCTTGTTCTTTTCTCTCACCAGATTCACAACACTTTCCTTAATCTTGGACCCTTGAAATTTTGAGTTTATTCATACAAACTAAAGCTTTATCAGTCATTATGGGGAGAAAATCTTTGCTGAAATTAAATATTTATACTGTGGCAACAACAGGTGCAATGCCATTGAATTTCATGGAGCAGTGTCAGTTCACAGGAAAATACTTAAACTTAGGGTATCCAAGGAAAATACTGAAAATAGCTGTCTAGCTGTCCAGATTTCCAGACCACAGTAGTGAAACACAAATATTGTCTATATTTGTATATGTATGAGCATCAGTATATAAGAAAACAAAATGAATAACAGAAATTATTATTTTTCATAAGAATTAAAGTTCTTTAATAAACCACAAAACATAAAAATTGGAATAATCATCTTTGGAGATGCTTCTTTAACTTTTTCAGCAGCCTATGGTTCTGTTAGGCAGAAGTGGAAACCAGGACTGATTGTGTATATACTCTTATCTGCAAATAAGGCAAAACACTTTTTGTGTGGCTTTTCCCATGCCTTAACTTGGTATGTTTTTTCAATATATTTACTGTACTTCTAAATAATTATGCTTTTTTATGTGTATCATTTTATTTGTATGAAATCCTTTTAAATTCAATTTCAGTCCTGGTCATACAGTTCTAGTGGAACCGAGCTAAGGAATTTTATTTGTTCTTCTGTTTCCTAAATGTACACAACATTAGCATTTTGATTTTAACCTTTAGTAGTTTCAGAGTGCCTGAACTGGATTTGTTTTGGATTAAAAGGAAATGGAAGCTGTGCTCCAGGAGTGCACCTAACGGACTCTAGATACACACACAAAAAATACTCGGTCCATAGAACAAGATTGAGAATTAATCCCTGAAATGTCTACAGTATTTTTAATGGTCCTCACCACAAACTCCTTTGCTCCGCGTATCTATCCCTTTTTGGTCCAAGCTCCCTACAGACATAAAAAACAATTGTGGTATTTTTTTTTTTTCTTGCTCTATCTCCAGACTGTAAGCTGTTTTGGACATATATTTTTCCATGCTGTGTGAAATGTGGAACGGCGGCCTGAAGTTAACTGATGCAAATTAAAATAACTGTAAAGGGAGAATGATGGCAATAACAATGAAGAGAAGAAAAAGTAGATTTGAATATTGTTTCTCTTCTTTTAGATCAACCCTGATCGTAAGGTAAAGACATCTAATTTAGATAATTTCAAATCCAAAATGCTATTAAACATGCAGGCTTGATTAGCACAATGGTAGGATTAGTATGAAAAGCACAAAATGAATCCTTGATGCTTCATCCACTGAATTGGCTACAAGGGCTTTACAAGAGAGGAGGAGGATGTGGTGCACTAGGTTCAGGAACTGGGAGCATCTGTCCATTTTAGCACAGGGGTCTTCCCATTAAGTGATGCAACCCTGCATGATGCAGCGGCTCTCTGAAACAGCTGAAAGCAACCCAAGTTGTACTTCCTCGCACAGCGTGACTCTGCAAGGCCGGTGGGCATCTCTTGGCTGGAAGCCTCACCACCCCTATTTGACCCAACTGACACAATTTCCACAAGTCCTCAGGTGGATTCAGGAAACAATCATTCAACCTACAGAAATACAAATATGTAAACAAATAATTTTTCTTGATATTTAAGCTCCCACCAGTGTTGACCAACTGCAGTTCTATCATCTCCGTCACCTAACTGCTCTCTCACGACAAATCTATAACATCAGCTATATTTTTTCCCTTTAGCACACTTTGTATAGCACAGCTAATAAATTCACTTCCAACAAGATGACTCATATTTTAAAAGTGTCAAAAATAATTTCACAGTCATAATTATGGTACTTTGGCAATGTCAGACAAGCACAACACATGATTTATCCTAAATAGGAGATGAAAGGCACTTAATTGTTGTTTTTACTAAGTCAAATTGGCCACTAGAAATTCAGGTAAACTGAAGTTAGGCTTTTATAAGAACTGTTGAACTGAAGAATCATGTAAAATTCACTTTTTTTTTTAATTAAATTTTGACAGACATGCTAATCATCTGGGATTTCACTTCTTCGTGCAAATACAGCACAGCTGGGATGAAATTCCCTAAGAGGTTGGTTTAACTTTATTTGCTCATGATTAAAGCTTTGTTCATAAGTAAGTTTGCATTTTCAGTGAGATTCTGCTGTCTGCTTCTTCTAAGCTGTGTCAAAGGATGATGAAAAAGGCACCGGGTGACTTGACCCCAGTCACACGCAGCAGGGGTTTTACTGGCTTCCAGCTCTTCGCTGTTTCTTATAACCACAAGATGATTCTTGAGACCTTTCTCCCACTCTGTCTGCCCCCTTCCCCCCGCTTTTACAATCCTCTTTGTGATTTAACACCAAGGACAAATAAAAATGAGGTGGTTTACTATATGTTCACATACAGTGAACATACTGTAGAGGACTGACCAGCTGAATTATGCTGGTTATTTTCTAGAAGTGAAGTAGAAATACTGTAAATTCTTTGTCTTCCACCCAACCCTATGATTAACTTTATGTGAGGAATATGTGTTTATTTTCTTGTTTCTGCTTCATGGTTCAGAGCAGCATAGAAGTGTGGGCAGCAATAAGAAAAATTCCTGTAATTTCACTTGTGACAAGCTATGTTTGCTTAAGAGTCATTGATATGTTTGTCCAAAACCTTCCTCTGGTACAGATAAAGACAACTAGACTTACATCAGATGAGAACTTGCAGATTGAGAAGTTGTTTTTAGTAATAAAATTATTTACATATATATATATACAACATCACTTGCAAACTACTTACATTTTCTTTTAACATGCTTTTTTTTTTCTCCTCCAAATGTACTTTCAGCAAGGTTCACAAAAGAAATGTAGTGCATAAGATGGAAAACATAATACATTATTAATAAAACTTGAAAGCAACAGCTTAAATGGTAATCTTTAAGTAAACTGTAAATCCCTCCAATATGTCCTGTGAGTTATGTAAGCATCCTGAGACAGACGGAGGATACAAATTAGACAGAAGTAGGGAGAGAAAAGTCAGCAAAACCCACTATGAATTGAAAATCTATTCCTTTGTTTCTTCTTGTTGTTTTTTTTTTTCTGCAAAGTAGAAATTATGTTCTCAGCAAATACAGCAGAGAGAGCACAGAGGACTTTAAGTTCTCATTTAAGTCATAGCAATGCAAATCAGGAACAATTCTGTGAAGCTCAGTAAAATAACACTATTGGGAGTGAAATGAAAAGCAAGCTCCAAAACTCAGCTCTTGAACTCAGTTGCAAGAGAACAGACCAGCTGCTGGCAACTACCCTGAAGGGAATGTACATCTAAATCCTCTAGTCCACTTACTAAAACACTGATAGAAAATTAGTTCTATAAATACAAACAAAATGGAAGGGATGCTGAAGGGCAATACCATCCTTCCCATTCTTCCTCTTTCTTCCTTCAGCAGTATTGCAGAACCTCCCAATATTCATCACATTTATCTACAATGCAAAAGCACTGGAGTTTCTCAGGTACAAACAGACACTGTATCGTTATGGCACCTATCACAGGAGAAGTTTTTGAGCTCTAAAGAAGCTTCCTGAAAAGAGGGGAAGGGTGCTTAAGTAGCTCTAGTGACTGAAGTAGCTTAGGTACTCAGAGGTGTTGAACAGAACAAGCAAAATACAACATAGACACAGTCTCAGCAACTTGCTGAAGACCAGTCATGACTTCCAGGAGCAAAGTTCTGATTCTCCCGTGTCTCAGACTGATACTCCAAGACCAATGGATTGTGCTTTGATACCATGAATTCCCATGTGGTTCTGTCAGGATTAGTTCATTTCACAAGTTATATACTGCAGCACAAATTTTCAGTTCAGAGTTTATGAGTAAAGAAGAGAGAAAAAGTGAAGAAATTATGTCTTCTGCCATTGAAATTCAGTTTTCCCACAAAAACCCAAACCAAACAATGTGAAAGAAACCAAAAACCCAGCACAAACTGAACAAAAAAACAAAACCAAAAACAAAAAACCCAAACAAACAAACAAAAAACCCCAAACCCCAGAAGGTTTAGCTCACAGTGAAATTGTTTGTTTCCTCCATGGCTTCTAATTTTGTCTCTTTGCCATTCTCCTCAGCCAGTAATAGAAATCCTGAATAGATAGCAGGCCTTATGATCATTTACAAAACTGTGCAAAGGAACATTGGCTTACACGCTAAATCATAACATCAGATTTTCAGAATCTAACTTTCTTAATTTAGCATTTTTCAGAACAGTAATTAATCTGCCCTGACATGCAGAGAAGTACACAATTTCCTGCCTGCTCCACCTTGGGAGTTGTTTAAATAATTGTCACTAGTATATACATTTTTTAAAGTGAGGACAGTAGTTTCGCTTCACTGCAGTTACATACTGACCATATCTAGAAAGATTTAGAGAAACTAGGAGGTCATCTTTTTTTTTCAATTTTCAAACCTGAAAATTAGAAATAACAAAGACATTTCAAAGTAGAACATGAAACAACCTGTTGGGGTTTTTTTTTGTTTGATTAAATATATAGATTTTCAGATCCTATTTCACTGCCAGTTGAGTTTATAAACAGTCATAGTTGTTTTACGAAGACAGTGGCATGCCATTTCTTGGCCCTCACTGCAATGTATTACTGTACTCAGGTTGGTAGATATTAATTACCTTATCTACTAATTGGCTATATTCTATTACTGTCAGGGCCATTTTACCCATGAAGCAAGAAAGTATACACATGGCAGTAATGTAAGAAAGGCGGCCCTTAGTTGCTTTTAATGACTATTCTAAATAACAGTGCTTAGAACTCACATCCAGCCTGCCAACAACATTCAACATTACATTTCAGTACCCTATCCCCCCCAAAAAAACCCCAAAACCCGAAGACAATAGTTTGAACCAAGAATAAAAATGTTATTCGACAACTTTTTTGTTTTCTTGTTTCCCCTTTACATCTTTTATTTCTGTAACACAATGACAGAGCCCTGACTCAAACACCTGAACAAACGTTAGTTAACCCTTTGGCACCAGGCAAATGCTTCCTAATTAAATTCAGTGTTTGCTAATACTGTTCCAATTAAGCAACAGCAGTGCTTTATACTGTCTTGAAGCTATCAGTCCACTGGGAGCATCAGTACAGATATCCATTAAATAAAGTCTAAAGATTTTAAATGTCTTGATTAAAAGGAAAATACTTTAGTAAAATGGTTAACAAGTAACAGATTCATCTAAAAATTTACTTACCACTTTCTATCCACTTTACTGAAATCCCTTCTTTCAATGTAAATAAAGGATGCCCTACATTGCAGTGGTGATACATTGCAATCACATCCTTATTCATACTTTTAGCAACATGCACCGCCCGTGTGTAGGTCTGCCATGCAAGTCAGTGGCCATTAAGCACGTCAGCTGGGGGAGAGAGATGTGGAAGGACAAGGGTGAGGATGAGCAGTAGACAGATTCCAGTGTACTCATCCAAGAGTCCTCCTAAAACCCTCAGGCACCAACTGCACTGCTCTTGCTGGCAGGAAGAGCAAAGCTGGCTGCAGCCTGAGTGGGAAGCCAGGCCACTCTCCGTGGGGAGTACAACACAAAAGCAGTTCAGGCTGATTGTGGTAAAAGAGCTGATCCATGTCAGGACCCCTTGCAGGGCCTGCCTTACACCTGTTAAAGGCTTGGTAATGTAGACAATGCTCCACCCCTTAGTCCCTGTTCCATACCCCAACTAGCAGTTCTAGCAGGAAATCCTTTCCCTCCCTTTGAGTGTTTTTGAGGCTTTGAAAAATGTCTCCTTCTTGGAATTAAAAAATCAACACTTTTTATAATTCTTTTTTTCTTAAAAAATCTATCAAAAAAGTATGGAATTTTTACTTTAAAAAATGAAAAGTGTAACATTTAAATAGTCAAACCATTGTTGTTTATGCTGGTTTTCCCAAAATGAAAAATAAATCAAAATGGAACCTTTCACATATCCAGATTAGGTTTTATGGCACAATGTTTTCTCTTTGTCTGTAGTCAGTGGAGAGAACAGCATCTTGAGTAAAGCATTCATCCCAGTTTTATACAGTTGTGGTAATCTTCTCTTTGATTTGTCCATTTCTGCTTCCAGTGTCTGTAACCAGAGCTTTGGTGACTAGCTTGGATTAAAAAAAAAAAAAAAATTATTCTGAAGGTGGAGAAAATTAATAAAACTAAAGATATTAATTCTGTATTTTTCTTTGTTTGATGGCAAACATTACCTAAAGAGTAGGATTTTTAATCTCTAGTTTGGGCTAAAAGTCCCAAAGAATAATTGTAAAGTGCAAACAAAAGAAATGCACTCTAAAATTAGATGTCTAAGAAAGTGAGTTGTTTTATCAGAAAATGTCTTACCGCAAAGTTGCCTGGTAACATTTTGGAGGTTCCCTGTTGAGCTTTAGGAAGTCATCTGGAAGAGGAGCCTGAAAGATTAAAAACAAGGTAGGAGACAGATTGGGTTTTTTTCTTAATCTATTTTTATCAAGTGGGAAGGAAAAACATTTGCACAAGCTTTGTAACACAGAGGGAATCCTGCTCCCTTAGCTGAGAAGGAATAAAGGGTAAACTCCAGGAATTGATTCTGTGTTGGTTTAAGTTTCTTGTCCTTTAGGTATAAGTGAAAGGGTAATGGCTCAAAATTTTGTTCATAGATTACATGTATGCACACATCTCTCATTTGTTCATCTGCTTTTCTGTTTCATTTGGCTAACGGACTCCTGGGGGAAAATTTATTTAAGCTAAAACTGAGAAAGACAGCACTAACCCAGGATGTAAACTGGGGTGGTAGATGAAGAATTGGACTAAGGTGTCTGAGGTCTCCAAAATTCCAGACTGCCCTCAGCAGGCTGAACAGTCAGATCTTGGGGAAGGCCAGAGTCACAACACAGTCTGTATAAAAGAACTTGACTAATTAATTCTGTCTTAAAAAACACCATTACCATCATCAAATATGTGGTAAAATGACAGGAAAACTAAATAGCAGTAAGGACAGAATAAGGATATAATAGCTGTGGCTTTAATCTGATCTACTATAGTACTGTTCCTAAATAGCTTCTATGTTATTTTCATGTAAGTCTCTGTTTGGTCTCTCTCTCCAAATACACTATGCAGACAAGCAACAATCCAGTCTGACCGTGCCAGGGAAGAACCACCTTGTAGAATCTCAGGATTAACATCTTTGCCATAAAACAGATATATCATGCTTTTTTTGGCCTTGATGCACCAAATTCAGGTCAAAATATCATTGAAATGTATTCCAGTGCTATATGTTACAGGTAATATGTGTTTCTGTCAGTTCTCTGGAAAGAAAGGATGCCCATTAAAAAAGCTTTGGGAATCCCTGGCATTACAGCTGGGATCAAACTTGTGACAAATCTGGGCAGAAGTTAGGGCAAGAGCCCTCCTTCCTGACTCCTACACATGGCGCGATTTGCAGTGCTCCTTAGTCTAGTGTTATTGCCATTTTCTACACAGTTTGCACTAAAGCCAGCTGAGCTGGCTGCTTATCCCTCCAAAACAGCTGATGATTTACTGTAAATAATATACTATAAACTACAGTTTACAGCACAGCTATGTCTTGTCTTAACTAGCCTAGACTATGGAATTTTTGGCAACATTGCATTTCCTGTCTCTCTTTCTTTCATTAATGATTAAAAGCCTCACCTTCTTCTCATTAGCTTCCCACAAAACCATTCATTATCCTGTTTCTGAACTGCTGAATAAAGGTGGGATTTTACAAAACTGTCCAAGGTACAAGGATAAAAATTACAAATTTGATGGGCTTTGGATACCTACGTGTCTCTGGAGTTCTTATTTTACAGGAACTATTTGTAACTAATTGCTATAACTAGTTTATGAAAATTGAGATGTTTAAGAGATTTTTTTCTTGATTTTCTGACTTATTCTTTAATTGCCTCCAACTATCAGAATATATTCAGAACTGATGACTTCTAGAAACACTTGTCCTGTAAATTTTGGTACTTGTTTCTCATTGTCTGTGATACAAACCCAATAGTTTATAATAACACTTTATCAATACCTGCTGCTTAGGGGAATGAAATATGGTGTAAAACTTTTGCAGATTCTAAGTTAAATACCCACTACTTTGCATAAGGCATTAATATGCAGTTTGGCTCATGCTGTCATATTCTGTTCTGCATATATTATGATATTGTCTTCAAATTTAATTGAAGCACATAGTTTAGTACTCCTCTTGAAAGTCAACAATAGACACTTTAGGGATGAGGAAGGAAGGTACTGTGACTCTAGTAAAGGTGGAAGCAGATTTTAACTTACCTGCACATTATGAGAAAAATAAATCTATAGAGATCTAAAAGACTAGAAAACAGCAGTTTAAAAAAAAAAAAAACCAACAAAAAATAATAGTAATTCAGGATAAAATTAGAAAAAGAGAGTGACTTTTAACTAGTAGAGAACATTTCATTCTGTTATGTTTTTGTGAATGATCATCTGTTACATTTCTTTTGCCAGAATACATCAATTACATTTGTAGAAAAAAGTTTCTTTCCTGAGCTATTTTGTTATTTAGCTTGAGAACTGGAAAATTAAAATATCTAATCAATGTTAAAATGCATAATTAAGTACCCTCTAAATAGAGATTTCGTTGCTCTCTTTGTCTTCCAATTCTTTCTCTCAGATAAACTAAACAACAGTGTCTTCCAGGGCAGTCTAGAATCTCCCAAAAATATTGCCATGAGTTAAGATCAAACTTAATTTTTCTCTTAATTTTTCTTTTCAAGTTCTTGAGAAAGTGAACTTATATGATAATCAGCTGAGAATAAAACCAGAGGAAAATCATTCAAAGCAGATCTCTGAAATAGAACAGATATGTTATAAATTATTATCCTGTTTTAACACAGAAGGAAAAGTAGACTAATGGGTGTACTCATTCACTTAGAAAGTTTATATGGTATCGTTAAAGTAAAATTACACTCTATGCTCAAGAAACCATGTTTCAAGAGAGCAAACTTTTCTGAATATTGCTATTTTATAAAAAATATGATACCTTAAAAGCTATTGTTTAATCTTTTGAATTATGACTCGTCTGTGACTTAAATTATATATCAAATGCACTGTGTAGAACTGTGTAGAACTGTCATCTACCTTACCTTCCTCCCTTTGAGTGTGTTTTTCTGAGCATTTTATATTTTTCCTCAATTTTATAAATAATAATCTCCAGTCAAGCTACAGATCCTTTGTCAATTCTGTGCAGATGATATTTACCAGCTATTGTAAGTTCAGAGGAAGTTACTGCACAAATCAAAAGTTTCAGAGCTCTCCCTGACTTTCTTCTCTTACTGTTTGCCAGTTTAACTGTGCTAGATCAGCCTTATGATATATTTGAAAAATTATCTGTTACTTCTACAATGAAGGTTTAATAGTTCTTTGAATATATGAGTATTTCTGCAAATCCTAATTTCCTCCTGAATTAGATTCTCACTTCATAATTCTCTCTTTGATCCTTAGGTCCCAGAATTAGATATATTTCTTTGCAAAATGCAAATGGCTATTGCTTCCTGAACATATATTTAGTGCTATACGTTCTTTCTTTCTTTTCTTTTTTTTTTCTTTTGTAAAAAGAAACATTCATATTATTTTTTGTTGATTTTTAAGCTTAAATATTTTTGGATGAGTTCCCAGATAACATGCTAAGATTTTTTTTAAAAATATTTAGGAAAAAAATATATATTCTAAGTTATGAACCATTGTAACTGCTGAAAATCAGTAGTTGTAAATTAAGGCTTTTCACAGCTTTGCACTTCTCAGATTCCCATCAAATGTGATTTAGAGTGTTAAACCATGTCATAGCGGGTAGCAACACATAAGAGATTCAGCCCTTCATTTCTGTTTTTATCTTTGGGTTTCCTTAAAGTATAACCCTCTGATTACTGAAACAGCTGCTTCCTTTTTATCCATGTCCTCCTTTAAAGAGATCTTACCCACCTTCAATTTGCAAATAGAAAGTGTTTGCTGCGGAATTGCCTTGAATAGCAATGGTGTTATTGGATATTCCCATTTTAACAACATACATTTGGAGTAGTATTTGCAAACGTGCTCTTAACTTAGATGCCATTCTCTTCTTGTAACGATTGTCATAATCCGCCTTGTCAGCCTGCAGTACATTTCTTATTAAACCCTGTGCGTGGATAGTACAGATCAGTTTTCCCATTCAGCATCCTAAGTACATTGTATGAAATTACCATAATGCATCCGAGAAGAAAGCCAGGCTACACAATGGACTATTTTGTTGCTATGTTTGTTAATGGCTTGTTTTCTGGGCAAACTTTCTCCATTATGAAGAGCCCACTTAATTCTTTTGAAAACCACAACTACAAACCCGGATCGACTACCATCCTGATTTTGGTAGGAAGCCACCACCTTTTGCAAAAATGTGCTACCCTACTGTTATGTCTCGTGATTTAATGGTTCACTGGATGAATGACTGTTGTGTCTGCAGACAAATCCTATTGTTCACGCAAAGTGAGCTTGTCCCAAATGTGTTGGGCTCTGTGCATATGTTGCAATTGATCTAAACACACAGAGTTGTTTATTGAATTTGTGGCTCATGCCTAGAACAATAGAGCTTAGGCAATAGGTCAGATACAGAACACGGAACACAACAACATTTTTGCTTTTGGATCTGCCAAAATTACGTGGTCTGCAAAACATGCCAGTGTGGTGTGTTCAAATCTCATTGACCTTGAAGCGGTGATTGTATGGAACTATAAAGCACTAAACACAATCATGTAGTCCACAAAGACTACATAGGATAGTAATTTCATTGATGTTGATTTGAATATTAACTAAATATATCTCAATGGGATCAGGATATTTCTTTCTTCTCCTCAGTGACTTCCAGTTTTCTTGCCAGGGGTGACCAACCAATTTACTTTACACCTAGAAGAAAATGTTTCTTGGAGAACCAAGGTGGAAAAATTGAGGCCAGACTCACTATTTTACTGATTTTGGAGGAAGCACAAAACTTTTCTTTCAATTAGCCAACTATTCTGTCTTTGACTGCCTAAGTAGTGATATGTTCTTTCATTACTATGACTTGCAACACTGCCAGTGAAGTCAACAGAAGTTAAGAGCACACAATCAGTTTTTCCCTAGTGATTAAAAGTAGTGTATGAATGAAATTACCTCTCCCAATATTTTATGAGAACACTTTATGAATCCAAAGACAAATGCAGAACTGTTTATACATTCCAGACTACAGCAAAGTAGCTATCAATTATAATTAGAAACTTGCCTATAAACTAATATAAAAGTTCTACTTACTAACTGTAGTGCATTCTGCTTTGAAACAAATGTTAATGTCAATCAATGTAATGGAAACTATGGAAGCCTAACTGGCCAAAAGGAAAAGCTAGCTTTATTGTCCAATGATTTAGATAAAGTTTATTTTTCTTTTTTGTTGTTAGCAAAGCAGAGCTAATGTTTGTAATAAAGTTATTGGGTAAATCAGTCAGAATTACTAGCAATGACCAAGTCCCATTAGAAAAACTGCTTCCAGAATTGGAAACTGCACTTAAAGCACTAATTTGTCCCTGCCTTCCTTTTTCTTCTTCCTAAACCCAAAGGCAGGAGGTAAATTGACAAACTGTTTACAGTGACTTGCTAAAATCCATTTCTTGTCTTTTGCACCCTGAAAGTGTTGAAGATCAAAAGGCTAAGGACTCCTCTCAAACTGAGGAAGTGCTAAGGCTGTTCTTGCATTGCTCCAGTGAGGGCAAAAAGGAAAGAAGTGGCCACAGACTGTGTTCCATGGGCCTGTTTCCATTCCCTTTAATTAGTTATTAAGTGTGGCTTAACCGAAGATAAAATAGCCCCACTCCCTAGTAAGCACCAGAGACTGTCCCTAGTTGTATTACGACTGAAAAAGATGGACTCGGGGTTTTGGTCCACAGATGCTTGATATCATAGGCAAACTATGAACTCAAAGCTCTACACACAAATGAATTAGAACCACAAGAATCTGGAATAAATTTGGGAAATAAATCCCAGACTTTTTTTATCCTGTCATATCCCATGAGATACTGGGTAAGTGGGTGAAAATGCTGACGGGTGCTTTAAAACCTGACGGACTCACATAAGTCCCCTTTGATTCACATAGCCAGAGAATGCATGGAAAATTCTTGCCCTGATGAAGTAGTTTTACCGCTGTCTCTGAGGGGAGAAATTTTTTGTCCTCTGCTTCATTGAACATGTGTATTTAATAATGTAGTGATGAGATTACATCATGGAGCTATCCTTATATGGTAAATTCTTAGCCATGGGCTCTTACTGCACAAGCATCTCAAAGTCCTAGGCTTTTAAAAAATTTAGCATTTTCATTTTTAATTTGCTTTATTTTAGAAGCAATGAAGTGAATCACTGCTGCTGTCACTGTAGCCATTTATCTGATCTTGCTTCTCTTGGCCCCTTGTCCTTGCTTGAGAATGTGACTTGTTCATCACGAAAGGCAGCTGAACACTTATGAGGCAAAGGTGTGGTGGAAGATGTACCAGGAAGCAATCACCAGCATTTTGCATTTGGTTTAAAACATTCTCTCACGGTAGTCCACTTGCAATTTTATAGATTCCTGTGAGTAAAAACTCCCATAATCTGAAAGGGTTCCATTTTCAAATTTGAGTGAATTCCATGACCTGATGGGTTTTCCAAGTATTATTTTTGAAAACAAACCCTTCTAATAAGGTCATTTGTTGCTCAGCAGATGATTGCTGTGTTCCCAGATGCACAATTCTGCTTTATACTTACTGTAAACATTAAAAAATTAGGAATGATGCAAGGAGATACATCCATAGCAGCTGAACATCTACTAGTTCCTAAATTATTCTGAAACTTTAAATTTATTAGGTGACTGAGACCTCCATGCTTATTGGTTCCTATACTTTGTGCTGGCTTGTGTGTTAAGTCTTTAGGAAATTTGATCAGTTTTTCAAATTATGTATAATTGAAAACTCAGCTTTTGAAACTATGTTATTAATTTTTTCTTCAACAATAATAATAATTAAAAAAGCAAAAATCTAGGTGTGTAGGAGAAACACTGAGATACAAAGCCTATTGAATCAGTACAATTGAGTTAATTCAAATGAAAGGTAGTGATTAAACTGTGGATGAGCTTTTGAACACCAAACACAACAGGAAGTTTTTTACTCTCAGATGTACTATTGTCGCTGGAAAATATCTTTGTCTTTCTAAGAATAACCTTAAATAACTATTCTCCCTGCTTATTACTTATGAACAATACCTGAGAAAATAGTTTTTTTAGTCTATCTAATCTATAGTACAGTATAGATTACCAGAGCTCTCCATTCTGACAGCCAAAGACAATTAGCTCGTTGACTGCTCACGATGATTCAAAAGCTCTATTTAACAACTTGTTATGGCTACTCAGTCTGTGGATTTTTAAAAAAACAAACAAACAAAACAAACTCTCCTTTTATTAAATATGTGTGTGCATTTATTCATTGACTTAACTAGAGTAAAATAGAAATAATGAATACAAACAGCCAGTTAGACTACTGTGCTTGATATGATTATGGACAGCTTGAAAATAGAATAAAATAGGGAGATTGTACACATTCAACAAATCAAAAGGAATTTGTATATCAAAAGTCCGAAATGTGCTTTATGGAAAATGGAACGTCTTGGCAGGATTCAGAAGTTCAAATGCTGAGGTCTTCTAGAGCTAAGTGCTCTCTAAGTTAATCTTTTGCAGCCAAAAAATATAGCAGATGTCCAGCTAACTTCGGGAAGAGGGAAAAAATGTTGTTGATTATTGCTTTTGGCTAACTAACCAGTTATTTAAAATAAAAGGAAGGATAGATATAAGTTTATATATATTTTAATTGTTGGTTGTGTTTCATAATTTCTTCTTCATATCATTAATTTAACCTCCTGAAAAAAGCATTTCTGAGGAGGAAACTATCAAGCGAATTTGAAATACGAAAGCCCAGACTGTTGCATTGAGAAAAGAATTAAATTTTTAGGTTTTGTAAGTATGTTGACCAGATGTCCTTGAATTTAATTTATTAAAGCCGATACTCTTGAGGTTGCTAAATAATTTATGGAAGCCTCATTGTAGAATTTTGCATTTGGTGACTTATTGAATCATTTTTTATTAATATAGGGCTTTTAATTAAATATTTAAAGCTTCACCACAGTATAAAACTGCCTTAGGAAAAATTTTTGCAATCAATATGTTTGGAATTCCATATCAATAATCACAACACATTGTGTTTCTAATTCATAATCACAGGCATATCTGTCATTATTCCAATGAAATGTCAGTACTTTCTAAATAGCATAAACACAGGAACAGGTGGAAAATAGAAGGACACGAATTTCAGTTTCTCATCTTCATAATAAAGTAAATTAAAAACTTGTGATATTTTCCTTTTTTTTTTTTCCCCAGAAATCCCAGAGAAATAAATGGGCATTATACACTTATATTAGCGTAAGCTGATAACGTTCAGTTTTGGCTACTGTCTTGTTTTGTACATCTTGTTCACATAAACCCTCTTTATGGGCTCACATGACTCCTTGACAGTGTTAAGCACCTCACATTTAGGGTTTGATTGTGGAATTATCTGAATTTTCAGAAATCTGAAGGCTGGCTTGTGTGGCTGCAGAAACAGAAAGAGGATCAAAACTGGTTTGTGAACATAAAGAATTTGGAATCTGAGCATATATCTCTTTATTCAAACTTTCTGGTTTGGTTTGAAAGAAAAACCTGCCCTACTTTTCAGCTTTACTATGGAAAGAATTTTTCGGTTCTTAGATGGTAAAACTGTCTATGGTAGGTGTAAATTCCTATATTCAACTATAAGCAAAAGCTTAGAGAACAAAAGGATGCATGCTAAAGGGCATTTAATTTCATCAATAATTAAGATAAATTCAAGTTTGCAAGCTACACTGATCTTCTTTCATGGGAGGAAGCTCAATAACACTAGAAGTAACTGATCATATCAAAACCAATTAAAAAACAATTAATTACTTATTTACTAAGATTATCAAGTATGTATTGAATGTAAAAATTTGTCGACTTGTTAGGTTTGCTCAGAGTAATTTTGGTTTTTAACCATGGTGATTCACTTTAAACGTAATGGTAATGTTAAATCTAAAAATTGTACAGCTCCAAATCTTAACGTCACAGAGATGCCTGAACTTTCATATCTAAAATATTCTGCAAGTAAACACAATGGTTGTATGCTATACGTTAGTCAACCACCATGCCTGTTGGTTTGGCTACATATTACAATGATGCTAGTGTGGATTTTCTCGAGAACGCTTAGCAACAACAACAGAAAATCTTTTTGTACAGAGGTTTGCTTAGGCCTGTAGTTTCCATGGAAACTCCTAGAAATAGCAATTTCATTCCAACCTTTACAAAGCTAGTGTGAGCTTTTTTCATCTAGACTTTTTTTGCTTTAATAAACTCTTACATTCTAACTGGTTAAAATAACAGAAATCATGGCCATGTGTATTATTAATAGTTTATTAAAATAATATCTTTATTTTTAGGCTGAAATGAAAAATAATTCTATCATTGTCCTTTTACTGCCAAAGAATATGAAGCATCATCATTTAAAAGAACATTGTTTAAATTATCTGTCACTATAAACAGCTTTGATTGCAAAAGTTGTGTACTGCATTTTAGCTCACTATTTGATAGGATATGAGTCACACAGAAAAATTATGTACCTAACTCTTAGAGCTATTAAAATAGCTGCAGCTGGGAGGTGTAACTCCATCGTGAGTGAATGAGATAGTAAAAAAAATTATCCTCTGTAAGGAAGCTTCTCAATGAAAATGCTGGTAAACAAGTCTGAGAAAAAAGGGAAACAGATGCTGAGTGATAAGAATGTGCCTGTTCTGACAGGGAACACCACCAGTATGCGTGTGTGACGGGTTGAATGTGTGTGTCTGTGAGGGGAACTTATTCAGCTGTTTCCTTGCTACACTCAGCAGTGAATCAGTAAAACAAGATTTTGCTTTTCAGCTAGGAAATGACACTTTGATTCTGTGTTATAAAGGAAATGTCCCTTTTGTTCTCTCATGTAAATTCCTCTTTGGGAATTCAAGATGGCCAGGGTGCACTCAGGGTTCGGAGAAATAATATTTCAAGGCTCAGATGTACTGTTATAAAAATAACTGGGTGGCCACCAAGGATGGAACTGGTACCAAACTTTGTGGAGCTTGATTAACTTCCTGGGTTAGACAGCTGTTTGGGACCACGCACAAAGAGGTTCTGCAGAAAACCTACTATCTGAAAGCCATAGACAGAGTCTCATGAAGCTATAAAAACTTGAGAGAACAA
The DNA here is from genome assembly GCA_002844005.1 of Limosa lapponica baueri. Taxonomy (NCBI): domain Eukaryota; kingdom Metazoa; phylum Chordata; class Aves; order Charadriiformes; family Scolopacidae; genus Limosa; species Limosa lapponica. Next base: position 810,700 of record KZ505761.1, on the reverse strand, counting down.
CATTCTTACCTGTACTTTAGAGTTATCATGAAGCTAAGTGTAAAATACGTAAATGTAAAAATGTAAAATACTTTCTGATAAAGGTTGCTGTAAAAAAGCAAAATTATTTTTTATACATAAAGGTGTCTTTACCTTGACATGACAAATCTGAGACTGGGATCATTCTTTAGTGTCTGGAACTGGTCAATACCAATAAGCTAGAGTTGTGAGAAGTCTGTGCTACTGATGTCTCTTAGACTAAAGCAATAGAGGAAATTATCTCTCTATTTCAGCCCACAGACTAGAGAGAACATGTTATGCTTAACACAGTCTGAGTTATGCCAAATGGCAAAATAATTTCCCATTATGTATTCTATGTAAATCATGAAGTAGTTAACAAGATAAGCTATATGAATATTAATCAGACTGCTATTACCTTTACCCACATAGAAAATTGTGTACTTTTTAAATGAGCAATTTCAACTTTGCTATGACTGATAGGGATGAACTTGGATGAGGTGGGAAGCACCTGTGTAGCATATCCGTATCTTTTAGCAGACAAAGATGTATCTTAAATCTCCATATATACATATACACGTGTACAAATATAGTCTTACTGCAGAAGACAAGTGCCACGGTGGATTTCCATTTTCCTGGCTGGAAAACATATTGGAAACATAGGGTCCTATTTTGGTAGAATAGATCAGGTACTCCTTTTGAATAACGAAATGTTAACACTTTTCATTTTAGCAACTGCTACTATCTTGCTCAGTGAACTCTCTTTATGCTGATTATCCCACGCATTATTCTCTGCTTTTGATCCCTCTTAGACGAAATATTACCATGAATATTATGTTGATGATAAAAGTCTGGCAAAACTGGAAATTCTTACGCTCCCTGAATTCTTCATTCTGTGTTCTATTGGCATCATTTAGAGAATGCAGCAGCTTCACAGGCAACAAACAAATCAAGGGCAGCTGGACATGGACTTGGAGGTTTGTATAGGGGATGTGAATGGTTCATTCTGTAATCTCAGAAATGTATATGTGGTGAGTATCTGCAAAAATTCATTACCTGTCAACTGTGAGCACATTTGTAATGGTTTATTTTACGTAGAAAACAAGGGATCTTTTTGGATGGTGTACAAATGTTATCTTTTACAGACTGTTCTGCAGATAGTGGTGAATTAATTAATGAATTTTTCTCTTTCCTTAGGTCATGCACAATCATAGTATTTTGAATCTTCATTATGCATTCTTAAGAGACTTTAGGTCCTTCACTAGGATTCCTTAAATACAGAGTAAGTACTCATTTTATCAGATCCCAAAAGTGCTGTATGGTCTCTGAACCCAATGGTACCAACTGACTCCCACCTTCAAAGCTGAGTTTAGCCCTAGGACCAAAATTATCGTTTAGTCCATGCTTGGGTTTCCTTGTCAGGGCATTCAAAGTAAAGCACATGCAGTGTGAAAAATCAGAAGTCCAGCAACTGAAGGAAATACTGAGAACCGTTAAAAGAAGCACCACAAAGTCAGATGCAACTTTTTTTTGTTTTAAAAGATATAGATGGATCATTGACTCCCTTATCAACATATTGCCTGGCTCAGCTGAGCTTCTATAGAGAATGCTATAACTCACAGATAGTAAAAGACAACACTAAGTAAATAAAATTTCTTTCCTGCAGTTGTAAAACAAATATTCTAGATTAAGGATCAAGCTGCCATATAATTCCACAGTTAAATATTCTTGAATCTTACACTTCAAGTGATTGAACTCATTTTCTGAGGCTCGGGGGTGGAGGAGATCAGCAGTTACAGCTATGCTTTGCTTGTGAGCCTGCCATTGTTTCTCTTTTTGCCATTTACCTCTTCTTGAGCAACACAATATGCATCTGTTAACAGTAACACAGATGCAGTAAACTAAGGGTAGCATCTCTTTCAAACACATATGGGTATAATTTGATTAAGATGACCCAAAATTTCAACCTGCTTTCTTCTCTGCTATTGCCCTGTACAACTATAAGTTAGGGCATTTCTTTGTCATTTTTTTATTTGATCAAAGTAAGAACTTTACCTGCAGTTCCATAATAAAGTTTGAGTCCCTGAGGTACAAATTCAATCTCTTGTGTTAACAAGGCTATGGAGAAAAGACTACAAGGAAAATAACATCTGTTGAACAGTTCTTGGACAGGGTTCATTTTGGAATGAAGTGTTAAAGTCCTCCCTCAACATTGTTAGTTTTTGTGCTCAAGGCAAAAGACCAGACAGTTACTTTACCTCAGAACTAGAGTAAGGATTAAAACAGCATTGAACTTCAAGGCCCATAGGTGACTGATTCCTTCTCTTGCACTGATATTCAGTGCTACCAAGGCTGCCGATCGTTCTCCAGTCATCTCCCATCTGGACGAGCGGGAATAAAAGCTTCTTTTAACCTGTTTCCACAAACATGCTATGAGTAGCAACATAGAAGTGCTTGCAGAGAAATAAGGTGCCTTAAAGGCCTTTGAGGAGCCGTGAAGGCAATATTTCTAAGTTCTCTGCACTATTTTTGCCTTCAGCAGTAATTTAATTGCATGGGGGGAGGAATGGAAAATGTGGTAAGGAGAAATTTTTGGGCTTGGTTATTAGATTGGCTCATAACAGACATGCTTTCTAAATATGTTCAAGGTGTAAGTGTTTATGGTGTATGCTTTTTTTCAGAACCATAAACTAAACTGTACAAAACAGTACTTTTGAAGAGCTAAAACAAAGGCTTAACCTTATTCAAAAGCGGCAATTGATTTTTACCTTTCAACTTTTGAGCAGAGAGTAGGATTGATTAGAAGTGCATTGCACTTTGAAAATGAAGCTAGTACCAACTGCATAGCTGAAATTTGTCACTGCTGAAAATGTCACTACCTGATGTGATAAAAAGTTTTAAAGCTTTGAAATAAGGTACATTTTCATGTGATTTTTAACAACATACCTCTGAGTCCTGCAAATAGATGACAGAAACACAAACCTTCAGAAAAAGACAGCAGAAGTTCCTTGCAGTAACATATTATTGAATTAATACTGGACTCCACAAATTTTTCAGCAAATAATTCATCCATTACTTTTTAACTCAACTGATCCTTACACCAGATGCAGGTTAAGTTGGACAGTAAAGCAGCTTTTCAGATGAACAAATCTCCTTGCTGTGGAGGAACAGTATTTTATACAGACATGGAACTGCTGCTATGAAGACATTTCCATTCACACTGCAGGCATTCCTGCAACATGGAACTCCTATAAATAATTAATTTAACTATTAAATAGTTTCCAACATCTGAATTATTTTCTATATTAACCAAAAAAAAAAAGTTACTCCATTTGAAGGTCCACCTGATATGTGGGCCAGGTCATAACAAAAAGGAGAAGAAAGAGAAAGCAAAAGTTTTTAAATGGTATCTAACCATTCCTTTAAACCATTTTTGCGGTTTTAATGTAATTCAGTATTTTATCTGCTTTACCTAAAATTGCCCTCATTTGAGGTTAGCACAGTTAGACCCAGAAAGATGAGCACTTTCTATCACTGAAAGTCAGCACAAGCAGTCTTCAGTTTCCCCATGATAGCCACGACAGAGAATATTTTAATGAGGGAGTTTTAATGTGAACTGAGAAACCTGGAAAAAACATTATTCCTGATTTCTTTCTGGCAAAATGACAAGAAAAAGGAAACAAAGGTGGCAGGATTACATACCTTCTAAGACTTTGGTGTATTGCTTGCAAACTTTATGCTTACTTTGATAAGAAAAAATAATTAAGATAACAGATTCAGTACTAAAGAGATTTTAAACTTCTCTATTTATATTAACTTCTAATGCTGAGCCACTAAGCCTCTCTTGAACTTGAGGTTAATTTAGATTTGTGGCTTTGGAGGAACAGTTCAGTAGTCATCTATAGAGTATCAATTTAGGTGGGAGAATTTTAGATAAGACATGCAATTATCTTAGTCTGATTTCACAACCTGTTCTCGGAGAAGAGATGCTGCTAACACATCACTATCCTGTGATGTCAAATTGATGTCTATAATGAATTCTTCTCAAGGTGCATTTGTCATATATTACAGTTATCTTTCACTGATGGATATGTTTAGCAAGTGAGCAGTTACTCCAAGAAGATTAATGCTACAGAGGTGGAACAAGGATAGGAAAAGGGCTGATCATGCAGAAATGCTGAGCGTTCTGGAAAGGAATATAAATGTAGCAGGACCTTTTTAATCTTTCTGTTAAAAGATATGATACCTCTGTATTTAACTGAATAGGATTTTTTAAGTAATAAATAAAATCTTTCACAGGAAGATTTCTGCTTTCTGCTTTCTGCAGCTTGGATTACAAACTACCAATGTCATTTTCACCAGCTATCAAATGTTCTTTTCTATGTGTATTCATGACTGGACCACCCTGTGTCATGGCAAGTGGGCTTTGTTCAGGAAGATTACCCAAATACCTTAAGTTTCTGGGAACACTAATTAAAACTTTCCTTCCCATGAACAGCCTTATTGACACTGTCCCAGCTAAAGGCAACCAATATACGCACTGCTATTTATACAGTCTGTTTTCTAAGTATATAAGAAAATAACCTTTAGTCCAAGCATATACGGAAGTCAAGACTCCTCAGTCCCGATGCTGATCAAGCAATGAACAATCCCAGCTATTTCTCTCCAACATAAAAGATGCATATGTCACCACTGGGCATTCACCTGGTGTGGTATATGAAAGCTCTTATTATTACACTTTCTAAAGAACACATTTTGAAGCTTGATAAAAATATAAAAGCTCATCTTTTGTGATCATCTCTTCCAGTTTGGGGAGAACAAGGCTGGAAGTGTTGCATTTTTTTTGGCAGGGCTTAATTTAGCTAGATAACTGTAATGATATCTATTATATCCAGATGAAGGCAGCTTGACAGCTGCATACATGCTCAATAACTTTTCAGGGACACAGCAAGAGATATCTGGCATTTTACAACAAATAATAGCTGTAATTCTTTGGAATTTTTTTTTCATTGTACTTTAAACTTGTAATACTGGTATCCAGGGAGTTTCTAGCTAGAAAATATTTTTCTCAGATTACACATCCTATCCTCATCGGTCCATATGACATTTAAAGACAAAGACTCTATGCTCTCTTTAAAGGAATATTATAATCAACATCCTTTCTTTTTTACTAAGTATCAACAATATATCAGATACTCTAGTATCATCACGGGTTATACCCTTGTATCAATTCATCCATGAGATATCTTTTAAAGAATTAAGAGGAGGAGGCAGATAAGCTCTAGACAAGAACTCTGTATTAATACCTCACTTCTCAGTACCCTTCATTAAAATATAGCTCATGGTACCCAGGTATTCACATACATATGCGGAGCTCCCTGAAAAGCCCTGTTTGTTACCATCTATGGTCTCTGAATTCATCACTTATGCAAATAAGAACCACATTAATTTCCAGACTTCACACCCCTATCACCTTATAGTCCCTTTAAAAAAATCAGCAAGTACTTCAGAAAAGTAAGGGCATAACTGCTACCTATGTAGGGGTTTGTGGTTGCCTAGAGACCTAGAAAACTTTTGATAGAGAACAGCCTTTGCAAAGACACTGTAAGTTATTACCAAGAAACATTCATACCCATTAGAATTGTGGAGCTGAAGGAAATAATTAAAATAATTACTGTCTTTTCTGTACAAAAGTGTGGGTTAGGTCTAGAAATTTCAATCTGGGTTTGACTTGTAGACTGCACCATCGTGGGATGCCCCAGTGGGGAGCAACAGGAAAGGGAGATAATGGCCCAGACAAGTGAAGATGTTATGGACTGGGTTGACAAGCAGAGTGTGTAGGGTGATATGGATAGGAGAGACCTCAAAATCTTCATAACAAGATGGAAGGGGGTCCATCCCAACTGTACGACAGGATGCCTCTGAATGCTTGTACATTGCTGCATGCAGCATGGGGAAAACACAGGAAGAACTGGAGGTCTGCATGCAATTGCAGTGCTATGATCCCATTGGGATCACAGAGGCTTGGTGGGATAGCTCCCAAAACTGGCAACCTGCCATGGGTGGATATGGGCTCTTTAGAAAGTATATCCTGGGAAAGTGAGCTGCCCATTATATGAGAGAGCAGCTACTCCTCAGCTAAGTCTGGTTTCCTCTTGGATGACTTGCTAAGACTCTGTCCAATTCTATACTTAATTGCATAGCAAGCTGGGATGTTCCAATTAACTTGACTTTCCCTCTCCAAATTCTGTGGTACACATTATGGAAACACTACATTTTTTTCCTCTGATCGCAGGGGTTCTGTGAGACATATTAGTATTGTAGGATTTGCACTCGTGGTTAACTAAGGCCCTTGTGTATAACACGAGGTTTTCAAAAGAAAGGAAAAATGAGGAAAATGTGTCAGAGTATTAAATCCAGTAAGAGTATTCTACTGTCATTGGGGTAATGGGACTTCCTGACTACTTCAGTAGCTGTGGAAAAGAACACAACATAGTTGTTCTGCAAGTGTCTGTGTACCTACACATCTCCCCAGAAACCCTCTGTTGCTACGTCCTTTCCTGAGTGTATTCTGGCCATCTTTTCTAGATGTGTTTAGTGTAACAAGCTAAAGACAGCACATCACTAAACAGATGTTGCGTACAGGTATCATGTTTATCTCTGGTAAATCTCTGTGATTCCTTTCTTTGTAATACATAGTTTACAGCACCTAAGAAACATAGCCTGAACTTGCTCTCTGTCTTCCTGGGATTTGATATGTTCTCACACATTCACATACTAATTTAATGTTCCTATTACTCCTGTTTCAGCTAGCAAGCAAGTAGAGCAATGATGAGAGTGCTCAACTTTGTCTTCACCTCTACAAGTCAATGTACGCTGATGGCTGTTAGCATGCCCCAGGAATGGGAAAAAACCCAGAAAAGATGTCCCCAAAAGCTAAAAATCACTTCAATAAGGCAAGTATATGCTTTGCCAGAGATGCTGTGGAGGAGCAGGCTTCTGTCTGATGTTTCATTGTGTCTGAAGTTTTCCAGCACTCTTCATATTGTCTAACTAAAGAGGCTCTCTCTCCCTATGTCTTCTTCATGTCCCTCTTCAGTTGTCTGTAACGCCAGGTCCAGTCTCCCTTTTAATTCTCCTAATAGTCCTAGTAGAGTTCTTACTATTCTCAGACCAAACAAACTAATCAAACTTTTTAATTGATCTGTGATTCTTTAACAAAAGCTCAAGATTGTCTCAAACTCCACTCCAAGCAATCTATAGCTAAAATATACAGTACAAAAATCCACATACTTCATATGACTGCAAGTAGCTTTCCTCTTCTTCGGTTTCTCCCTTGGGCACAGTCTGAGCTTTGACCTTAGAAGGTGTAATTGTAGTTGGAACAGCTCTTTTAGCAGAGTTGGAAGATGAGTATATTGCTGCAGTGTAACTGCAGAGATGACTGTGCAGATAAATAGTTTTGTGGAACTGCTAAGATGTCAGCTCAGATGGGCAAGGTGGCCTTATTCGTGGGTGATGAATGATGCTGTTGTAGCCAATGACTTGTGTGAGATGCCTAGTCTTGACTGTGATACAAAACTGAGCTTTACAGAATGTATAAATTCTGAATCAGGATTTCATTTAGTTCTAGTCATATAGTTTATTTGTAAAGCAATGTAAAAAAATCCATCATTGACTCCTCTCTTAAAGAGTTAAAAGCCATATCAGCTTGTATTGTAGTCAACTGGCATTTCTCTGATTTTATTAATTATTAGATCATTGGCTTGATAGAAGAGAAAAAATGAGTATGGCAACTAAATGTCAAATATAAAAAACTATGCAAAAGGGGACTGAAAAGCCAAAAAAGAACAGTTATCCATGCATAAAACTGACATCAGAAATTATTTTTTAAAAGAATTACTTGGAAGAGGTAATCTTTTTCCTTATTCTCTCCACTACTGCTATTGTGGGCTTGGTCAGAAATTTTAGACTCAAGCCAAGAAAAAGTATTTGTTTACCCTTAGATATACAATTAGCTTCATTAGAACTTTGTTTAAATTATCCCAAAATAATAATGAGATGCTTAAAGATACATTTAAATAGTTTATTGGATCTAGGCCATAAATCTTTGGTGCTTTCAAAAATCAAAGCTTGCAACAAGCGATATAATCTCATACAAGAAAAACCTTTTAAGCTTGATTTCCAGAAGGTCATTCTATCTCAAAAAAAAAAGCTGAAGGAAAACCGTAAGGGTGTGAAAAAGGAATGAGATGATTAGAAGAAATACTAAATAGTTAAAGCTTTTCAGCTTAGAAAATACTGAGTGGGAAAGGCTAGTTTTGTTAGTTTTGTGAAGGTTATGGAGAAGATGATTAGAGAATTTGCTCTATATTTCTAAATTTATAAAGTTAAAACACAACCACCAAAACTAATTCATAGTGAGTTCAATGACTAAAGAAACACTTTTTCTGTATAACACCAACTCTGAATGCATAGGCTTGGCCTATTAAACTATAGTAAGATCATGAACTCATGCTTTTTACATAGGCTGTGTCCCACAAGTGGGATGAATGACCACAGCCTAGCTGTGGACTATGTTATTTACTGCTGTAAATACAGTCATGGTGTAGTGATGACACTGATAATTGCTCCTTATGCTACTTGTACCACAGCTTTATCCTAAGTTTGGGACTGTTACAGCAAGTTCTCTACAAAAGCTAGAAGTTTTGGAAATACTGAAGATACTGTTCCACAAAGGCCATATAGATGGTGCTGTATGCAGTTTAATTCTAACTACCCTATTCTTTGTCCCAACAGAGATTTATGTTTTGAAACATTCTGCCTGCTCTTCTTGTCACCCTACACCTAGGGGAAGGCAGTGAATACCCTCTGTTTTGTGTTGTAGAGCGCTACTGTACTGAGCTTCCTTGGTATTGCACAACCCAAACTTTATGTCAGACATTTTGAACCAAGCTAACACAAGAACTGTTGTCTCAGTGTCATGTGAAACCGCTTGGGTCTCCATAAGTCCCAGTGTTATGTAGTAGGGATGTGACCAAGATACTGGTGAGGCTAAGAGGACATAAGACAAACAATAACACTTTGCTTCAAGTGTCACTTTATGACCTTTTTTTATTTAGCAGTTAGAACATATCCATAGAAACCAAATATTGCAGGGGCCAGAAGTAAATATGTGTTCAAGAAGGAATTAGATAAATATATGAGTATGAGAAAAGCAATAGTTCAGATACAACTTACATTCTGGAATCCCCTAAACACCTATCCATTGGAGGAGGGAAGATATTTCAAAGGAAGGATCACTTCATGAAAATGTTCCAGGTCCACTCTCCTGGCAAGTGTCTGAGACACTGACAGAGAACTCTGATCTGACCTAACGATATTAGACATATGAATTACTGAATGTCAAATACAAAAGCTATTTCTGACCTCTGTCTTTTAGAATTCCCATTTTGGTTTTTTTTTTATTTTTTGATTGTGTAGAATTCACATGAACTTTGTATTTTTTAAGTGTTACATTAGCTCATTCAAAAACTAATCAAGTCATGCTTTAATTCCTTTGAATGCATCTGTTTTCTGCCAACTATATATTATAAACAGATTCTATTGCCTTTCTTAGTGCCAAGAATGTTAGTAAAAATAATACCTTAACTTTCAAATATCCCATTCCTTCCAAGATGTGTTTAGGCTAATGACCGCTGAAGATCTGTCCTCCTTTAGTCATTCAGTTCCTTTTTTTTTTTTTAATCTTTTTTATGCTATAGACTTTTGGGACACAGATTTGCTACTTTACAGCACAAGGTGTATTTATTCTGCTTTATACTTTGCACCTCACATTCTAAGAATCACAATTTATTTCCCTGGAAAACCTTCTAATTTACGCTAATACTACAACCTATTACTGTGTTCTTTCATCATGTCACATGACAGTTTGTGTGATGCTGTGTGGAGAAAAGCTATTCTGTTTTGAAATACCAAGAATTCTTTTCACACTAACTTTAGAATGTTTGCGATACCTCAAATCTCAACCCAAACAATACAGTCTTTTTAAATAAGCACCCCTAAGATTGGAAGCAGAATTCTACATTCCATTTGCTGTAACGGTAACATACTAATTAGTGTGTTATAAATTCAGCTCTGTACAAGCTCTACACGGGCTGTCTCTCTTAATCCTGTAGCCTTGGCTCTCTGGTTTAAGCTTGGCTTAGTGGGTGTAAAAGTTCTTCAGTCCAAATGTTGGTGTGCTGACAGAAACAAGCAAGCAAAGAAACAAGCAAAACCCCCAAACCTTGAGCAGTCACACAACTTTTCAAAAGGAAACGCAAATTTAGAAGTAGAGTGAGATTGGGCAAGGTCTTTTAACAGAAAAAACTTTCAATGGTTTTCAATCATTATATTGGATAAATATTTTGTTATTTACATTTCATAATGGAATTTTTGCTGAGCTTTATATTGAATTGGCTAGACCCTTTACTGAAATCACAGGATCACAGAATGGCTGAGATTGGCAGGAACCTCTGGAGGTCATCTGATCCAACCTACCTGTTCAAGCAGAGGCACCTAGAGCAGGTTGTGCAGAACCATGTCCAGACAGCTTTTGAATATTTCCAAGGATGGAGACTGCACAACCTCGTTGGGCATCCTGTGCCAGTGTTTGGTCACCCTCACAGTAAAAAAGTGTTTCATTATGCTCAGATGTAACCTCCTGTGTTTCAGCTTGTGCCCATTGCCTCTTGTCCTTGAGGCAAAGTGTCCAGGACTTGGATCTGTTTTCTTTACAGCCTCACTTCAGGTAGTTATATGCATTTGTGAGTTTGCCCCGAGCCTTCTCTTCTCCAGACTGAGCAGTCCCCTCTCTCAGCCTTTCCTCATATAAGAGATTCTCCAGTCCCTTAATCATCTTAGTGATTCTTTGCTGGCCTCTCTCCAATAGCTCCATATCTCTCTGACTCTGGGGAACTCAGAACTGTATACTTCTGTATTCTTACTTTTCATGTTTGAGTTTTGACAAGACCTCTGTGTTCATCTGCATGGTGCTCCTGATATTTTTGCCTGGCTCCCTTCTTGTTGGGTTTGACTGGTCTTGAGCTTGGAGGAGGTGATCCTTGAATATTAATCAGCTTTCTTGGACCCCTTTTCTCTCCAGGGTCAATGGTCCATGTTTATTTCATGTTCATAGTAATGTTTATTTCATCCATGTTTATTTAACCCATCAGATGGTCCATGTTTATTTCATGAACATAATCCTGTAAAAATATCTATCTTTCTTCATTTTTGAAACTACATTCTATTTTTTAATAATATCCTTTAATTGCTTTTCTGATTAACAGGTACTTAAGTACTAAAGGAATATGGCCTATATATAACTTATATGTTATTAAAACCTGCTCTTCTTTCTGTTACTCACACTGTATACATGTTTTAAAGAGAGACTCAGTGATTTAGGCAGAACTAATTAATATCACATGAAATTCAATAGAGAGACCTTAAATTTACACCACTGTTTAATCAGAATTTGGCTTTTGGTATTTGTCATAAAGAGCAACTTAAATGACAGTCTTACGCCAACCTAATGTAAAGATAAAAAGAATTCATTCCAGTCTATGATTTCAATACTGAAGCAGTGCACAGGGAAAGGTCACCACAATTAAAGGCATAATGTAAAAATGAAACTGTGAGCAAGTGTTTGTGCTTCTTCTCTGTCTCGAGATTTATGTGATTGACTCTTAATTGGAGACCTAGGGTTTCATTTCACAGCTTGGGCAGACAGGCTATTAGATCTCAAATGAACAGGGAGAAAATAGCAATACTTTGTGTGTACGTAACAGAGAATTAAAATACTTTTCAACCTTCTGCATGGTTAGTTCAAGGAAAAAGAAGTATAAAATACAGAAATTCAAGATATTATTTGAATATGAGCTGTGTGTTGGTTTATGATGGCAAACTGGACAAAACTAAGTTTTTACTTTAACGCATGTCCACATCATCACATATGGGCATTATCTGAATGTACAGATGGAGGGCGAACACTAGCATTTCAGCAAACTGATGGTCTTTTCTTTCAGCCCATTGGTTTTTGGCTGAAAAAATAGCTGTAGAATATAACTTTGTATTGTGGATTTAAGTTTCTTTGGGTATCTCTGAATGTGGAAATGTAAATGATTACTTAGTTATACTTGGTAATTAATGTAGAGCTGGATGACAGGAGGTCATCTGTCTGCCAAAACTGTGAGACTGGGTACCTTCAAATGCAGCTGTCTATATCCTATCATCCAAAGCCCGTCAAGGTAGATTATATTGCTAGCCAAACTTGCATGTCCCAAATCTTCAAGACCTTCCTGGATTCCTTGCATTTCTATCCATGTTGGTGGGAAAAGAATCTCTCTTTGCAAAATAAAGATTGTCTTTGCAACTATGTTGATTGCACTGTACAATAAAAATATAGTGTATAAATTAATAATGTTTTATCACATTATGGCATATTGTAACATTGTACAAGGTTTTTTCTTTCCTTTTTTTTTTTT
>KZ505761.1:748870-798129 GCA_002844005.1 Limosa lapponica baueri | reverse complement strand
TAATAAATACACTCTCAAAATGATTCTTCCTAAGTTATGATAGAAGAAAAAAAATACTAGCAGCTCCAGACTACATTTGTTGTAATGTAATGAGGTCCTCACAAATCAGGCAGCCTGGGGCAAATGGCTTATTTTTCTTACTTCTTTCGTATGTAAGTAACTTCTTTCAGCTCAGTAACTGAGCTTCTGGGCTTTTAGTTTTTATGTTCTTCATTCAGTTTCTGAAGCTTCTATTTTCTCTTAGCATATTCTAAGGCCAATAAGATAACAGCTCCCAGAGATGTAATGAGCAAGCTTCTCAGCTTTGCATTTGCTGAACTGCAGTTGGGGATGTGCAACAGAATATTAAACTGGAGAGTTATTATTCCACTATATCATCTCCACTCTTCAGATGAGACACACACACGCGCAAAAAAAGGCATATCAATGTGGCAACTGAACTGTAGGTGGATAAGCGTAGATAGATAGTGTGCAGCTGAAATCTAAATCAATCAATCAAATAAAATTAAAACCATAGTCAGCACCTTGTGTCATAATCTCTGTGAAGAGATAATCAAACCATTTGCTGCAGGTGGGAAGAAGGCAAGCGTGCTTAAACAATCTTGTGTTATTGATCCAGTGCAATTCTGAAAAACAGTCCCTGCAGTGTAATCTCTACAGCTTGATAGATTGCACTAGTAGATACGCTTAGGCCAGTGAGATTACCTTCAACATCCGTTAAGTAATAGAAATAAAAAATAAAATGACAGCATACTTTAAAGAAGGAAAATTGTGGCTTGGAAAATACAAAAATTGTATGTATATGGCTTCCATCACCAGAGTACCTGAATACGTCACCATTTCAAATGTAGCAAGCTCACACACTTGAGTAGAATAGTGCTTTACAGATGTGGGAACTGAGTCCCAAAGATCCTCATCAGGCCATGTAGCCTTGCAGGATGCCTGCTTCGAAAAACTTAACTGACTTGCTCAAAGGCCAGGGTTTACGGACAATCCTGCTTTCAACAACTCCTTACTAACAGAAACAAGGAAGCTGTAAGAAACTATGGGGATTTCTGGTGATTTAAAGATAATATCAGCAAGTAAAAATCTTAACTACTTAATTTCATGTTCAAGTCAAAACATCAATAAACTGATCTGACAAGAAATTCAGTAACTAACTTACATGTATAGATACTCTCCCATCTCTGGGTTAAAAGATGAATTGCAAGTAGGCTGGGAAAAACAATGCCCTGTGCAGTTCTGCTGAGTTACCCTGCTATGAATGGTGTAATTTGACAGAACCTGGATAGATTTTTGAAGGGTTTTGCTGCTTTATATAAGTTGAAATACTGGCTTTTCAACTTCACTGACTTTATATTTTACTCATTCAGTGACTTAATTTACATCACCAAGTTCATGACATCACTGGACTTTCAAAGTTTAAACTCTTTAATAGAAGGTACCCACTTCGATATTATGTGAATTTGCAGCCATGGAGAACAGCAGTTAAAGTTTTTTCTTGTTGTAGTTGCTTTATGTAGGCATTTATTGTGTGTGACATTATCATGAAGAGATAAATGGATAAAATTTAATTTTCTCACTCATGACTATAGGGGAAAGAATACCTGAAGTCAACTGTTTCTTTCAGCTTCATAAGTAACTGGACTTAGTTTTCATCTGAACAGAGCCTGACTTCTCATGCTTTCCATTTTACCTCTCCTTATTTTAGACACAGCAGGGACTGAAGTTCAGACGACCCCTCTTTTAAATTAGACCAGAGCTGTGTTTGCTCTGAGTTGTCTAAAACATAAGCAAAAAGCCCTATGGATAATATCATCTTTGCTATCGAAGGTCAAAGTCATGGAAGTCAGTGGTGTTTAAACTCTGACACAAAGCCATTGGCTATTAGTAAACACTGAAACAGATGAACTGAAAGGGAAGTGAGACATTAAATAGTTTTAAAATGACCTAATAACCTTCATGCAATTCTTGAAACTATTGCCATATTCTTCAAATCCCATATCCTTCCACCTTTCTACTTTTCCTTTCTAATGTTTGATTTTAGAGAGATGTATATTTCTGACCAAGAAGAGGGGATCTTTAAGTCCAAAAGCTTCCTTAGTACTTTCATTATGTGTCAAACTCATCATCACATTTATACCACTCTGTAGGCTGCCCTTCCCATGGGCTTGATCCAAAAGAGAAGAGAAATTCTGTTCAGTTCAGACTCCAGAGCAGATACTAGACCCAAATCTCCTTGGGTTAAGCCTGTGACTTAAAAAAAGAGGAGAAAACCATTGGAGCTGTGAGATAGATGTCAAAGGAGGTACTCAATGTGAGGAGAGGTGGTGTGTGGCATTTGTTTCCCCCCTGTGCAGAAAGCCTCGGAGCTGGGCACAGGAGGATGCTGAGCAGCTGTTTGAAGATGCAGTCCTCTGCAGATGCACGTGGCAGTTGCAGACACTGGGGACACAGGAAACCCTGAGAGCAGCTGTGGAAAGGCAATCCACCTCCTGCTGCTGGTTTTTTGCCCTGTCATTTGCAGTACTGCTAATACTGAGGAGCTGTTTAAACCCTCACCCTGTACTTCACAAGAAAGTCAGAATGGGCAGAGTAAAAAACTGTGCATGAAACATTTATGTGTGGGAGGTTTCACAATACTGTTGATGGTCCAGAATCCTTTCCTTGGTTCTCTTACAAACATACCAAAATGTTTTGCAGATTAATGCAGATTTTTTCTGTCTTAGACAATACTTTTTTCCAGGCAGTGATCAGTCTTCTGTATTCAGATTTTCCATGAAATGTTGTATCAAACATATCAGGCAGGATTATTACTGAACTTTCCATCCATGGAGTCTTCAAGATGAGCCTGGATGGGGCTTTGAGCAACCTGGTCTAGTGGGAGGTGTCCCTGCCCATGGGAGGGGGGCTGGAACTCGATGATCCTTAAGGTTCCTTCCAACCCAAACCATTCTGTGATTCTTTGATTTCTTTTCAATTATAAACACAATTATTTCAGCTTGTTGTGGACTTTTTGTCAAAACAGTTGTTTGGAAGCCATTCTAAAAACTGGAGTATATCTCTGAATCATATCACGTTGTCAGTTTTTATGGAGAAATTTCTTCCAGTTTCAGTGGTGAGAATTGCTTAAAAATTACTCTTATGACATGCCAATGGAAAATAATATTAATGAATTACTAAAGCTGACAGTTAAGCTTTGTTGAGAGGGGAGAAAGGGTAGCTTCTTTATAGGATTTCTCAGACTAGCTCTGAAATCTGTCATAATACAATACAAGTGTGGACAGCCAATTTCACTGATCCCATTTAACATTTTTCTCTCTCTCTAGTACGTTTTAGTTGGCCTGGTGTACTCTATACCTTCTTTATCTTCAATAATCTTACATAATGTGCTAACTCTGGCAAAATATTGAATTGTCTAAAAATAACCTTACCTTGAATTGCTGAATGCAAGGTTATATAAGTTCCTAAACGTGGAATAATTATTCTACCAGAGGATCATCAATGGCCACATGTGCTTCATATAAGTGAATGGCAAGACATAAATTCACTGTGTTAAGAAAAAGTAATGAGCTCTTAAAATTTTAATACCTGAACTGAAAACGTGCCCTGCGCATCAGTTAAGGACAAAACTGTTAAACCTGGTATCAAGAAAATCTTCGAAAGATGAGAACATGTGAAATAATTGGCTAATTCCCTGACAAGCTTCAATACATAATTATAAAGGGGCAGAAAGAAGTCCCCCTCCCCTTGAACTTGTGCTATTACAGCAGCCCACAGGGAATAGTAACTTGGTCATACAACCTCACTAGGAGTTTGCGTTTAGGAGATTCATCATTTAATAGAGAGGAAGGGAGAAGACATGTATGAAAAATCAGAAGGAGCACAAAGGATGTGATGATTCAACAAAACTAAACTCACAGCTTTGCCTATTTACAGTAGGACTCTGTTCTTTATTTAATCACAATCTGCACAGCAAGCTAACATATGGGCTGGGGGCGATGGGGGCATGATTTGGCATCTACTGACTAATTTGATATCTAGCACATTTTTCCTATCTTCACAATATGTATGATGTTGAAAATTATTTGAAAATTAATGAGGAGAAAACTGACCCTTTTTCTTGCAAAGCATGCAGTTCACTGCACCTGGTTGGGGGGAAGCAAAATTCTTAAGGGCATATTTCAACCTGGTAATCAGAAACAATTATTATTAGTTAATTACATTTAGTGCTAGAATGCACTAGTGTTATAGGTAAACAAGTGAGAGAAAAGACTTGGAAAGATGGGAAAATCTAAGCACGTTTCTGATTCATTGTGACCAGTGTCACTGCACTGAATTAGAACACCTTCAGTCTGTGGAAACTGCCTCACCCATTTTGTCAATCAGCAGAAAGTCCAGTTCAGCTCCAAAATTAATGGAAAATTTGGAATGGAATTAGAATACATTTAGAAAAATTCCACAAATACAAACATTTAGAACAAAAAATTTTGCAAAAACTTTTCAAAATTCCCATTTTCTGACAAATCCAAAAAGCATATAGTCATATAGTCTTTTTCTTTATTTTAAAATGGTTTTTCTAGTGTTGAAGTCTTAGTTCAAGTCAAGACAAGTTTCCAGCCATATTAAGTCATGACACTGGAAATGCAATTTAATCTGGTGAAATTTATTCATTGTCTGTGCGTTAGCCTTGGAATGAAATGTGATGTTCAAAATACACATAGAAAATATGAGTAAAGGGCTTTTATTTTGAACTAGACATCGCTGTATCCTTTTTAATATTTTGTCCTTCATAAAGCAGTATTTGATCTGTGGTATACATGTATCATAGAAAGAAGAACTAGAGGTGAAAAAGTATTCTAATCAGCTACTCTGTTAACATAGTTTAAAAATAGAATTATTTCTAGTATTTTGTGTAGCTTGGATTTTAAAAAACCCATACAATCAATGAAAAGTATCATTTCCCACTTGTGCATTAATAATCAGTAAGTCAAAGTTTAACAAAGGGAACACGTTAAGGCTAGTCTACCTATGGCATATTCTATGACATGTACAACTTCTAGTGTCACACATAATCCTTCCATTTTTGTTAATATATTACATTTCTTAGGGGGGAGTATTCCATAAGTTTTATCACCAAATTCTCAATCTGATCTTTAGCCCACAGTTTCTTTCATAGGTTTTTTTATATTATTCCTGGATAAGTGTATTAGAGTCACCCTAAATAATTCCTTTCTCACCTCAAGATTTAAATATTTATAGACTATTGTTATATGCACCTGCATCTTTTGGCTGAAATAAATAAGAAAATAATATATGGGACTTTTGTTATTAAATATGATTGTGATTTTCAGAAATGTGGATGGACTTGTGGTCAGTCTGACGTAAAATGAGATTGTATATAGATCGTATAAATTGGCGTCTGATTGTTGTACTGTTGTGAACCAAAGCTAGGTAGAAAATAAAATTTCCATTTAAAATATGCAACATGCTTAATGTTTCAAAATCTTGTGATTCCCTAGTTTTGTTTGAAATTTTACTTGTTGGGTCACCTAAGGAAAGAAATAGCAGTGTATTGGCTTTGGCTGGGATAGAGTTAATTTTTTTTGTAGTAGCTTGTGCTGTGCTCTGTTTTGGATTTGTGCTGAAAAGTGCTGATAACACAATGGTGTTTTAATTATTGCTGAGCAGTGCTTACACAGCCTCAAGGCCTTCTCTGTTTCTCATCCTGCCCCACCAGTGAGGAGGCTAGGGGAGGAGACACAGCTGGGACAGCTGACCCCAACTGGCCAAAGGATATCCCATACCATATGACGTCGTGCTCAGCAATAAAAGCTGGAGGATGAAGGTCGAGGATGTTCAGAGTGATGGCATTTGTCTTCACATGTCACTGTTACATGTGATGGAGCCCTGCTTTCCTGGAGATAGTTGAACACCTGCCTGCTGATGGGAAGCAGTGAATGATTTCCATATTTTGCTTTGCCTGCACGTGCTACTTTCGCTTTATCTATTATCTTCATTTCAACCCATGAGTTTGCTCACTTTTATCCTTCTGATTCTCTTCCTCATCCCACTAGGAAAGAATGAGCGAGTGGCTGCGTGGGGCTGAGCTGCCTCCTGGGTTAATCCACAACCAGAAGACTGACAATTGGGCAATTATTGGCGTGCAGGATCTGGATTAACATTGCTGGTCCAAGTCAGACTCAAGAGGAGTACAAACCTTGTTTTTCTACACTACAAGACTTATTTTCAGTCCAACTACACACTTCTAGTGTGAGGGGTTTTTTAGATCAGAAAATCCATTTTAGGCCTGGAACGTTTTCCAGAGGTTTTGTTTGTCTGCTTGTTTTGTTTTATTTGTTTTATTTTTCAAATCCAATAGTTTTGGGGGGTTTATTTTTACTTTTTTGTTGGTTGGTTTGGCTTTGTTTGCTTGTATTTTGTTTTGAAGTTGATTTCCAGGTAAAATATTTTTGAAAAACATTTCTGATTACTTGAAAAATTCTTTCCCAAATTTCTTCTGTTTCTAGAGAATAATAAACATGTATGTACAACCTTCTACTGAAGACAACAGTATTTTTCAAAGATGTATGTGATCTGCTAAAGAGTCCTTCTGAGACTCACGGCTTTTGTCAGCATTGGTCACTTTAAAAATAGTGAAAGCACAAACAATAGCATCTGCCAGAGAGTATTGTGAGTGGCAACACTTGTCAAAGAGGTGACAAATATGGAAGAAATCTTAGCAGTGCAGAATGACATTTTCACATAAACATCTCACTTTAAGTTAAAATCTTTGAGTCTGGATGATAGTTCTTGAAATTCACTTTACTTTTATTACTGAATGCTACATAATTTTTCTATTTTTTTGGTGCAATAAAGCTCTAGAATTCCAACTGCAGTTATTTAATTGCTAGGTCTATCATATGACAGACATAATTTTATCAAAATAGATTTCATGTAATTATTCAGGCACTGTCTACTCATTATAACCTTCTTGAAAATGCAGATAGAAAATCTTACAGATTTGTAACAGTGTGCTTCAGAAAAGCAGCCTCTTAAACTCTTCACTGCTGTCCCCCTCAGGTGCTGTAAGTTCAGGGGCATTGCATTGTGTCACCTGCACCTGAAGTGTATGCTTCTAGGCAGGGACCCATGTCTTTTACACCTTGCACTTACAGAGTATAGAGAAGGCACTCAATTCATTGAAAAAAGTCAAACAAACAAAAGACATTGCATCTAACTGTAACTACATTAGGTCTTCAGGTATCCTGAAAACAGTTCTCAAAAGGTGTTTTGTTTGAGGACAGAAGAACAAAGGGAGAACCCATCAGCCCACTGCTGCAGGTACTTGCTGCTCACTGAAATAAGTTGCTCAGCGGTCAATATACGGTAAATCAGGACAAGACTGTTTCCTTCCACCTTCTCCCCACCCTATTTAGGCACAAGAAAAGACAGGATGCAAAGCCTGCTCACTACGCCTGAAATAAACTACAGGGCTCTTGTGGGCACGGTGAGGAACTGACCCCCATGGGATAAGCTACAGGCTGTAATCGAAGACCTCTTTTCCTCTGCACTTTTGGGCAGGCTTTCTGGGGCAGGTTATCCAAAGCAAGTAAACAGGTAAATGTTGTAATACTGCCAATCACTAGCAAAATAAAACACAAAAAAGTGACTTTTGGATTTTTGTTAAAGCATCAATTCAAACAGAAAAGCTGGGAAGACATGTAAGCATAGCTGTCAGTCACAAGCCATGAGGTCTCCAATCCCATCTTTCTTTTACTTCTGAGATGCTTTTGTGTTGTATGATTCCACCCAAACTCATGGCAGTCACCTATAATAGGACAAAAGGCTTCAAGAAAAATAGAGACTGCAAAAACTGCTTTCAATGGCCGAGAATGAACACAAAAATATGTCTGGCAACATTCCAGAAATGCTTGTGCTTAAGTGGAACTGGGGGAAAGCCCAAAAATATGGTGACATTGTTCTGAATGCAAATATTATCGCAAAGCTCTCATCATAATGTGGTAAAAGATAAAGCCATGTTCAAGGGAGCAAAGACATCATCCAATTGCACAAATAGCATGATTCTGTCCAGTTTCCCTAGCAAAAGCTAGAAAGCAGAAGCTACTGTTTTGACTGTGCATGGGTTTAAAACAAAAAAAAACAAACCCAAAAATCTTTCTCACTGGGATTATATGTCATTTATTTCTTACCACAGGTCTGTCCTGCAAAGTGTCTATCTGCCCCAACTTTGACAAGTGCAGTTAGGTCAACTAGTCAGTGCTGAGCATTTCAGCTGATCACTTGTATTCAGCTCTCATTTTTTGCTTAACACTTAAAAATTGGACCAAATGTTCCTCTAGTTCATAGCCTGTGCACTCATCATGTTTCAGGATGGACTATCAGCACTAAACCCTGATAAAACTAGTACTGACAAAACCTCAGAAGAACAAATAATACTTTTTATCTCTGCTTTTTAATACGTGTGACTATATTCATGCATTTCTGATAGCAACCACTCTTTTCATCCGTTTCAAGGTGCCATTCCTAATGGAATCAGTAGAAACTGAACCCAAACAACTGAGGGCAAAATTGCTCAAATTGCCTTAGTCTCAGATTGAACCAGACTCACCTATCACTTATGCTACACAGTCAGGTGGCCCTATTTCCTAGCACTGCAATCAGAAAACTATTGACCAGCAACAATAAAGGTTTCACTTCATATTACTAAAATGAACAACCCCTGCAGTAAAGTGTTTTTTCCATAAATTTCAGATGATTCATTGAAGTAAGAATCCTGAACTTAAAGATGAGGAGCTTAGGCATAGAGATGTCGAGTAACCTGTGAGAATTAACTATCCTTCAACTTTCCAAAAACCTTTTTTCCATAGTGAGCTGTACTGAATATATATCTCGGTTTAGAGAATCAGTAGCTGATTCCTCTAATACCTAGGCTTCATTTCTGCCAATATTCCTTTTCTTGAATGGGATGCATCACACCTAAGTGTATGCATGCAGTAGCAGTTTGCTGATTTTCATTTCTTTATATTAAACCGCCTTGTGGAGATTGTCCCAGTTTCCGTTTATTCATTAAGCTTGTGAGGAAGTGGATCCCAGACACATGAATTTTGTACGGTCAAAAGTAGGTGAAATGAACCATGATGACTCTATTTCCCATTCATGAAACCAAAAACTTTCCCTACCTTTTCTTTCTATCATGGCTTTAGAGTTTCAAATCAACAAGGAAGGCACAGTCCCTAAATTTGAAACTATGTGGTACCCAATGTAATATGACAAAACATCAATATGTTTATCTCATACTGCCTAACAATTAGAAAAAAAAAAAAAACTTCTGGGTGGAAAAGAAATATAAACCAAAATAAAGATAAGGAAAAGAAATCTTAAGGCTCAAGACGGTAATTTTCAAGGGCCACTGATCTGTGCATATTGCAATGCACTACCCTTGGTGCAGAAATCATTGTAACATGGGGATGCTGCATGTTGTTATTTCCTTCTACATTGCAAGTTACTTCTACAGTGATCTAGTAGTTACCTAGGAAACAGATTTAGGAAGGAATTATTGGTGATTGTCTAAGGTCTGATTTGGATTTTTGTTTTATTGATGATTGTGCAAGGTCTGATTTGGATTTTTGGTTTTGGTGTGGGGGACTTTTTCACATTTTCAGAGGTTGAAAATATTGAAGAATTTACAAAATTATTTCTAGTCTTTCTTGTTAGTTTAGCTGTATCATGGTATACTAAAACTGATAACTCATAGTAAAAGAATAAGATTTTTTAAAGACTCTGAATAAACTGTACAGTTATGTACAGATATTGAGCTGCTCCTTATCAACACTCTGCCATTGACACTGGTTTATTCTTTCCATGAATATTCATAATATCACAAACTTCATTACAGCTTTGGCTGATCTATTAATAAAAACCAGGGATTCCTATTATAAACAACTTAGGTGATGAGATGTCTTGTATTCAGCTGTCCACCTGTGTAACATTAACTTCTGATGATTTCAGCACATCTACATAGGCCACAACGAGCATGATCTTCTCAAATAAATTTACACATTATCTTGAGCTATGTGGCTTAATATAGAAATCATTCTCACTGTGCAAGATTCAGATAAACTAAAATTCTTATGCTATCCCAGGTTGTTCTAACAATTAATAAGATACTGGACATCAATATTTCAGGAGAGAAATATACAATGGCTTTTAGATATTCAAGGAAAAAGTGCATGTATTACACCCGTGTTTGCTTTTAAAAAGTTAAAAACATACATTAATTCATCAAAGTTTTGTAATGAAAGAAATAGCAGATCTGTTAGGACAGGAAAAGTGAAGCATGGTATCCTATTAATTTACAGTAAGATTTTTAGTACTTAACAATGATTTAGTTCACAAAAACATTTTCTTTATAAAATTTCTTTACTCTGCTTGACTATATACTTTCATGAGCTCAGTATCTGTAATCAGGATACTTAATCTGTCTGTAATGCATTAAGAAACCAGGTTAAGTAGCACAGTTGCTATAATTTAAATTCAGTAAATTCCTAAAATAGCTTCCTAAAAATGCTGGTGAAACAAAGCAGAAAAAAGTGTCTTGCCATATGTTTAAAAACCTGTACATAGCTTTTACTTACTTTATAACTTGCCAATAATATGACCGTGCAAAATGTATGGCAATAAAAGTATATAATCCAAGCCTCAGAATCACTATTTGGAATTTCAAACACTGCAAGAAATGACTGCGATGCAGGGTTGGAAGCTCATCCAAAAATACTGAAAATGTTTGTTGAAAGTTGCTGCTTCCTCCCTTTTTTAACTTTTATTTTGAAATCTGGGAGATTTCACACAGCTGTAATGGCTGTTGTTGTTATGATTTTACTTCCATTTTTCTCCCCAGTGTCAGCTTTTCATAAGTTTAACCAATAAGTTTTGAATAAAAATTTCCAAGTGTGATGTCTATATAGTATTATTTCATTTTCTTAAAACATTCTTAAGATATTTATAGTGTTTTTTGACTTTTTTTGGTTGACATGTTTGGACTTATTTATAACTATAAATTTAGGGATTGCACATTTACTTTGGTCTGTACATCACAGATGAGATGCAAAATGATCCTGTATTATGAAAAGAAAATCAGTTCAGTGCTTATGTAAGTTATGACTATTTCAAACCCTATATATGAGCAAAACCCACATTTTTTTTTTTAGAAAGAAACTTGCATACATTTACTAATCTAAAGAATTTGCTTAATACAATCTTTGGTACACATTTGATAAGAACTGAAAATGAAGGATGCCTATTTTATTTGTATATAGTAGAATTTGTTTTAATTTAATATGAGTCTCCAAGGCTTAGTTCTGTTATACTTTTGATTATACTCTCTGGATGTTTTTTACCCCTAGATGTCCACAGTACAAGACTGTGAATCATCTTCCTCTTTAATCTCTGATGGACGAATTTCATTCACAAAAAGTAACTGTTATGTTTCTTCTGTAGTAAACTGCTACAGCTATTTCACCTTTCATGCCTCCAATTCCCTTAAAAGCACCAAGAAAATTAAATGCAAAGAAACTAAAAACAAAACTAGTGTGAGTGCAAGATCAAGAAGTGGAATATAAAGTATGTAAAGGCCAGGAAATAAATGACTGTTCTTTTTAGTACAGCATTACCTTGGTTTTATTCCATATATACTTCCTCTTAGATATCAACTTTGTTGTTTTGCTATTATCTCATATCACCACCATACATACACAGGACAATAACATACCTAAGTAATATCTGGATTTTTTCTATTTTGAGGTTTCTATTTTCCATTTCAAAGGGTGGAATCCTTTTGCATTTACAATCGCATACATATACTGTGCGCATGCACCACACTCGCTGGAAAAATCAGCTGTGTGTTTGGGGGTTTTTTGGTTGGTTTTTTTTTTTTAATTAAAACGAAATTAGGTTTATGGATCAGAGAACATTTTTTATCACTTCCGTGGAAAGGATCAACATGCCTGCTAAAAGCTTTTGCTTGGCTCCAGCACTCCAAAAGCAGCAGGGCTGAGCAAGGCCAATGTGTCCTGGACACTCCTCTTTGTCCTTCTCAGCACACTCTTCCACAAGGATGGATGCGCAGTCACAGATATCATCTGTGTATCTTACCAAGATCTCTCAAGTTGCAGTTTTCCCTGGACAGGTAACCCTGGCACAAATTTTGTTCACTGTACTCTTAAGCCAAAAAATCTGGCCCTATAACCAAAGCCACTAAGATATCAGCAGTGTTGTGTCTAGTAGCATTAAGAAAAAAAAAATAAATTTAGGACTTAATTCCATCCACCAGATAACTTTGGAAGTACTTCCATTTTTCAGTCTGAAATTTCTTTTAACCAAAAGACAGCACGTCATTTCCACTTTTCCACTCATCCCCCTCTCCTATCCTCTTCTCCCTACCCCTTCCCCTCCTGATTCATACAGAGAAATGGATTTGAAAGCAAAGGTCAAAAGGGTAATTACTGGACGTATCTGAATTTAATTTAGCTGCTTCTGTCTTTCCCTAGCAGAGGAGAGTAATGTTTTTGTATATTAAATTAAGTTGTTGGGCTTGGGGCTTTATTTTGCAATGGTTTATCTGTTAAAAGAAAAATCAAGTAAGACTTGATGTTTTAGCACATGTAAACACATTTTTAAAACAATAATTAGAATCTGCCCTTTCATATAATGATCTGCATATGAGAATAACTTTTTTCCTCTGCTTTTTGTTGCTAGTAAAATAAATTATTCAGAAAAACAACATTAATTACAATTAGAAATACCACACCTAAAGTTTTAGTTCATTACCGTGGGCTTCCACAAATGTAGTAATGGATTTAATTGCATTTACTCCAGAGATAGTCTTTTGTACAAAACTCCAATCTGCTTTTCTGTTACCAATACATTTAACAATGTAAGAAAGACTACAGACTAGAACATTACACCCTGTGAGATAAGGAAGTAATTTGCTCAGGTGTGTGAGTGGAAAATAACCCAACATATGAATTGACTGCAGTATTTCTGTGATTCAACTTTACAAAAGACATTGTTACTAAAAAGGAAATGCTTTCTTCTTTTTATAGTCAGCATTTAATGGCATGAAATCAACAGTTACAGCTGCTGAAAATCAGATTGCATCAAATGCACCACTCTTTCAAATATCTTCAGAAAAGACACTTTTTATGGACATTTACAGCTCAGAGCAGAAGATAGTCCCTGGTCTCATCTGGACCTTACATTGGACAGCAGTGCAGAAAAGTGACATGGAATTCATAAAGTTGATGTTACATACTCCCTGAAAGACCTTTGGCTGTAGACAGTTTTCTTGCTACCTTGTAGGACATTAAGAAGCTTATCTGGATAGCACAGCGAGAAAAAAATAGCTATTCCATAAAATCTCTGGATTACCACCTCCTGAATTGTCCCTTCCAGGGCATGGAAAGGAGATATGTAGTGAGATACAGATATGTCTATTTAAATCTTTGCTTGCTATCTGTGTATCTATCTAGACATGTACCTACCTACCTATCTAGCCCCTTGTACCTATACTTAGTTTTTAGTGAAACTTCACAGACACTGTTATACCTTGACTTTATTGAATATTCATCCACGTTTCAGGCTTGGGTTCATGCACACAGTCTTGGTATAATGAAAAAAAATATGTGGTTTAGCAGAGCTACAGGAAAATGCTTACTGGAAGTGATGGAGAAGAAACTAGGATTTCCTAGATGAAGTAGGAATAATTGATGTATTTGCCTCAGTTCCTATGAAAACGCATGAGAATTTTTTTTTTTATTATATAATCTTATTATTTTTAAGAATGGGACGAAAAAGCTCTCCAACTTTTTTGTTTTCCTTTTTACTTCCTGGCATAATGACTGCTGTAAAAATGAAAAGTTCAGCTACTGAAATAATGTATTTAATTACTAGAAAAAACATCAGAAATAACACAAACATTTTCTGTCACCCTTTCAGATGGATATAAAAAGTACAGATGTATTGTCTTTCTGTAAGGTAAGAACCTTTCAGACTTGCTGATACCATCTCTTGGTAGCTTTACTTCCTTGAGCAAACTTTCTCTCTCTTCCTCTCACAGCTGATAGTTCTAGAATACTTTTTTGTTTTTCCCTGGCTAATTAAAACTCTCTTGAGATTTGACCTAATTTTTGTTTTTTTCTGCTTTTACTTTTCCTTATTTAAACTGTCCTGGTTTTCACTTACGATAGGCTTCCTTTCGGCGTTTGAATTGATTGTTACTCTCCCACTTTGCTCTACATATGTTTCTATAACATTTTTTGATGAGTTACCAGTATGATACATGTTGCATTCTGCTGTAATATTTTCACCTTGTTCTCAATTATTTTTTTTAAATCAAATTTAGAAGGATTTAAGAATGCCACGATAGCAATCTAAAATATCCATCCAGCCCTGCTTCCTGTCAGCAAGCATAGTGTGATATTCACTCATAATATTATCCTTGAGTACCATAATCTTTGGTTTTGGTGATCTACATCTGCGGACATTTTCAAGATCCATGTGTACAAAGCCCTAAGCAACCTCATCTGAATTCTGCATTAACCCAGTTTTAAGCACTTCCTGGAGTTCCTGTCACCCCAATGACTCTGTGATGCTGTGAATTCCTGAGTGAGGGCAGCACCCTGCAACTGCTCTCTCTGGATTCTTTCCCTATGTTCTGCATTTAAAAAGGAAAAAAAAAAAAAAAAGGTCACTAAAGAATTCTAGAGCTTGCTGCTTAGTCAGTTTTCCTAGTTCTCCAAATTCCTCAATAATCATAGTTCCACGCTCTCCTATGCTTTGAGTGGTGCTCAGAAAATATTTTGTGTAATTTATGAGTGTGATTCGGTGATTTGTAAAGTCCAGTGCTAACTTTGTTCTCCCCCTTCTTAATCATTGGTAGGAGTCTTTCAGGATGTCTCCTGCCTCAGGAAAAACATAAAAGTGAATACCTCCTTTTTTATTTTCCATTGCTTCATTTGCTCTGATAGAGTGTTTGTCAAATGAATTTCATTCATCTGTTCATTAATTTGAGATTTTTCTTATCTTGCATTTCCTTAAAATCTTTTGACAGCAGTGTGAATGTGACATGTGACAATGAAAAAAAAATTTTTTGCATTTATGTTGTAGAACAGTCCATAGAATCATAGAATCATTCAGGTTGGAAAAGACCCTTGGGATCATCAAGTCCAATAACAGAGCTGGCAAAATCTCAGGCCAGGTCAAGAGCAGACCCACATTGCCCTTCTGGAAACGCTGAATCTATGACCAGTCCCACACGGGTGCCTGTCCCAGTTCCTCATCAATTCCACCTCCATATTAGAGACACAGCTAAAACTTGCCACTATAAGTAACCAGTTCCATGTGTATCACATATTCTTCTGTTCACCTCAACTTCCCCTGACTCTAGTTTGTATCTTTAATTTGTTTGTTTGTTTGTTTGGGGTTTGCCCCTTCATGTCAGCCACTAGTTACATTCTACAGGAAAGAGAATGATAGTAGCCAGGAGCACAGCTACTTTAAGACTCAGCCAGGATGCTCCATGGTGTATCATTAATATTTTACCAAAGGGCTTCTCCTCTGGCCAGCAGCACCTTGCTGCTGCATATGCTCAGGTCATTCAGCTGGAGCAGGCATTCAGTTGCAAACAGAGAGTTCTTAATGTGTTCTAGCAGAGAAAGCTTTAAATATCAGTCCCATTTAAAAAGGCAAACTAGCATTCCTAAACTATGACAAGGAGAGATGGTGATTCATCAGACAGAAGGGCACATTTTTCCCCACCCTGTTGTTTGCTCTTCTTCTAAGAGCAAGCAGAGGTAGCAAATTGTGCTTTAAAACTCTTCAGATTTTTTTTTCCTTCTGTTAAATAAGACCCACATCTGAAATGGTTCCAAATCCTGTAACATCGTGGATGATTCACCTCCACAGGAATTATTAGAGAGAAAGTATCTTTGTGAAGTGGGTTGCATTCCTTGAGGCCATTTGGTGTTTTCATTCATTGTTATTTATTAGCATTTCATAGGCTTTCATAATAATAACTCACAATCCATAATAATGTCATAAATCAAAAAAAAAAAGGTTGGCATTATCCTTTCACTTTTTGTTATACATTTTTCTGCCATAAATCTTTCACATTTCTTCCAGAAATAGAAGGAACACCCCATTATATTTCTCTGAAACAGCAAAAGGCTGTAGTGCTATAACTATGTCTGCAATTTCATCTATGACACTGGTCTGACTACCTCAATGAGGTGGAAGTCCTTGCACCATTGGAAGCTCTAAATCCAGTCTGGATACTGGTTAAAAGCTTTTTGCTCTCAGTGGAAAAATGATTTGGTGTTGGAATTGCTTAGTTGTAGGTACATTGCTGCAAGCTGATTCTGCATATTTCTAGTTGTTCCTATCCACATTATTTTCCAACTGGAGATTCTATTTTCATTTCTACGTTCACAGTTCATTTGCACTCGATTCCCCAGAGATTGTTTTCTTGAGCAGGCATTTTGTAGAAGTGCAGAGAACAGATTAACCCCAGTTCTCCACTGTACTCTGGACTGTGTGTTCTCTAAAAAGCACTTTACAGGCAGGGACCCTTTTTTCCTGTCAATTAGCTCTTGAATTCTGGTTTCTGTGCTTACTCCATAGTTTGTGCTCCTCTACAAATAAGAAACATGATGCATGTTTTGGGTTTGGGTTTTTGGTGGATTTTGTGGGTGGGTTTTGTTTTTTTTCTGTACTGTACGTTAATGGTATTTGTGTTTCAGATATGCCAGATTCCTTCGCTAGTTGCTTGAGACACAGCACAAGAATGAATTACTCTGAACCGTCTTTCTGTCTCCTGACAGGTCTGCTTGAAAAGCAGCTTGCCTCAAGCTGAATGCATTGTTATTTCACTTATCTCCAAGTCAGCAAGAGACAGTTTTACAAATCTCTAACATAAGGCATGAAATGGAATTCAACAGCAACACTGATTTTCTTCTTTTTATTTGGCTCCGGCCAAATGAATGGTGGCTGATAAATTGCTAATACAGAGAGCACATTTTGGGGTGTTTTCTTGAAATGTTAACTTTATTAAAATCAGTCAGCCTGTGAGACAAACAGTAACCTCATAGAGAATAAATTCTCCCTGCTTTATTTATCTTTTCCTGTATATACTTCAGTATACTTCATATACTTGAGTATATAGACAACCTTTGGGGTGAAATACTATGAAAGTTGATAGCATTTACTGAGGTGTGAGACATATTAGACTTTCTTTTTCTGACCTTTATGACTCTACTACATTACTGCTAATAAATGCTATTTAAATAAATATGCAGTTAGCTTAAGACCACTAAAAGACGTTCCATTTCATGAGGCAGAATGCTGCCCTGAACTTTCCAGGGCACAGGGATGATCTCAAACACATTTCCTAATTATAGTGGTGTGGGTAGTAATTGACTTCCACTCATGCATTGGCTCGCATCTGTACACTTACGTGAAAAGAAACCACGTTTTTAAAGGATATGTCAATATTAGTAATCTACATATGACCAGGGCCTCAATAACATGATCATCTACATAATCATATCATGAGGATGGTCCCTACTGCAGGTCGTCTACTGCCCCGAACAGTGAGGAAGCCCAAGCTCGTGCTAAGTGCCTTAGGATGAGAGGACCATTCCCTTGCAGTGGTTTGAGTATGGTCACCCTCCTGCCCCTCAAGGAAGTGGGGCTAACTTTTCAAATGTGAAAGGAGGTCATCTATCTCTATTTTTAGTAGTAACAATGCAGTCAAAGGCTGTTTCCATCAGAGGAACAGAGCTTTCAGGCCTAGCTTGGCACAGCCCACCTGCTTGTGGCAAAGACAGCCCTAAACACCCAGAACAGTCTTACCCATTGAGTAAGGTTATTGGCCTTTCTTCGGCTCTTGCATATTGCTAAAGCAGCACTAAATACCGCTTTTTTTCATGGAAAGAGTCCTCCTTCTTCCCACTGATACCCTCCCCTTTGACTGAAGGTTGACTGCTGAGGAAATAATTGGGGCAATGATATGAGATCCTAGGCCTGTCCCAATCCATGGCACAGTTTTCAAGGCTATGTCTGCATCAGTACATAAAAATGGGCTAGAAGATATTCTGTGGCTGGGAGGGCAGGAGGTATACTTCAGCACACCTCCATAGGGCTCAGCATCCTTTCCACCCAACCTAGCTTGCTTTGTCCGTTCTGGAAATGTTCCTGGGTCCTTGAACAGTGCTATCATTGAACAACAGGTTCAGAGATCAGAACCGTGTTAAAGGGTGCTGGCAGAGTATCACGTGCCAACATTCACAATTTCTCAATTACACCTGGAGTCTTTAAACAGAGTCTTGCTCAGAGCATTTTAAAAGCATATGAAGTGAACTGAAACGTTGTGGATAACATAATTCAGAAGCTGCTGTTGCTTTCGACCTCTATATGGGATACACGAATTATGGGCAAAAAATCTCAAATCAGAGTCAGGAGAAGGCCAAATCCATTCTTTTTTAAAAATTCATTTTTCTTTCCACCATTAATGCTTGTCATTTTTCAAAGAAAATTTTGCAGTTAGACTGGAAAGAACTCTACATTAACACCAATAAGCAATTTTTTCTACAAATCAGGGGCTAACTTTAGCAAAAGTGGCTTGAGGTAAAAAACTTAAGACTGTTTGAAACAGTGATATTTTCTAGCATTGTAGCAGAAAAACAGTTTGGTTACTGTGAGTTGCGGTACTAGATCCTTAATGTAATTTCACGATTACTAATGCAGAGTTAAGTTTTTTCTGTTATTTTCTTTTTAGTTTCATCAAAAAACCCAGATCAAGTACAACCTGCTATTGTAGGGATTTTTAATCAAATGGAATGATATAATTAATGGTATAATACTAAGCCATGGCAGTCTAATTACCATTGATGAACATTTCTTCAGGGGTCTCTAGCTCTTCATAGTGGAGAATGGATTCCTAATAGGCAGCTCAGAGCCCCTTGGGCTGTGTCAGAAACAAATAGAATTTCACATGCTTGTACTGCTCTTGTCTTATTCTAACAGCTCCCCTCCTAGTCATACTAAATGATTTCAGCTTATTCTGTTGAAACCAACTAAAAGTTCTGTATGAATTCTGTAACCAGCAAATGAAAATGTTTGCACACAAATGAGTACAGCAGTGTTACACATAGTGTTTTCCTCTAGCTCCAGCAAATTTCAGGGTAGGAAATTTCAGTGTAATTAACAGTTAAAAATTAAATTAACCACTCTTTTTGGTCAGATATTCCAGGAAATAAATGAATTTGTGGTTAAGCAGTCAATAGCCAATACTCACACAGCTTGAAAATGAACCACAAGAATTGAAACTTTTGTTGTAATAAGTTATGTTAGAGATAATACCAATGTCTCTTCCTCTCAGATAAATTCTTCTAAAACAAACAAGATGCCTATCTCACAC
This sequence comes from Limosa lapponica baueri, assembly GCA_002844005.1. Lineage (NCBI taxonomy): Eukaryota > Metazoa > Chordata > Aves > Charadriiformes > Scolopacidae > Limosa > Limosa lapponica. Next base: position 778,634 of record KZ505761.1, on the reverse strand, counting down.
GCAGTAGTTTTAAAGAGTCATGGAGATACAGAGGGAGAAAAAGAAATGAGAGGGAAAAAAAAGGAAAGTGTTCTAAAAGTAATTGACTATATATACTCCCTCCTCCCAAACAAGAGAATAGCACAGAATATAGTGACAAGAACTAAAGCGTTGTAAATCAATGTCTTTTTGCAGCACCTCCAGTCATAGTCCCTGAATGGCGTGGCTTATAGTAATGCTACAAGGGTGGTTAGGGAAGAGAATTGAGGACCACCACCAGGGAAAGTGAAAGAGAAATGTTTTATACAGCTATAGGTGTTGCTGGAGGACTTGACTCCATTTCTTCTATAAATATTCTTCTTGGGCTCAAGACAGGGTGCAAGTACTCTCATAACAAGGAACGAAGGGTGCACAGCAGCACAGCTTCTTCACTTAAAATGCTCAACAGCTCTCAGTACATGTAGTGCTAGTGAGAGGGACTACAGTCCCATTCCTGCTCTCCAGAAAGTCTCCATACTCCTGCTAAGGACACAAGCCACCAAGAATCAAACCACATGATCAAGCAATAAAATCCTTGGGGAGGGGGGCAAGGGGTAATATATATTTCAGTTTCAATTAACCTCTGGAATTATTCATGAAGTCTATTATCGCTGACTGCTTCCTGTATTTTACCTCCTTACATGCTGTGTTGTAGCTAATTTGCTGTATATGTGTGCCAATAACCGTAAAAGCCATTAGCTCATCTCAGTCTTTGGAAAATAAATGGAGGAAAGTTAAGAAATTTGGGCAAGCTTGGGGTTTTTTTGTGGGTTTTTTTCTTCCTTATTATTCAGTGTTCTCTTGAGACGAAGAATTATGCTTTGCTGTACATTGCTAAACATGGAAAAATAGTTGTTCCATACAAAGAGGGAATATATAAATCCCTAACACGCAGCTTTTCAACCCACAATTTCTTACTCAGCTGAGTTACTCCAACAGACATTTGTTCCTCCTGCCACTGGTACTATTGCACAGATTGTTCCAATTACAGAGCTATAGTTTCTTTATGAAGCTGGCTTCAGTTTTTACAGCCAAAATGACGTGTAAAAAATTGCAAAATCAAATATATATTGTGCCTATTGATTGTATATCTACAATGGGCCACAAAACTTAATCACTATCATGAAACCTCTTCATAGAATTACTACTTCAAAACTCAAATGAACTGGAAGAGTTCTTTTATGGTTCTTACACAAATGTCTGTTATATATATATTGTTCCAGGAAGAAATTACACCATTACCATTAACCCTACAGTGAGATGGATTTTTTGAAATAGAATACATTGATACACCAACTGACACTTAACGGAAGCTTATAGACAAAAATTGTGCTTGGTCACAAAGGTCTGGATTTGCAATATGCACTATATTGACTACAACACCAGGTACAGAGCTGTGTAATCAACAACAAAAAGGGTTTGCACGAATCCTGATATTTGTAGCTATTGACAACAATTAATATTGACATCTACAGAAATAAATGTCTCTCAATTAATATGAGTACTCCCACAAATTTCCTTTAGCCTTTTTGAAAAAATAAAGTCTGGTTACATTATTAAAGTGGTTTTATGTAAATATTTCTGAAAAGAATCTTCATAATATTTGTACAGTTTATTCTAGCTAATGGTGGTGTGGTTTTATGTAAATATCACTTTTTTTTTTTTCTGAGTGTGAATAGTTTAGACTCACTATTCACTGCTACCTCTTTCAGTCAGTTTTCTAGAAGGATACTAATGTTTTTCGGATTGGTTCTTGCTCAGGACAACTAAAATTTTCTTGACTCAGGAAAGGATGAGGACGTAGGCAATAATATTCAACCTTGAATGTTGATATCAGCCTTAAACATCTATAAATATATTGCCAAAACAAATTCTACTTTATTAATGCATTTTTGAAGGCCAAATCATGCTGTTTTAAATGCAGTTGTTTCGAAAGTAGAACAGGTCTACATTTGTTAATCTCATGACAGGGCTTATCTGGCATATCTCAATGGCATGTGAACTGAACTATCTTTTCAAATATTCCTCCTACTTCTTGCACCACAGGCCAAAAAGGCATGTTGCTGAGCAACCACGAATTCCATTTTCTTTCCTAGAAATTTTGTATGCAAAACAATACAATGTCAGCTCAGATTTAACTTAAGTAATCTTTTTCAGTTAATCTTATTTCCCATTTCAAGATTGTGCAATACAAACAAACTGTGTGAAGCAGACTACGCAACTGAGAAGTCCTGTTTTCAAGGTCTGAATGAAAGCAGAATGAAACACCAATCTTGCCTTAAAGGTATTTTTATTATTCATAATTGCTGTAATTTCTTATTATGTATTTTTTTGGAGAACATATGCTTGGTGGATGGAATTCTCTACAATAGCAATGAGGGAACTACTATACTGCAACTCACATATAGTCCATGCAGGTGATATATTTCCTCTCCTTCCCTGTGACCACCATCAAACTACTCCAGAGGAAAGCACCAGATGCCCTGCAATCTTCAGATTTAAAAAAATCCCTACACCTAGGCAGGTATACCTATAATCCCAGACAGACACAGTAGGTTTCTTTTTGCCAAATTTTGACATGAGCAATGTAGACATCTGTATCTGGGTTCATCATCCAGATTTCCTTTCTAGTCAGAGGAGACAATCAGGCATTTCTAGGGCACAAGTCATCACACCTATTTTAAAGTATCTAATTCGCTCTAATAGAGACAGAAGTTAATGAGGTAGTGAGTTTATATGCAGATATTTACACTATAGACATCCAAAGGTTGGTGAAATACAGTTTAACCTTGGAGACATTTTAAACCCCAAAAGAAGCGGTTATAATTTCCAAAACTCTCCCATCCATGATGGAAAATTAGTGAGGATTGCAAGCAATTTTGTGTAATATGTTGGTACATTAACATCACTGCTAAAGCACATTGAAGGTTAATTTCAGTTTAACAATATAATCCTTGAAAAGCCTTCACTTACTACCGAGAGTACTGGGGAAATGGGTCAATGAGGTTGTTTATGGAGCAGAAGCTGATGCAAGCAGAAAGACACTTTATCAGCACCTGAGTATAAAATAACCACTGACTGCAGCTCGTCCATACGTGATTCACTGCAGGAATTCAGCAGGTGATTGATAAGGGGAGTACACCAGAAATGTAAGCAGACTGCATATAAAAAGAATGTAAACAATTCAGCATTCCTCCCTGCGCTTACCACCATGGAAACGATAACAACCGACTCTCTGTTGACACACTTTATAGCTCAGCCTTGCCTCTCCTGTGCATGTAGACACCGAACCGGCTACAGACCCTCTCCAAACCAGCTGCCCTGCCGGACAGAGAAATGAAGCATAATGCCTCCCACGGCCCCCTAGCGCACCAGTAATACTGAATCCATTGGTTCTCCAGAAGCACCCACTAGGGCCAGAGCTGGTCCTAAACGTCTACACATTTTCTCACTCTTGCAGGCAACCCCAACAACAGTTTAAAGCTCTCTGTTCCCACCTAGGGTGCTAATATAAGCAAACCAAAATGAGATGCCCAGGCAGACGTGCAGACGTAGCTCCCCTAGGGCAGACCTCTTTGTATCCTGCTGTCTGGATTCTCCTGCCAGCTTTGAGGAGATAGAAAGGGACAACATACAAGGACAAACTTGCAGGACTGCAGGTAGGAAGTGGAATCAATACTACAGTGCGTTGAATAAAAACAGATTTTCAGTAGAGACGATGCTAGAGAAGGTAATTTCTGTAATAGCTATATGGTATTACAAAGCTAATAGTGAGTAGGAATATGTTGAAGTGTGACTTGGGTCCTCCTTCCTTTTATATTGAAAAAATCATAACAAATCTTCTATTTATGAGAGCGGATTGATGATTTTAAGTGGTTGCACATTCATTTGATTTAACCCTTTGGAAGAAATGATAAATCCAGTGATAACATCAGTGTATTCTTACAAGTCGGATCTGCATTCCCCATGCCTTTGTCTTCTGTTACTGAGAACTACATTGACAAATTGCAGTAAACACTTACAGCACATGCACTCTTGAAACATTGTCATATACTAAATTAATACTGATGGTTTCATCCTGCTTATTTTGTAAAATGACTATGTTGTTTCAATACGGTTGCTTTATATGAGATTCTTGTATATTTATATCAGACAAGCTCTGCACACATCAGGTGATCATTTCATATGACTCTGTTCAGAAGAGCAAGACACTACCAAACAGCTTTCCAAGTTGTTTTATACAGATTCCCCACATTCCCCTATTTATCAACAACCAGAGTTACTCAGCAAAGCATTTGACCACTGAAATCCTTCGACCCATTTTTTCACAGAATCTTGAATTTATGCATAATTCATGTTCATTCTTCCTTCTGCATATGGACGATAGTGCTTACATATGCAAAGTTCAAAAAATACTAAAAATGGTGCCTAGAGCAGACAGCCCTTCTGTGTGTGTGTTTGCTCACTTTGGAAAAGTGTGGTGAGGTTCTTAAACCTGATACTTTCTACTTTTCCTATGAGCAAAGAGAATGTGATTCACACTGAAGTGAGAGAAAAAGGAGTTATAGAATACATTGCCAGAACCATGCGTTACTCACCCAGAAGTCCTAAACAGAAGTCAAGGCTCAATAGGTGACCTATAACTGTGCTGTGCAATTTTTCACTGAGAGATGCTTAGGTCTCAGAGGTCTCAAAGCTGGGTAATATGATGCCAAATTTAAAGAATTATTTCAGGACAAACGCTAATCAGCAATTCTTACAGCCATACCACACAGACCAGGAAATCTGTAGAAAAGACTAAAATTAGCATGGTACGTGTGATGTATTAGGCAAGAGCAAGCATGGATTTTCCATAGGTTAATTATGCCTACTACAGCTCTTTGGTGAGATCAGCAGTGATGTGAATAAGGGAGAGCTGGCTCATAAAATCTACTTGAATCTCCAAAATGCGTTTGGAAATTTAACTTGATGAAGTTTGTTCTGAGTGAAAAGTAAATGGTCATTAGGAAGATACTTATAAGATAAACACTTGGTCAAAAAATGGAAAGCAAAAGGTATAGTACATTGTCAATATTCCCAATGGAGTGAAATGATCAATAGCATACTTCAGTGATGTGCTGTTAACTTATCCATAAATTATCTGGAAAGGGGAATAGCTGAAGTGACAAAATCTGATGGGAATTCATTGAAGTTGTTCAAAGCTGCAAAAATGCATACTGACTGTGTAGCAGCATTTCAGAAGAACCTAGCCAAGTTCTGGCTGTACTGAATATTTGATAAAATAACATGGAAGATAAAACTTAGTGTAGATAAATGTAGAGTAATATATCTAAGAGGAACTATCCTCATTTTAGATATGCAATAATGGTTTTCTAGTTCTACTCTAAAGTGAAGTTTAGTACCAAATTCTATGGAAATTGTTGACTCAAGGCTCAATGCAGTCAAAAAGCAAAGACAATGTGAAGCAGCATTAGGAAAGAATAGGGAACAAACCAGAAAACAGCATTTTGATAGTATAATCTAATGTTCGCTTTCTATTTGCAAAATCAAAGAAAAAAATGTACTTCAACATTTTCTTGAAAGGCAATAATAACAGCAGTACCTCTGTGAAGTCAGCTTCTTATTGTAAAGCCATTTGAAAGGTCACCAATTCGTAAGGTGTTATGATAAGTGTTGATAGTCCTTGCTAATTAAAATTACCTCCTACACCCTGGGCTTGCTTTTTAGAAACACTTGTTTCCAGTCTTTGAGAAAATGAGTTTTGCAACTAATGGTAAATTCTCAAGTAGCTCCCCAATTATACATAAATGGAAATTCAGTTTTCTCTCTTAATTTCATTTTTGTGTCCTTTTTTTCCTTCCCCCTCCCCTACTTTTTCCTTCCTAGATGCAACACAGTAGGAGAAGAAGCAATTGGAAGTGTTGAAACCAGGCCACTACAAAGTAATTGCAACTGCATTAGCACCAGAAATGCTTTAAGACCAATTAATGGGGAAATTCACTAAAAGCTCCATTATCTCTTTAAAAGAGCTTTACACGCTTATGTCATGCAGCTCATAAATAACAGGGATCTAAAAGGAAATCCCTTTGTAAATTGTTCTTCAGACTTTGTAAGAGTAGGTGCCAGTCATGGAGCTATTGAAACATAAGTTTATGTTCAGAATAAAAGCACCACAGAATGAATCATGATCTCATTTTGGAAATTACTGTGAGTGGAAATGGAAGACTGGCCAGACTGGTTATGTTACAGACACACAAGGGAACTGAGATTTGAGTTAAACAAGGAGGTATCACCACAGTTTATAGGTGATTTAAAGATTCTGTTAAAGTTAGACACATCGGACAAAAAGCGAAACAGAAATCGTAAGTATGTAAAAAGCCACATAGGTAAATGACGAAAACCAGAAGGAATGCAAACAGACTAATGATCTGTTCTTACTTTAGTAGCAGTCAGTCAAGAAAATATGTATTAAATGGATGGGGTTACAATTCAAGAAGCAGGAAGCCAGCCTGGTAAAACTGTACCAACAGAGTTACTGGCACAGCATCATTGTGTGAATAAGGGAGCATTTGAGGGATCAGGCTTCTCCAGAAAATAGGCTACATTGATTGTGTTGGCACTTGGTGTCAAGCTTAATTGCCTTATTGTATATGGTTATGGTCAGGAGTGATCATTTCAATGAGGCCCGAACTGACTCTCATTGCATCTGAGATAGCTAGGAAGAACTGGCATGAAATTTGTGTTGTGTTTTTTTTGTCTGGTATTTTGTCTCAGTATAATCTTAAACAGTCTTAAATAGTCTTTGTGAACTGTGGTCGTATCTTAGTTACTATTAAATATCAAGAAAGTTTAACAAGAGCTATCCTAAGGAAACATTCTGTGTTTCATCTTATTTAATACAATTCTCACAGTGCCATGCAAGCTAGACAAGAAACCTTACCAAGAACAGCTGCACGATAATCAGATGCAGCAAACCCTATCAGGAATATGTTAACGTGTTGTGATGGGAAACTGCAGCATCTTTTTTTTCCCACCTTCCTAATGTGAAATTATGGTTTGAATTTTTTGTAGGTGTTACAGTATTCTAAAAGATTGTGATTCAGATGCCAGAGAACAAGACACGGGACCTTTCTCACCACTGGTCCACTGTATCAGGGTAATATACATGTCCTGCATGTATATGATAGATATAGATGTAGATATTTAGGAGGTGCTTTCACTGAAATATGGGTTATATGTGGTAATCAATCTGGCTTCAGTGACTGAATTACACCCTAGTTGAGTTTTCACTTCCTGTTCTTTGGGATTGCTCCTAGAAAGGAAAACAAGGGAATCATTTTCCCTAAGGAAAGAAAATGGACATAAAATATCGCTGAAATTATATAAATTCAACAGTGTGGTTACTGTTCCGAGCTTTGCAGTGGTTCTGTTTTAGCCTTTGGGTGTCAGGCTTTCATTTCATACTACCAAATACTTCCTGAATTCCTGGGATTTTATTTCTTCTGCATCTGTTAACATTTCACTCCTGTCCTTTTCTTCCATTTTGCTGCCCTTACCCCTCTAGTGTCATGCTCTAGAAAGTGTGCTGAGGTTGAATTTACGCTGAAGAAATCCCAACAGGAATATCAGGTAACAGAACTGCTTTCATCTTGTTGCTCCTTCAACAGACAATCCCAACTCTGTGTCGTTAATTTTGACAGAGAAAGTGTTTCAAATAGAATTACTGAAAGGCATCTGGTCTTATTTCGGTCAGTGCCTTCTTGGATGATGCCATGGGAAGATACTCTGTTTGTTTTATAGAAATTAATGAGACAACTTTCTCTGCAGAGGAAGAGACAAAAGAGCAGAAAACCTTTAATGTTTGTCATAATACTCTTTCTTCTTTATGTTAGCAGGCACCACTAACACCAGAAAGTCTTTGAAGAAGCATTCTCTTAATGCATGTCATCTTGTTCACAACATCCAGAGCAGTAACAGTAAAGCTGGTGATGATAATTGTATATAACCTCTGTCGAGTTGACATAGACCTACAGAACCTGAAGGAACATCAACTCTAAGTGTATCTGCAGATGGCTTTTTCTAATAGAAAGCTTTTCATTTTAAATGCAGGCTTGAAATTTCAGCAAATTTGGCACAGTACAGACTACTGTCAAAGAACATATAACACAAAATGAAATCCTTACAAGTAGTTTTTGATGGAAGGACACATTTTATGCATATATGTATATATCTAATTAATCAGCTGTTGACTAGTATTGGTTCATTATCATTGCACTCAGTGTCTCAACATTTTAATTTTTACTGCTTTAAATTATGTGAGTAATAACTATTATGGTTAAATCACAAGATTGTTTTCAATATAACATTCCATAGCGAAATTATTATCACCTTCTGATAGAATCTGTACTAGATCTGGCAACTTTGCACTGTGTCTTGTTTCTTTAGCTAAGAGCTAATGATCTGAAAAATGTGATGTAATAGGAAGCAAAACTATTCACAAATTTACACTAAAATGCTTATAATAAAGTTCCAGGCATAACAAAGAGCATGTAGTTGCCTAAACACTAAATAGCAATACAGGATTAGGGGACTTGGCTTCTGTTCCTTTTGCTAGAAAGGATTCAAACCCTTATGTATGAAGCTTGATATTTGAGATAGGTGTCTTCTTCCATTGCTTCTGTTATTCTTTTCCATTTCATATTTCATAATAAAATATTCATCAAGTCATTAAAGTTCCTGTATAGCCTGATAATTAGGACAGTGATCTGAATTCTAGTTCATGTGCCAACTGGTATTTCAGTATGAAGGCATCTATGAGCTTGGATTCAAATCAGGTGGCCTCCTAAACTACTAAACCATAGAGACAATCTATTTTGGCTCAATGAATATTTCATTATGTCCAAAGTGAAGAGCAGCATTCTCTGAGAAGCTGGAAATTATTATGGCTACTGCAGAGCCAGGGTGACAACTGCAGAGCTTTCAGAGTTTACAGGCTCCTAAATCCACATGAGTCCATCTGTTGACCTATGAATTTGAAAATACTGGAAACCTTCGGGCAAGTTGTAAAGGAGACAGACTCCAAGGGTCTCTGTCCTCTCACCTGCTCATTTATTCATTAATCAGGTGCTAAAGAACTCAGCAGGTACCTTGGCATGTGATTAGAGGGTTTTGAAACATTTTTGGCATGAGAGATTCATCAAAACCCTATCTGTCTTCTAGTGCAATTTCACTGTGATCTCTGAAAAATATTTTGCTTTCACTGATTCAGCATTCTTCAACAGAAAAAACAAAATTCTTATTTTGCTCTTATTTTCCCAACAGCTAAAAGTTTACTTCGCAGGCTTAATTCATTACACGTAGTGTAGCCAGACAGTTGAATGACACACACTGAAGGCGAACTCTCTATAGAGGAACATGACAGACTGTGTCAGTGGCTTCTAATACATGTGTGCTTTGGTGAAGATCATGTTTCTGATATTTGCGTGAACTAGGATGCCAGGGTCTTATTGCTTTGAGTGGGAGGATGAGATGATCCGATCAGTGTGCCAAGTTCCTGTAACTCATCACTTTCCATTCTCCCTGAAGTGGCATTCCCCTAATCTGCCTGCCAAAAACTGGTTTCTATTTCACAGTCCCAAGGACGGTGTAAAATCTCACTTACTTATTACCTGCCTGTTAGGCTAACTGCTGCAAAACCTGTTTCTGATTTGCACTTGGTTTGAACTGGTCAGCTACTAATAAAATCTCTTTCTCACTCTCTTGCTCTTTTCTTCTTCCACACCCCCTGGCCTTTTCCCCACCCCCTTTTGGGCATACTTCCAAGTGTCAGCAAAATCTGGGTCCCCAGCCACGTACAATAGGCAGTGCCTGCTCTGTTTCATTTTCCTTTCAGATGGATTGAAATACAAGACATAGAACGGGTACTGTCTGGGGTTAAACTTGCTCATAAACCTGTGTTAGTATATTAGACTGCATTTTTTTCTGTGATATTGGCACTTAGAATAATGTAATATTCACACATAAGACTTCAGAAACTTTGGAAAAATCAACATGTACTGCAAGTTGTTCCTGGAACAAGCAGGTGTAATCCTGAGATGATAAATAAAATCCAGTTGCTGGCACTGATTTCTTTAGCATTTTATCAAACTCCCTGTTGTAGCAACGGTCTTATGCTGTTTTTTCCATTCTGCTTAACCAGCAGATGACTCAGTCTACAGACCAAGATAATGTAGTACAATTATAGCATTCAAAATGGTTTATGTGTGACTACTCAAAGCTTGTCTTCACTCTGTTTATTGGCTACCAGCACGCTAAGCTAAATGCAAGTTAACAAATTCCTAAAAATACTCCAGGGATGAATCATCCCTTTCAAAAGGGTTCTGGAGAGTGTTTACCACTGTGATGGTAAGTCACGGGGTAGTGGGGAAGCCAATTTCTGTTACAGAGAGACAAGCTTGAGTCAGCCAAATGCTATGTTACAGATTCTGAATGCTTTGCCTGGAAGACGGCTATTATGAGTTAATGTCCTCAAACTTGGGCAGCTGAAGGAGACTGTTAAAGAAAAAATTTCTCAAAGTATCCCCTTATTTTGCAAGCCTGATTTCTGTTGCTCTTTTTAGGAATTCAGGAATTAAGATTTTCTAATTTTTAGAAGAGTTACTCTCAAATCCAACGTAACTCATCATTTTAAGAAAAACTTGAGGAGCCTGTTCGCCTGGAATTTAGATGCTTGGCTTCCAATACTGATATTTGAAAATGTGTGTTCAAATTCATGGTATGGATGTGTGCCTGAACATTCTCTGCTACCTACAGAGCAGACTGAAGTATTTTTTTGAAAGGAAGAAATTCAAGTGTTCTATCTGTTCTTTCAAAAAGCTTTGTGTTTGGTAGATCCAGAATTACAGAAAAAGTATCAGAACATAATGGTTTACGAATAACAATAATAATGATAATAATAATAATAACAACAACAACAATAAAATCCAGATGAAATTAACATTGTCTTTTCAACCTCTGCCCTGTAATAAACATCTAATAAACCATAATAGATTTGAGCTTGTCTAGTGGAAGGTGTCTCTGCCCATGGCATAGGGGCTGGAACTAGATGATCTTTAAGGTCCCTTCGAACTCTAACCATTCTATGGTTCTATGATTTACTCATCTCTCCAGAAGTATTTAATTTAAATTTAGCCCCGGTATTACTACTTTCCACTCTAATTTAATCTGATTGAACATTATTTACTTTAAGTTAAAGACTGAAGAAGTGACCAAAAGCTTCATTTCTGGAGATCTTTCTGTAGGCGTGCTCCAGTGTGGTTTTAGGAGTTATCTCCAATCCTGCTCAGTAGTGCTCTTCTGATGGAAGTTGCCATTCACACTCATCTGAGATCTTATAAGGGGCCATATGGCTGCATCGTGGCCATACTTCCATTGCATTTTGGGCACCCTGCACCTAATTAACACAGATGATGTGTGCTCATTAAATGTATTTAGTAGCACCTTTAAATAATGACTTTAGGCTGGAAGAATAAAGTCCTTAAGGTATCATTTGATAGACAAATTATCAATTACAGATAAATATTTTGAAAAGTTAACTTAAAATAATGACAGGTTTTCCATATTTGAATCTTGACCAGTTGCAAAACATGACTGTACTCTTCAGATAAATGTCGAAAGACCAGGACAAAAACACTTTCTAGAAGTCCTCAATCAACCAATCGAATATATAGGAGGCATCTCATTGACCAGTCCTGGCATACCCCTCTGTTCATGCTTTGCCTGCTATCTGATAAGCAGCAAAGGGAAAGAAAGGCAGACCCTTGCCTTGGAAAATTTGAATAAGGTTTCTGACCAATTAGATAAATTAAACAGAATTTTTTAAATAACATTTGAAAACAGAGGCAGTGTGAATGAGATTATACTCTGCCATCTTCTTCACTGCCATCATTCATTGCAATCAAACAAGTTTAAAATTCCTCACAAGTGACCAGTGAGATGTGTCACATGAAATGACATGGATTGACATCTTCACCTTCACAGACCAGATATCCTAGATGATAAAATCATAGAATGGTTTGGTTTGGAAGGGACCTCAAAGATCACTGAGTTCCAACCCCCCTGCCATGGGCAGGGACACCTCCAACTAGACCAGGTTGCTCAAAGCCCCATCCAGCCTGGCCTTGCAGTTGGCTTGGTTGAACTTCATGAGGTTTCCACGGGCCTACATCTCAAGCCTGTCCAGGTCCCTCTGCATGGCTCTTTCCTTTCTCTCTTTCCCTGCAGGGAAACTACTTACTGCTCAGAGAAAGTTACTTAACTTCATTTCACTGTGAAAAAGTTCAGTAAATACTTATTTCTTAATTGAAAACTTTTTTCCGTAATTGTACGCTTGCAATTTAATCACACTCTGTTTGTTCCTTGACTCCTCCCTTTCACAGTTATGCTTTGATAAGCAGGCTGATGTTTGCATTGAGATTGTGTTATAACTCTTTAAGAGAGTAGCCTATGAAAATTCTCACTTGCGCTCACACATCTCTCATCAGAAAGAAAAGCGTTACCTAAGATGTGCTGCAGCCATGTTTGTAGAGGAGAATCTGGGGAATTGCCTGCTGGAAAGCATTTCTGTGCAGAGTAAATGAGGATATCTTTAGGTAATCGCCTGTGTTTGAGACTTTCATGCATGTACCAGATGTATTTGTGATAGTAAAACCTCACACTTGATGCCTGTGGAGATTTGAAGTAAAGGCTGCTGCTCTGAAGTGATGTGTTACGTCACCGTGGGTGCCCAGCAAAAGTCCATTGCAAAACCCTGGCTTTTAGGCTGATGTGAACTGAAAGCTCTTAGCTTCTGCACTTTGTCGTATGATCCATTTTCTGTCCTTCCAAGATGGTACTTTGAAAGAGGTGCTGTAATGCAGCTTCACAAAGTGAGGCGCAAAATAAATGAGCCCGCAGGCAGGATGCTACTTAACAGCCTTCCGGGAGCTGTTTATCAAAGCAGAACTCTGCCTCACATCCATCCTCACCTCCATCACTGGTTGTCGGGATGGCTCAGAGCACTCACTGGCACCATTGGACACTTGTAAATTTACCAAATAGTCCAAAAGCATAGGGGGCCAGTAGGTAAGTGTTTGAAAACTTCAGAGTTTTTCCTCTCACTTTTTTACAAGCAGATGAAGGCAGCTAGCAGGTCAAGAAGACCTCTCACAGACTTTAGAACCAAAGAAACCTGTAATGTCCCATGTCATTGGAAATCTGGCAGGCCCCAAACTGAAAGGACTATATGTTTATGTGGTAAACACGTAAGAAGAGAAATATGTGTTAATGAAAATTCGACAATGAGAAATGGATATGAATGAGAACTTGGGCAAGATAACCAGTTAAAAGCTGGTTTGTCCTAGGAAAAATATTCCTGGTGACTTCCACTTGCCCCTCAGTCCTAATTCCAATTCTGCCAAAGAAAGAAAAACAGGTATTGATGCTAATAAAACTGCAGAGCAAAAGTACTACATATGCCACAGTGAGTGTCTGCACAAGCACAAGTGCCCACAATCCCACCTACAGATTATGAATGTTACATATTCCTACCTCACAACTGGGAGGAATTTACACACGACTATGTCCACTTGATCCTGTAAGATGGTATGTAAGAATAGAACAACTGCAGCATGGTTTTGCAAACACCTCTGCCTAGGTTTATTGAGATAGCAAATTCACAGTTTTATACTAATTTTGCTTTCTGTTTTTTCTTCTTTCTCACAAGTGTGTGATACTATTAGAGCAGTATCCAAACAATAGAAAAAATATATTCTGGAATAAAATTATACACATAGAAATAGTCCCACAGAAAAGTGCTTGAAGAAGTCCAAGCACAAATAATTGTCTTAAGTGTATATGGCTTTCTCCATTGCATATGCATTTTCTATAATTAGAGCTGCAAGAATAACAGTTTTTTCTGTTTGCTGGAAGCTCTAAAAACAGATCCAATCAATGAATGTACAGGCATCAAAGGACATTTAGTATTGATTAAAACCCAAACATTTTGTTTTAAAAAACTTTTGCAATTAAATATTTTCCTTTTTTCTGAATTTTAAAAAGAGCAATTGGCAAAGATATGAGTTTATGAAGTATTTCAGTACAGCTGTACATATATTTTTCACATGCAAAGTTCTGCTTGGAAAGACACGTACAAATTGCAAATTAGGAAGTTACAACATGTTTAGCAGCTGCAGAAAAAATGTCAGAATTCAGCTGTGTACCAATCTCACCACCATCTCTGTATAGGACTGTCGTGGTTTGGCCTCAGACGGCAACAAAGAACCACGTGGCAGCCGCTCGCGCAGACCGGAGCCGCTGCCGGGAGGGGAAAACGGGAAGAAAAAGGCAAAAACTCGTGGGTTGAGACAAAGGCAACTTAACAGAACAGCAAAGGGCGCAAGAAACAACATCAACAACAATAACACCCACAGAGGAATATAAAACCACGAGTACGATACCGCCGCTCGCCGACCGGACCCGGGACGCCCCCGACCGCTCCGCTCCCCCGGGGGGACTTCCTGTGCCTCCCCCGCCCCGGCTGGCTCCGGCTGCCCCCTGGGCATGGCTCCCGTGGGATGGAATACCTGTGTCCCTGCTGGGTCCTGGGGGGAATTAACCCTGTCCCCGCCAGACCCAGGGCAATGACACATGATTTCCTGGTTTGTACCTTTTTTTTTTTCCACTTATTTTTAAGATCTTTTCTTTATTTCCTTTTTTTCATTCTTCTATTCAACTTCTGCCCATACATAGATTATTTTGCTTTGGATGCGCACATGCTAGCAGTGAAATCAGATCATTCTTACCTTGGAAATCAAAGATTAAAAACAGTCTTCTGTGACTAGGTATTTCTGGGTTTGGTATGATCGGCCCTATTATCGTCTGGATTGGTTTATATTTTTGAAACTCTTCAAGAATTAGTTACCTTGTTGACCTCCTAGGACTGGGCATAGCTAAGCAAACAAATGGAAAAGAGAACCTTGCTTGGACTGTTAGACTAAGCAAACATGACAAGGAAATCACTAGGGTAGGCTCATACATATGCACTGTCAAGGTGCCATCCTGACAAAGTGTCTTTTTTCAGTACAGTCGCACGTTCTATACTGTCAGCAGGTTTTAGAAGTGAAATACATGCATTTCATTGTTAGAATTAAAAGGAAAGCTTTAAAATCCTTCTGCGCAGCCTTTTTTCAACAAGATATTAACTAAAAATGCTGTTAACGCAAAAAGAGAAAACGTGCAGGGAAAGGTCAGTGTGATAGGTTTAAAGAAGTGCTGCTGATGACTCATTAAAGCTAACTGCAATGATGATTTTAAACAGGGGCTTCGCTTCCACTGATATCGTGCAGTCTCTCCAGCAAGGATCAAAAGCATTGGGGTCTTGACAGGAGATAAACAAATGCATAAAGTTCACAAGTGCTTAAATTCATTCTTCTTCATTGAAACATACAATTACATCCCCTTAATTAAAACCGCAGCCTTCTATTGCTGTATGTGCAATAGCAGTGTGAATTAGGAGTGTGCTAGAGGCTTGGTTTCAGACGATGAGGATGACAGTGAGGGGAGTTGGACTTCAGGCTGGCTGGGACAGTGGTTCCTGGGGTCTGACCACTGGCAGTGGGTTTAATGGAAACATTTTATACACACCTGCCTATATTGCTCAGATGTAATTAAAAATTCGTTCTCTTGCAAGTATTTTATATGTGGCAGTATCTTTGATTACACTGGAAATGTAACATGCAGATCCTTTTCTGGAGAAAGGAGGAAAAATATCAGTTTGCTGCATCAGACACCTGTGTATCAGATGGGTACTGATACACCAATATGTTGATGGTGACTGGGGATACAATACCTGTAGTATAGATATGCTACAGTTTCAGGTGGCTCTGCCGTCATCTCTCTGCACATTAAGAAGCATATAAGGCGAAACTAAACCCTAAGCTGACCGAAGAAACACAAATTTTAACAGTGAATTTGCATGTTCCTTATTTTGGATACAGAAGGGAAAACCAGCCCACAGCTGTTTCCTGCCCACCTGGAGTGGCTAGCCATGTTTCCTTCATGAGTTGCGGGAATATTTTGTCAGATATTTCAAAACTCCACTGTGAGCTAGTAACAAGTCTGTATACATATAGGAAGTGAAAAGAAGGGGAGGACAAGACAGAGAAATGGAGAGAAAGTGCGAACATCTCAGAAAATGGAGAAATATTGCAGAAACATCCCTGTCTCTGTCAAAGCAAACAAATGAGTTCGAGGAAACCAAGCTTCTGTCTGATAACATGTGATTTTTAATTGTTTGGTAGGGAAGGTATTCCTGGAGGAATTTCTGACTTCAAGAGTAATTACCAACAATGTTTTGACTGCTGATGCCTTTGGGCAGCAATTTGCTTCTGTTTAGTTTTTAGGTACTGTCATGTCAATCAGATCTGTGGCTGTATTCACAGGTAATTGTATCACCTAAACCAAGGAAAATACATGCTAAAAGTCCCATTGATGTTCAAGGCAGAGTCATTTCATCCAGCTGCTCTTTTAAGGGCAAAAGACTGAAAGTATTAATCGGAGAGATGAGAGAGTCATTAAGTATGAAGATGATAGGGAGCAAATTTCTCCTCCTTCACACATTTTTATTTACAGACACTGATAGTTCTGTAATTGTTATTTATCATATTTCTTTGCATAACATTAATGAATCAACATAAAACATTTATTTATGACGTTCATAACAATCTCCCACTCTCCCTCCTTCCTTCTATGCATCCATCCTGCAGCTCATCAAAACTAACTGCAATTTCCACAAGTTTATTCACAGACATCTACCCAAGAAAAGTTTAGGTAGATATAATACCTATATACTAGGATTTTGCAGGAAGTGGTGGGAAAATTATGTTGTATTTTTTTAATTGTTTTTAATTTAGCCAGCTTTGTGTAGTCAGTCTGCCTTAAAGTGTATAATGATCGTAACTAAATCTTACATTATTTTTACTTGACCTTTAGGGCATATAGTACATTTTTATTTTTTGACTGATTATATCTCTTAGAATTAGTATTGAAAATATGAATTTGAAAAGGATTTTCTATGGGTACACTATATATTGATTTAAAACATTTGACAATATTTCCTAAATTAACAATATTTCTATTTTAGGTCCTTAAGTGATACCATCAATTGCTGTTGTTTCTAACACCTCGTGGTCGCACTTACTAGAAGCTAGGGGAATATAATTTTCCCCATTCAGTGGTAGGCTGCTGAGTTATGAGGAGATGAAGGATCAAACCAGGTCACTGACACACTTTGCTCAGTAGTTTCAACAACAGGATACAGAAATGCATCTCACTCTTGGAAAAAGACTCCCATCCTGCCCACATCCTACTTCCAAATCAAGCCAGATTTTTTCCTATGGGAAGGAAGAGCCACAGAGGCAGGAGCATCTGTGCAGCATATAGCACACTTTAGGTGTTGTCACGGGAAGTCTGTAGCAGAGAAGGACTTTCCCTGTGTCCAAACAGATTGATCCATCCTCCTTATTAGGAGAACTGCAGAACATGGAAAGATGAATGTAAGCAAAAATATCTAAAAGCTACTTCAGAAAGCTACTTTATGTTACAAACAGTAATCACTATGATTATTACAACTCAGCACTGTATTAGCACCTAAAGACCCCAGTCCCATGTTCTAGAAAATGTTCAGATATACAGTAAGTGAACACAGCCCAGCCCTGAAGTGTTCAGCTACCAGCAGAGAAGTAAAAAGTTGTGTGCAGTGTGTTGCAACAGATAGCATGCTAGATTGTACTTCTACAATCAGACAACCTTGTAATGTTTGGCAAATAACTTTATCACCTTGTGCCTGTTTCCTATTCACAGATTTGGGTTATGATTATGTCAGTCCATGTAGCAGTGTTTTCAGACCTGCACGTGCAAGGACCTATTAAATAAAAAATAATAGTAAAAGGAAATTAGGAAACAGTGCTGCCAAATAAGGAAGCATTAAATAAGACATCTGTAAAGAATCTGGAAATATGAAAGGTCTGTCTGCTTTCAATTTATTTATTTATTTTTTAATATGAGAACTGAAAAGTAAAATCTTATATAATTTGCCAAATGAATCATCCATGGGAAAGGGAGTTCTGGAACAGTGCAGGAAAAAATAGTCAATGAAGGTGAATCTGGGAAGACACATAAATAGTAAAATTTTCAAATCCTAACCACCTTATTCCCCAGAAAGATTCAAACCTTTTTTTTAAAGCCTCTTTCTGGACATTTTCTAGCTTTTACTCATTCTGTACTACAGATTTGGTTCCTGAAAGTCACCCAAACAAAACTTTTATTTATACTGGACTTGAACTTCTTCCTTATTCTGCCAGAAACCTTCAGGGTGAAAAAATCTGAGAAAGTAAGAGATTAAAGATGAAGTTAGCTTGTTCCAGCTTCACTGAGTGAAATAAAACCATAGGGTTTATGTAATGAAATCTGAATATTATAAAACTGTTGGTTGTTTTTATAGATTTCTACTCTTTCATCCTTTAAAGAACAATGAAAATATCTTCTTTCCTGGCAGACAAGGAAGGAAAGCTGCAATTTTCTATGTATTCTTAATTTCACGGACAGGTCTGGAAAGAAACCTGAAAATTAATGGAAAAACAGAACAGTCACACGCTAGGTATTGTGTCTCATGTGAGAGCACACAGAGTAATGAAGGAGCATTTAGGGGACCAATCTGTGCTTAGTTTAGGATGACTGATAGCATTGCAGTCATTGGATTTTTTCAGCAAATTGGACAAGATGTGAAACCTGCAAACTTCAATCCAATATCTCCGTAACAGCTTGGCCAGGGTCTGAGGTCTCTCTACGTGCTGCAGGAGAGGCAGAGCAGGGGTCCTGGCCTGGAGCGTACATCTCACCAGACAAGTGAACATACTAGCTTGGACTGAAGACTGTTCTTCAGCATTAGCACAACTTTGCACAAATTAATAACTATCCAGCGGGTTTTCCAGGCTTGTTCAGACTGCTACACTGTGTGTGACACTGTCATGTTCCTTTTGTGTGACACTGCCATGCTCCTTCTAACCTGCAGTTCAGAGACACCACCCAGTGAAAGTGCAGAAAGCACTTGTCAACCTCTGGTTCCAGCTCATCGTTGTCGTTTGCTGCTCATCTGTGCCTGGACCATTGCAGCACACAGTGATGGAGACTCTACACTCACAGATCACTATTCCAGTTGCAGTGCTGCAGCCCAGACCCTATCACTAGGCCTGACACAAGAATAAAGAGAATCCAGGAAAAGATCTTTTACTAGCATAAAATCCATTCTATGTTAACAAAACTATTTTCAGTGCCAGGGCAGACTGAGCCAGCAGCAGTAAAGGAATATCTGCAGTGTGCTCTACTGTACAGTGTAAATACAGCCCCCATGGCTCTCATCCTCTTTCTGTTCCTTCTACTTATGAAGGATGAAGCAATAGGTTCAGCAATCATATCAAGAGATTCAAAATAGGGTGACAATAATCCTGTTAAATAACAGCCAGCTACTTTTGTAAGTAGAAAGGCAAACAACACTATTATGCCACAGATTCCCACTGACGGGTGGGGTGAGGTGGAACTACTTCTGCAGGTGGGTTATGTGGAATGTGCTATGCCAGTTTAAAGCAACACCATGGGCATAGAGACCTTTCATGATCGTCTAAATAGACTTCAGTACCCCTCATCCTCTGGTGTACATCCTCTGATAAAAAAGACTTGATATACTTGAATATAAATATTAATTAAATATCACAAGCTTAGTGCAATAAATTAATTTTTTTCAAAGGATTTTGCGTTACAGTTCCAAATTGAATGGATCAAATCTCATCACACTCCATGAACATCACAATTCCCCTCGCACATATGGAGAAATCAACAGTGAAACAAAATGAATGGTTTGTTTTAGATCATGCTGAATTTTATAACAAAGCAGTGATTATTTTGTTTTACAATTCTACAGCAAAATCATACAGCAGCCAACTGCTGCCCTTTAAGTTGCTTTGACAGTCATTCTTTGAATCATTTGCATTTTCAGCCTGATTAAACATATGTTAAACTGTAGTGCCCACTTACAAATCAAATCCATGGCATTATGGACTATATTAATTTTTAATACAACCCTATAAACTACTCTGATTTTACACTGTGGGTAAATTGATGCACCTCTTGGCCTCCAGTGAGTTTGACTTTTTATGGAAAAAGTAATATACTGTGTTTGTTCCCTGTACCCAAGAATAACAGTTTCCATCGTTACTCTCCTTAAACAGCCAGAAGGTACATCTGTACTTTTCTGTCCTATCTTATATAACCTCACCTTTTAAAAACTGTGACAGTAGATCCCTAACTAGTTTAAACGTTTCTCAATTACATTGTGAAGCTGAGCAGCTCATTCATAGCTATTCATATCCTTCCATATTTCTTCATCATTCATCATTTAAAAGGCTGTTTCTGAGTTAATCCTTTATGTTCTTTTGTTTCCAGTTGTGAATATTCATTTGGCTTAAGAAAGAGACAAATGTGGATTATCCTTTAAACGGTGCCTCAAGGTTAAATTGGTTGGGAAAATAAAGGATTCCAAAAACCAACGAAACAAAAAAAGCGTTATCCCAAACTCTGGCCTGCACAAACTTGTCTCTTGGCGGTACTATAAATATGAAGCGCTGTGCATAGGCGATTATGAAGATTTTATAATGTGGTAGTCCCTCTTCCTCTGCTATGCTTTTTCATAAAGAACCAAAAGCCCTTTTTCTTTTGAGAAAAAATACAGCTAACAATGTTGACTCTGGATTGAACACAATAGGAGTTCCTAGTTAATATCCCACCAAGGTGAGAAAAAGCAGTTTACGCTTCCCAGAATTGCTTTGTCTTCAGAAAAAGGCTGCCCTCAAAATAGAATGACCTCAACTGCAGCAATTCACGCCCAGCTCAGGGCCAAGTTAGAAAATAGGAGAGTCTAAAATGAGCGGTTTTCTTTTCTTGTTGTTTTGAATAACTTCTGAAAGACTTCAGCGAGTCTCAAGTTTGATATACCACTGTCAAATGGCCAAGATCCTTTCTCTGAAGGTATTTTTTTCATACGTATGCATCTTTACTATATAGAAAAGAGACTTAAAACCCGGAGGTTGTGGAGTTCTTGTTCCACCACAGGAGGCAGTTAGTTTTCATGAATAAGTCTCTTGAGACTAGATTCTTTCTAAAGCTTCAGGTGGAACCACGAAGGAAAAGTCCTGCCTTTAAATCTGCTCAGGGCTTCTGCTTTAATATTCCTTTAGGTGATAGCAGTGAAGCTTTAATGTGCCACTATATCAATTCTTGTTGATATAGCATGTAAATAACGTTTAGACAAGGCCATCAACAGTTACATGCCAACTATATTAGGCACAGACATAGAAGGCAAGAAACTGCTCAGCTCTGGGTACAATGTCCATTCTCTGAGACCATACATACAAAACATTATTATAAAGGGAGAGTTTTGCTTCAGGGCCAGTCTTTTGCTTACTGTGTCTTTTTATTAAGTAGGGAGAGATGGAACATTACTTTTCACACAGAAGTGAAAAAGATCAAGAAGTCTTTCATCTAACGCTTTTTACTGTTGGGTTTTTTAATTCATCATCTATTTTTTGTGGCACTCAATTTTCCTGAACACATGAAGGAAAAGAACACTCAGACAGTATCAAAGTCAATGGCTTTTTCTTATCTTTCTGCATTTCATTCTGCTTTCTGTGGCTTTAATCTCTGGGTAGAGGGGGAGAAGCTGTGCACAGAACACTGGCAGGAACAGAGAATTGAGGCACACCTTACCTTTGCCTATCCCTATGAAGATTGTTGACAAAGTCTATTTCCAAGAATCCTATGTAGTCCTTTTGCTTGAAAGGATATATTATTCATATCCTACTAGTCTTGTGGTATGTGCTGTTGGACATTGAAGACAGTTTTTTTTATGGCTCAGTGAGGAAAGTTTATTATTTTTAAGGCATTTTGCTAGTTGACTCTTCCTCCTCCATCCCCCTCCCTGCCTCTTCCACTGGGAAATGTTTTACTAGCCAGTTGATGTAGCTCTATGAAATGAATGGCTGCAGACATACTTGAAAATGTATCGGAGTGAGACTGCAGGAAATGGGGGAGATTTACTTCAACAACGCTGCACCAGATCTGAATTGAAATGTTGGTGGGCAGACACCCATAGATATCTGTTGATTAATCCAAATTGGGTAAAGGTGCTCGGTTAAGACACACCAAGGACAAATTGGAATGACTGGAAAACAACAGTGAAATTTTTTGCCAAGGACCCGAACCCTTAATTCATTTAGGCTCTCAAGTATTCCTGACAAGAACGTAAATAATTAGACATATAGAGAGAAGAGCTGAGAGGTTTTTCATCTGGTCCCATGTTCCAGGTTTTGGCCTTGTGCATCTCACTGTTTATCTAAGCTTCTCTGAAACCACATTAGATACAGGGAGTTCTACGGCCGGCAGTCACCTGAGGAACAGTGACCTGATAAACTCCAGTTTTAGTTTGGTTTGCTAACCACTAGGCTATGGAATCACATTTCCTTTTGCTATGTATTACCAATACTGTTGATAAGAGAAGGACTTTTTATTTTACATATATATATATATAAAAATTACATATATATTTATGTATAATTATATATATAATGATTGTTTCCTATTTTTTAATTTATGACCTTTTCTAATTGTGCATTTTTGATGTACTTGAGATGAAGTCACAGTGGAAGATAAAACTAAAACCTGCAACTGAGTATTGAAGTCAATGAATGCTAAATAATTACTCAGATACTCAGTTCTTCAGTCAGTCTTGCACAGTAGTCAGTGCCCTGTTTATTTTTACTGTTCTCTTCAAATCCTCATTTTCTCCCTCTTGTTTACAGCAACAGTGTAGTAATGCCACCTGTGTGGGCTATTTAAGATAGAACAGAATCTGAGAAGGTCTTTGTTTATGACTTCCATCAGGTACAACACCAACCCTGTGGAAACCCTTTCATACCACTAGAAGAGGGCCATCCCAGACAAGAGAAATGGCTAAATATGAAGGCGATCCATCATTCAGCAGATTCTGTTCTTTAACACAGTGGGCAAAAAGTCCAACAAATACTCGCTAGTGCTTCAACTACACCATTATTCCTATAAGTCTTTAGGACTTCCCTATCTCTGTGGAAGAATATCACACCAGTCTCAACCACGACAGAAGCCTGCAGTTCATTATAGCTTGAGTGCCTCAGCAAAGAAAGAAAACAATGCATTGGGCCGTGCCTTCTTTATAGTCTGAATGGGCTCAGAGGCAAAGAAGATCAGTTCCCTGAGCTGGAGACTGTCACACTTCTGAGCTGGCCACTTCAGTGCTAATTCAGGTAAACTATGCAAATCTCAGCTACTTCTGAGATTAAGTGAAAAACATGTAAATTTACCTATAGATTGGTGTCGTCACTCCATCTATACCAAATAAATTGCTAGAAAAAAATCACTGTGCTTCAGAGAATCAGAGACCGTATCTACTCATAAAGCACAGGGAAATATAAACTTTGTATGCTTTACCAAGTGAAATTCTTTTCTCTCCTTTCTTAAAAGTGATGTATAAAACCTGCCCCCACATTTGAAAACTCAAGCAATCTTGTTCTGTTGGTAAAACTTAATTGGCTTGATATAGGCATGCTTGTGCAGTTAACACTGCAAGAGAAAGCCTTCCTTCCAGATAATAATTTTGAGGGTTGAAGAAAGATTTAATGTCAATAAATTGAAGTTCATCTCAAGTTGTTGTAGTTTTTATGAATCTCAATGAAGCACTTCTCAGGTCTTTGAGACTTGTATCCGACTGTAATATCCGTCGTGCTTCCAGTGTGACCTTTAAGGTTTTATTTTTTTGATAGGCTGCTGTTCACAGCAGGAAAAAATGGCAGGAGGAGATTTCTTTATGGCAGAATAAAAATGTGTTTACCTAAAGAAAAAGCAATACAGAGTGTAGACTTTTAGTTCTTTTAAAATGACAGGAAATCAGAAAAGGCTCCTCAAAGAGCGTTTGAGGAACTTGGATCACAACCTGTGGCAGAACTCATCAATGTTTGGAGTTAATTCACTCATTTTGTTCTTCTAGAGACACTTATTAATATATATTTACCCTTCAGGAAAGATATTAGACTCACGCTTGTTGAAACTATAACTTGTTTCTTTAGTGGTAGTGGTGGACTAGCACTTCAATTCCATTTAAACAAAAACTGATATCCTATGGGTCTTCGTTTCCTTGAACTGGCTGGGTGGGTTCATTTGGTGAGAGGATTACAGGCCAGGAGCAGCCACTATGCAGCTGTCCTGTGTTATACACTTAATGCAGACATGTAAGTTGTGGGTTTGGAGGTCCTAATTTATCTTGACTTTGCTCATCCCTGAGAGCAGTTTTGGAAGCCAAAAGCATGCCAAAGAAGCAGAAAGAGGTAATATGGTTTAGCATTGGACTCTTCATTTCATCTCTATTTTGATCAAGGAGGACTAGTGGTAGCACCCATTAGGTATTTCTGTAACCTCATGTAACCATCTAAGTGGGAATTATAGTGTTGTTCCCATGTGTCTTGATGTTCAGCAAAGTGCCTCAGGGACTGTGATAAGAGATACATGATCTCTGAAGAGTTTTTGATGCCCGTGACACTGGCAAGGTTTAGGCAAATGTAGCCGGCATTCGGATTTCACATGGACTTTACCATTTAAACTTACTGGTCCGGTCAATAAAGTGCTGAGGAAAAGACTCAGAAAATGTGTGTCTCATTCCCAGGCTTATCTTTGGTTTTCTGGGTGACTTTGGTCACTTTTCCCCCAGCTTCTTTTTTTGTAATTTCTTTGCCAGTGGAACATGAATATTGATGCAGTATTCACTATGTTGTGAAGTCTATGTATTATAATTGGTTCAATAATAATGAATAAATTTCAAATGCTGCATTTATACCCCAGTATATACTGTTCTTAAGTTACCTATATATTTCACCACAGACCTGATATGGTGAGTTGCTAACCACCTCCATCAGTGTGCAGTGAATTTTCTGTGTAGACTGAAACGGGCAACATTTGAGAATGCTGCAGTACAGCACCCATCAAGAGGAGGTTCACAAGCAGCAAGGTCAGCAAGTTTTAATTCGTGCAAACTTGCAACCCCCATGGGTGTTCAGAGACACCACATCTTAAATTCTGAACAAGGAGCATTAATGAGGTCACAGAGAGAAAAATAAAGTGCAGTTTGTAATTCAGCCCAAAGTTCATATGAAAACAGACAAGAAAGATTTATTATAGCTTTTCAGAAACTCATATGACAGCCAGTTGGTGGTATTTCTGGTAAGATACAATTACGTCTATTATCTATGGAAATCCACAAAACACAACTTTCAGTAAATGAGTTTCAAATACCTCACACTCAGCAGGAAAAGAGTAACTGCCAAAGTAGTTATTTAAAGTTACTGAAAACACAGTGTGTGCGGATAAATACTCCAAGATGATGTAAATTTCTAATATTCCTTGTTCTACCCTTCTGTGCCTGCTTTAATTTACTGTCTTAATTCAACTATGTTAAATCACTGAGCTATGTCATAGGAGTCCTTAAAATATGGCTTCTAAGTTTGCAGAATATTGTAACCTGTTTACAGCTTTCCTAACAAATGTCCAGGAAATTCTCAGATTACAATGACTTTGTGTCAGATCAGCTGTCTCTGTTTCCACTGTTCTCCTACAAAGTTTCCAAGCAAATAAGTCTTCTATGTCTAAATTTTTAACATCCTTTTTTTTTATTTGAGAGAAAATGTATTAACTTTCTATGAAGTCCATTCATGGTGGATGGAATTTGTAAATAAACCAGTGACACCAAAAAAGTCTCCTAAATGAAAAGAAGAATGAATTTCAGTTCATCTGAATATAAATGGAAGTAGTTTGAGTGGCAAAACTTCAGTAGTGCTAAGAGACGTGGGATTTGGTCCTCCACAGAGTATTTCAGTGAAGCGCTTGGCCCTATTGGTGCTCGCTGAATTCAGAAATGAGCCTTTATATCCCCTATATTGAAGAGTAACTATGAAATCAATATCCAATATAGTTAACATTCAGGTAAAGCGATTTCAGTTTTGTCATTTCTACAGAGGTTTCATACAGAAATAGTGTTACTATTTAAAGGTAATACATAGAGAAGGATAAATGGATTGAAAACTCTATCCCTAGGGAAATTTAAACCCAGCCTACAAGCACCAGGAATATTCCATAGTGGGGAGATGTACTGGATGTACAGGATGCAAATGTAGTTTACCTTCACAGTGGGCAGTGCTACTTACCTTGATGTTCACATTTTACAAAGTTCTCAAGTGAAAATGGCTTTGTGTATACATAGACTCTGGAATGTATGCTCAAACTTTGATTCAAATCTTCCAGTCACCCATGAGAACTGTTTCAAAAAATGCTGATTTCTTCATGAATAGAGATGGATGAGAATCTACATGGGAACTTGAGATATCACAGCAAGTTCAAATCTGAAATTATCTCGCATACATTTTGTTATTCAAAAATCAATCACAGCCAAGGAACCTGCAAGGGGTTTGTTATACTTAATGTGTAAATTTTAACTGCTCTGCATTGCACATAACATAGGTCTCCACGTGTCATAAAAAATCAGGATTAAATTCTTTTTCCCAGAACCTCTTAGAGGTATAGCTGCCTGCATCTTCCTTTTTCAGCTAATAAAAATAATAACAATTAACAATAAACAAGACAGAAAATTTCTAGTACACATAAACACATACACATTTCTCACTAATTTATCTGCAGTGTACGCATACTGTTACTTTATAAGCCTGTCTTCTTTCAAGACTACTGTTATCAGACAATGACAAATCCATTGGTTCTGCTTGTATCATGCTCTGATGCTCAGTCATCTCAATCTGCTATAGTTGCTGTCTGAAATCTTCTTGAGGGGAAAAACTGAAGGCACAACAAAATAACTCTAAACCAGACATTTTGTTTATCTCTCTTTTCTTGGAGATGTGGAGAAGGCTGTCACTCATCTGTTCATTATGTATGCCTGAAGTGATACTCTCAGGTCACTGGAGGCATCTTAGGATACCACTGTTCTTTAAAATATTACTGTTCTCCACTGAAGACATGCATGTTATTATTTCCCCTGCATGGCTTACTCCTAGGACCCCTCATTAAAGGGATCATTTTACATTGCTTTGTTTGTCTTTTTGTAAATCTGAAAATCCCCAGAGGGTGTAACATCAATTTCGAAGACATTTGGCATTATTTGTCCAGGTTGAGACTGAATAAAATACCAACAGGTCTCAATTCTGGATTAATTGGTGCTGGTTTCTTATTTAAAACCATTAAATATGGCTCTGAGTTTGATTTTGAATCTTTTGAGAAGGAATTTGTTTAATACTATTGTCTACTAAGTCATCAGAGTGAACATAGTGGTGACTTGAGTTGATGTAGAAAAGCCTCTGCTTCCCTGAAAACTGCTTAAACTCACAGCTGAATTGTAGTTTCCTATCAGACATTATAATTTCAGTTGGGCCATGTTTGATGAAAAAGAGCTCTGTGTTCAGGGTGTTTCTCTGAAATTTTTCAGTAAAATTCAGAAAAATAATTGTGGGTAAATTCAGAGTAGTACTGTTTATACTTTTGTGCTGATTTTTAATAGAGTCAAGTCTAGTCTTACGTTCCTCCTGGTAGCCCCTTTTCCAGTGGCTGGCTTTTCCAGTGGGTTGAGCCTGGGTTATTTTGTCTGTGGTGCTGTTTGCTTGAACCTACTATACAAATTCACCTAATTTTTTAAAATGATCAGTCACTTTTACATATTTTCTGTAAGATCTAGGGATGATCACCATAAGACCGTTAATGTAAATCCCATCTTATTACGAAGGCTGTCCCTGAATCTGATGATGGTGCTTTTCTTGCAATTTCCTAAGATCTTTATCCCCCCACCTCCATTTTCATTCTTAGTTCTAGTAAATGCAGGTTATGTTTTGGGGCCAGGCATTTTAGAAAGACTGTTGATGTATACTTCCTCACCACCATTTTACTGAATGCTTTACCAAGTGTTCTACCAGCTCTTTCCAGGTGTATTATTTATCTGCAAATCATGCAATTGTATCTGGAAAAAAGCGTACTATCTGAGGAAAATATGGAATATGGACTCTCCAGGTGGTTTTAATAGGGTTTGTTTTAGCTAACAATGGATTTTCATAAACATGGGCATATATCTTTTATACATTGTGATGAGATCAGGGCTTTTGCTACTCTCAGAAAAATAATATATCCATATTCTTCAGGACCATAAGACTGATGGTGACATAGGGCTGGTGGTTAATTGCTTAATTGGGGAGGGGAAGACTGTCTGCTGGTAGCTGTTTGTGTTTACTGCTTCTTATTCCCTGGCTACTAAAGGAAAAACATATGAATTGCCCTTGGAGCAGAGACCAAAATTTCTGCCGACAGCTTGAGACTAACCACTGACCTACAGCATCATGCCCTACCATGATTGCCCTCTCCTTGCTTCTTGACAGGTTCAACAGGGAGATAGAGCCTTAGGAGATCTTTCATTTCTCCTACCCTGGTAGCTGGGGATTTCTCCTGAAATGTGGGAGATACAAGCTCAGCTATTACACATAATTGTCCTACATGCAGGCCAAAATCCACTTAAGTAGCTCAAGTCCTCTGACTCAAACTCAGTGGTGTCTTTGCATTTTAGGCATGTATTAGGCACATCTACCAAATAAATGATTGCAGGAATATGGTTCATTCTTACCCCATCAAGTCATTAGGACTTCTGTGAAAAACCAGTAGCAGAAATGAAGGTACCTAAGATCGTGTGAGCACTGATAACCTTTCAAGCCCTGAAGTGGATCAGGAAGGAGGATTTTGGATGTGTGTCTCTACAAAACAAAGACATATAAATTCCACCAGAGTTGCACTTTTGCTCATTAAGTGCAATTTTGGACCTGTCCCTGACTATCGGCTTTAACTCGAGGAGGCCTTGAACAAAAGCTGGCTTTTACAAAAATCTCTAAAAGACATAGTTTTCCATCTGTCACGCAGTGTTTCCTGACCTTAATGGCGGAATGAGCAACACACAAGCGAAATAATAAATAAGTGAATAAAGCATAAGGAGTTTGGTGGTGGGTTGTTGTTTTTTCTTTCCTAAATCAGTACTTTCATTTTCTGTTAACACACACTACACAAAATCTCACTTGTGAAACATTCTGATACACTTCTGTGCATGTTTAATTTCATTTTCACTCTTTTCACCCCAGGCTCTGGCTAGGAACTGAACCACAACAAACACAGTGAAGGTCTTTATAATGCTTTAATGTCTGAGACTTGAGGGAGCCTTACTGTATCTGAATTGTCAGCGCTATTCAAGTCATAAATGCAATCAGGCTTTTTAAAACCATATAGTACCAAATCTATGTTTTTAGGAAAACTGTACATGTTTCCTCCCTACCAAAACTATTAGTAATCAGCACAATATACAGTCTATAGTAATCATCCACACTCTTACGAATTAAAATGTCGTGTATGTGGCACAGAGAATCATAACTGTGGGATTCCCTAATATGTTATAGCATTACATAATACACCACATACCAGAAAAGCAGAAGAGAAGTACTGGCTCTTGCAATAGCAAATCTTTTTTTTTTTTTTTTTTTTTTTT
>KZ505761.1:706766-748209 GCA_002844005.1 Limosa lapponica baueri | reverse complement strand
GGCAGCCTGCACTTACAGTCCTCTTCCTTCTCCTTTGTGAAGCGTGATGTCACCACTTGGCACCGGGAAAGCCATTGTTTCGGTGAGACTCCCATAAATGGCCTTTCTGTGCTCCTGATTTACATGTTAAGAAATCGGATGGGAATTGCTTGCTATGGTGACTCCCACTTTCCTTTCAGTTAAACAGCATTTGGTAGTAAATATCCACAGGATACATTGTTATTCACGGTACATCCTGTCTACCACCTAAGCACTCTTTTTTGTTGTTTTCTGGAACTTTCAATTTGAACGGAATTTGCAAAATAAAGGTCGTCTTCCCTTCTCTCCTTTCTCTTCATTCTCCTTCCAAACATTACAAATGTTGGCCCTGGTATTTGAACATTTCAGTCCTAGAACAAAGACAACTTGTTTCTTTATTTCAGAAGTAAACTCATAATGGTGGCACACTTCCAGCATGGTGTACTATTCCTTACAGAATAGTATTTACTCTGCCTTAGACAAGTCATGGCAAAGCTATTTTGTTTTGAAACTGCTCAGGATTGATTCATTTTATAATCAAGCGTTCCCTTCTCGATTGCAAAAAGAGTGGGGTTAAAGTAGAATATAAAGGAGTTTTTGTGATTGAAGAGCTAGATAAAACTCATGAAGTCTACAGTTCTCCCACAGTCTTCTCTTGGGCTTTGGCAAATAACTTTATCAGAGATGTTCACCTGTAAAATGGGGAAAATATTTCTCTATGGTTTTGGGGGAGGGGGCTGGTTTTTTATTTGTAGATTGTTTTTATTTTTTCCTTTTTAATGTATTTGAAGCTCTTAGGAAAAGAGCTCTCCGCATGCGTACAAGAACTACCACAGTGGATTCCTGATCTCAAATAAGCCCTCGATGAGCCATTGCGATAAAATAACCAATAACAAGTAAAAAACAAATCCCAGAGAACCTCAAACTTTGTGGAAGTTCAGATCAAATCTGAATCATTTTCCTCTCTAACAGGATAAGAACATTGTAAACAATGGCAAAAAGTCAAAAGTCAGAACCCCTCAGTAATAAGCCACATCATTTGGAGTACTACTTAGATCTGTATTCAGGGTTCAGGCAGTTCTCCGTTGTGTGAAAAAAAAAAAACTTGATGATGTGATTACTTCTATTTTTTTTTAAAGCTTTTAAAAATATGCCTATGATGAACATTTGCCATCTGCATTTGTTAGAATGTGATAGGCAGGATCCCTGGTTGATGTAAGTCAATGTTGCTCTGATTTATGCTGTATTAGGTTTGGCTCCCTGCCTTTTAAATAAAAAGGGAGCTCAGATATTGTTGTAAGTACTGCTGTGAGCTATTTTTACTTAGTCAACCAAGAAAAAAATATCACCACCCAAAATAAAGCGAGTTTTAACAAGTCCTGAGTAGGTACTCTGGGGCTGTGAAAAATCTGTTTCTTCTCAGTGAGCATCTGGAACCCCCAGTGGAGCTCTGGCCTGTTCCCATACACTTTTCTTCCAGCAATAACACTGGAGAGTGGCAGTTTCCCATCAGTTCTGCAGAGCAGAACTGTAACCTCAGGAAGGAGTGAATAAACATCATTGCCAAGCAGCAGCTCCTGAGGAGAAGGGTGAAATTTCACATGTTTAGTTCATGTGGAGAAAGGAATGTTGACCAAGTTCATCTGAATGATTGGAAAAATATCCTTCATTAAAATTACTTTCTCCTTCTGAGGGCTTGACAGCCACTTTCTGTTTCATGACAGCAACATTTTCCAACAACAAAATTGCCAAATAATGCTGAAGCAACCTTTACGGAAAGAATTATTAAGCAACTGGCTTATAATTAACCAGACAAAGGAGATACTTTTTTAGACACACTTTACATTGAGAGTACTGGATAAGACCATAAATTTGTGTTTTATCAGACAGCATGTGTGCCTAAATGCAATGCCAGTTTAATATTCAAAAAACATATTTATTGTTTTGAGAGTATATATCCTTTACAATTGTTAAAATCCAGTTAATGCAACTAAATGTTATTATTTAATTAAGAACATCACAAAGCAAGAGATAGTAGTGTGTACAACAATATGTATTCTAGCAGATAATGCATGTTTCCAAGCAGGATCTCTGAAAGAATACAAATTAACTCATCTGGAACTTGGAGTGAAAAAATATTAAGACAACGAAGAGAAAAAGATAGGGAGACAGCAACCAGTGAAAGAAAGGGAGAGAGAGAACAGATATGGTTGAAAAAGTTATATATAGTATGGAAAATAAGTTACAAGGATTTGAAAACATCTGGAATACATTTCTGGAATGTCTCTGAAAACAAAGCAAACCACAGGAGGAAAGTCAGACTAAGCGTTACTCAAGTCTTTTCTTCCTTTCCTTTTTATAGAGGGGGGATGCAGAAAATGTTTGATGTTAATGGAAAAATTCCTTCCAGTATATGTGTTCTGCCTTCATAGGTTTCAACTGAGTAAGCACAAACCTAATTTTAAACATTTCGACAGCTCCTTAAAAATCAATGGGATTATGCTTGTGTTAGAATTAGGTGAATAAAAGGGCCTGACTGGAAACCTCTTTCCACTTATTTTGGTGAGCTTTGGAACAGGCTGGCTTCAAGTGCCTTGCCTTCGATGTCTTACACCTTGAAATTCACAGAAGTAAAAGTGGCATTTTCCAACTTAACAAGAGCTATAGAAAGACCAGTAGTGGCCCAAAGTCCAGTGAAGCACACTTTTGTCCTCAGTATGCAAAAAGTATTAAGGGTGGAGAGGCTAGTAAAAAAAAAAAAGAGTTTGCAGATCTGTTACCACTTAAAATAACAGCTTTTTCTATGAATGAAAGAAGGATCCAAAAAATAAAGATGTTTAGATCTGCAAACATGATCCGTTACGTGTGTCATCCTTCATTTCACAGGTACACTTTGTGTTCGTCAAAAATTATTAACTGCTCTTGCTGAGACATGTATCTATCCTTCAAAAAATGTAGCAATTCTGGTGTTAGCTGGAAGTCAAGGTTCTTATCTGAAACAATGACCTGAATCTCTTCTATCCCATTCTTGTGCAAAAAGCAGTGTTACTCAGAAAGGCCACGAGTGCATCAGCAAAGCTGACGTCATGAGAAAGGGATCAGGCCCAATGTTTCTGAGGTCTTCCAAGCTGGAGAGTTTGCAAAATACTGTGAATTCTGGACCTGAAACAAGCTGACATATTCCAAAGACAGTTTTCTCTGAAAAACAAACCAAAACAGTGCAAAAGTAACACTCCAGGGAATTTTGGATCTTCTTGCTTCCCACGCTCCATTATTCCCAACCCACTGTTCCCTCATAGAAATGTTTAGGGCTCAGGATCCCTTAGAAATAATGGTGCTCTTGTTACCAGCACAGAGGAAGGGTTATCTTTGTGGCCATTCTTGCTAAGGCCATATTCTAGTTTAAGCCAACCTGAAAACGGATACAAAGCATGAAGATTGTGACTAGCCTTAGTGATGATCCTGTGTCACCATCTGCGGTCTAACCCTGAACACTGACACCTTCTGTAAAGGGAGGAGGCATTTTCCAATGCATCTAATGCATCTGACTTTTGTCTTCATCTTCACTAAATGCCTTATAATTACTATAAAAAAAAATCTGCTGCTTCCGTGATTCAACAAGTTTTTGGTTTTGAAAATGGAAACTCAAAATTCTCATTTTAATACTCTAAAGCAGGACTCTATATCAGGTAGAGTTGACCGCCACCAGTCAAAATTGTTATATCATAAGGTTTTCAGACCTTAAGAGAAGAACCCAGAACTTATGCTTGTGTGGATTCCACATACATGGACACTTTATATGATAGCAATGAAGTCACTTTTGTACAAAATCTGGGCAGTCAGAGTGTTCTCCCAGAGCAAAAAAAAAAAAAAAAAGGAAGATTATATTTTAATTCCCTATTCATTCTCCAAGCGGATTGCCTGAATGATAAAACAACAGTATCTTCTGAAGGGTTGAGAATGACAAGCTGATTTATTGTGGTCTCAGCCAATGTGCAAAAGACAAGTCAGATTTTTTTGGCCAGAAAGAGGCAAAAGGCTTTGGTATCTTGTGGTTAGAGTTCTCACAGGAAAATCACAGCAATCCAAACATTGTTGTCTTGTATATTAAGCTGAAACTGAATAAAATTTATAAGGAGATGTTTTGTGGTCAACTGTAACACAAGTGAAGATCTTTCTTATATGTTCTTTATTAGCATCTTCTTTCTCAAAGCTGCCAGAAAATAATCTATTGATGTAAAGGACACTTCCTATTAGATCTTATCTTGGTCATTAAAGATGTCAAGAACTAAAAATAACTCTGCAATATCAATATCAATATTAATCAATTATTTTCCTGTCAAAATAATCTATACAGTATCTGAGCCCAGGCATAGCAATTAAATAACTGCAGTGTAGTTTTATTCAATTTGACAATTTCAGTTATGGACCCTTTCACCTAGGATTTTCAGTGGTGTATATTTAAAGGAGACAAGTAGGAAAAGTAGTGTACTTAAGGCAGTTCTACTTGAAAAGGAAATGTAATTTGCATTATTGATAGATAAAGAAAAGTACAAAAGGTTTAATGGAGTTTAATGAGCAGGTCTTGAGATTACAGCATATTCCCAACAGTTTGTGTCTATTATCTCAGTATTATAGCAATCCTAGCAGTCTGTTAGTAGAAATTCATGAGTTTTTTCCCTTCTTCTGCCACAGCCTCTCTAACTTTTTCATCCAGTGCCTTTCTATTGCCTTTGGAAGAAATAGCAGCTTCACAACTTTCCTTCCACTCACTGACTCCCACTGTGCATCCTGCTTCAAACTACAAAATATGATCACAATGGGCATGAAATTCTCTTTTTCATTTCCATTTGCCAGGTGCAGTAATTGCATGATGAGCATGAAATACCAGGGGACTCCTCCTATAAAGTGGGTATTGAACAGACAACAAGCATAGATGGCAAAATTACAATTCTCTGATCCTAACCCTACTGTCCTTTCTGCACATTAATCATATTATTTCTTTTTCTGTATCTGCCACAGAATGGGTGATTACGTGTTGCAATGAAATGCTGTACTGAAAAATGTAATCTTCATGTCATTTCACAATCAGTTAGGACAATCTTTAATTCTGCTGATGTTTTTGTTATTGGTAAGTGGTTTAGAAAAACCATTTAAGCTTATAGCTAGTTGATCAATAGCTCACTTCCATGATAGCCTTGGTTAGTTATGATTCTGCCATTGGTACATGCGCATGCTGTGTATTACTATTTCTGCTACCTTTACTTCACTTTTCAAGAAAATTACATGTTTAAAATAGAAAAAAAAATATATTAAGGAATGCTTTTTATGATGAACATTCAGTTTATAAAATTAATAAAAATAGATATGTATATCTGTTATATTTTCAATCACCAAAAGACATAAGAACAGAGTAGTACATCTCTGTGTGTTAACAAAATTTCTGTGGAAAATGGTTTCTTTAGCAGGGAATAGCAATTTCAGAATCTTTTATTTCTTTGTATATGTCTTTTTTTTTTTTTAAATGAGAATAGCCTGCATTGAAAAACTAAGTGATTTTTGATTAAGAAAGGAAATATTTTAGAAGTGCCACCATAGTTCTTTATGGAACTGTAATTGTGTCAGGTTTCCATTCCCTTGCTGAATTGTTCATTATGGCAAAATGTGTAAATAATACTGTCTCAGTAAGGGGAAAATACTGTCTTACATTGTGGGAGATTTCGTCTGATTAAAAATTACGTGACAGGTTAATATAGTCATGGAATTACTAATGCATAGCTGTTGTAAACTAAAATCTTAAATTAAAAATTCTTACTTTTCAGCTGAAAATTATCAGCCTTTTTTTTCCCCTATTAATAAAATATGGGTTGGGTTTTTTTTAATATTTTCTGTGTAGGGATAGGTGAAAGAAACAGCTACTTTGAAGTCAAATGAATATTCCTGAAAACTCTTTCTTCAGTATTTGGCCAGCCATAACCTACCACTATTATTCATTCAGAAACTCAGTGAATTGAAGATGCAGACACACTGTGAGTGTCATGTTAATTCGTAATAATGCTGTAAAGCTAGTGGCAGTACATATTAGACTGGCAAGAAATTACACAGTAGAAAATTGTCAATGAGACAAGCTGAAGTCTACAAGAGTGACTTTCACTTATTTGTAGGATGAATTTCACTCAGTCATTCAGGTTCTATAGTTAAACACAGGGCCTCAATTCAATTTGAATTTCATGGGAGCAACGTCCTCATGCTGGGGATAGAATGGAGGTAAATGAATGTTTTTGCAAACATTACAGTAAAAATTAACCAAGAGGTGCTGATCTATTGAAGTTTTTGGGTTTACTGTTAGTTAAACAACATCTACCTGAAGAAGGCAGAAACACCATTGGATCTTCAATTCCTTGTAATTCCAGATCTTCAATTTTTTATTTATGAACTGCTAAAATTTAGTAGGACAATCTGAGCTAAAATGTGCAATACATTATTATCCAGATTTCTTTATAACTTTATTCATTTTGAGGAAATTGCAGGAAGCACAAAATAATTCCCCTAGAAATGAAGTAGCTGATACTTTACATTTATTACAGCTGTGAAGCCTTCAAGGTAGGTGAGTAATAATTTTTCATTCTCAACAATAGTTTTACAGTGAATGCTTGGAGACTTGCGAAGGATGATTAACAGACTGTGCATTCTCATGTAATGGCATCATGCTACTAATTCACTCCAAAATAAGTTCACCATTCACTACCAGCTAGCAAAGAAATGGAAGGACTTGGCATTTTACTCAAATTATCTGCTTTCACAACCATTCATTTTCAAGTCAATGCCAAGAGCTTTTCTAAAAAACATTTAAGCTATATTTACCATAAATGTATATTGTGTCTGCACTCAAGCTTTTTTAATAAAAATACAAAATATTTCAAAACTAGAAGGACATCAACTAATAATACGGTCACAACTCACGAGGAATTTTTGGACTTATACATTAAGCTCTATTATTCCAATGTTTGAAAAATGTCACTGATTGTGAAAAATAATAGCTTTGATTTCTTTCTTCTTTTTTTGGTTTGTTTTTGATTTGTTTTACTACTCAGTGTTTTGTTCTATGTGTAACACTAGCACAAATAAAGCTGGTAGGATCTGTTCTTCCTAAATTTTGATGCTCTGTGAGAAGCATAGAAAACATATATAGTAAAATTCACCAGTGGGCTTGTTAACCAGATCATTTTTGCAAAGTTACTTGTGTATTGTGAATCCTAAAAGGTCATAAATCATTATTGACATCAAATTTGAGTTACATTTACTTTTAGCAGTTCT
This sequence comes from Limosa lapponica baueri, assembly GCA_002844005.1. Taxonomy (NCBI): domain Eukaryota; kingdom Metazoa; phylum Chordata; class Aves; order Charadriiformes; family Scolopacidae; genus Limosa; species Limosa lapponica. Next base: position 740,874 of record KZ505761.1, on the reverse strand, counting down.
CAATTATTTTTTTTTAACAACAACAAAAAAGTGTCTGGAGATATTTAGTAAGTGAGAGCTACGCTTCTAGACTACAATTTATAATGGAAGAAAAAAAAAAAAGGGTTGGGGGGTGAGGTCTGCAAAACTCTGTTGTATTGGCGAGGCTGTGGAATTAGTTAAACACTGTTTAAGCACATACTGGGCAGCAGATTCCCTCCGGGCAGACTGAAGCTGGAATTCATGCAAAGATTTCTGCTAGCATCTTAAAGAAGAAGACACAATTTGAAATGTTTATATACAGCGCAGCTTGGAGCTGATGTTCACTAATTCTTAGTTAATGTCTGACTTCAAATTCAAAGATGGTTTAGGCTAGAGGTGCACTTTGTTTAGTAGTGTGTGTTGGGAATGTGCTAATTCTCTCCTTCCTCAGAAGAACGTTTTTATGGAATGTCAAAGAACAGGCAGAGAAATAAATCTTGAAGATTGTTTCAAGTGCAATTTAAAATGAACAATGGAAGGATTTTTAATGTTACAGTGTCTTTCAGGAAACCTGCCACATCCTATCTCAGGCCCACTGATTAGGTGACCGAACAACTTCAAGTTGTTATAGCTTGAAACAAATCTCAATACCTCTGAGTTTCTTGCTTGCAGCCTGCAAATATTTACACTGACCTTGTGAAAATAACAGAACTTTCCAAAGTATTTTTGCAGGAAGATACTTGACTTGGGATGTTAAATTTCCTTAGAAACTCCTAGATATTGATTCCTCGTATAGCCCTTAGCAGGACTGGTTGTTTCTCAAAACATTGCATTAGACATTGATCACTGTGATCTACAAGTTGAATCAAAAATGGAGTCAGCGCGTTTTCTGTTCATACCCAGAGACTTTACAACATCATCTGAAAGAAAGTTGTAGTTCCCTGTCACGTTCTGTGTGTGTATTTTGGGACATACAATTATAAATAAGTGTAAGTCTTCTACCCAGGAGGGAACGATCTGTTTAAAGAGTATTTACTACAGCTGGTAACTACAGAAAGTGGTTTTTTTAACAAATGCAACAGAGATCCCTGTTTTTAATACTGAATATTCACAGTTCTTAATACCATCCTGAACAGTTTGTTGCAAAGTGGTACAAGAGCTTTTTGCTTGAATATTAGTGGATTGCACATAACCCAGTGGGGCTTTTCTGGGTTGAAGCATGTGACTTTCTGTAAGAGTGTACAGATCTTTGTTCACCTGTAAAGAATAGGCCCCAGAAGCGATGGATATATTCATTGAGACTTACACACTCTTTGAAAAGGAGCTGACATCCTCTGCTGCAGGCAGTCTTTTAACTATTTAAAAAATACAGTGAATAAGCACACACACTCTCTCAAACACTTTCTCTTTTCCACAATAATTCAGAGGAAAAATAAATAAAACACAGCTGTTTCTAGGAAAAGATTCTCAGAAAAAAAAATGGATAAATGTCTCAGTGAATGTGATGACTTTAATTGTGACAGATCCCTCTACAATGAAATGAATGAGGATTTTTTTTTTCATTTGATGAAACTGTGTCTAGTTCTTTCATTACTATAGTAACCACCAAATCATTCTTAGCAAAACTTTACAGGACATTTATATATACATACATATATGTATATATATGTGTGAGTGTGTATACCTTTTCCATAAAATCATGATAAATTATTTGGAATTTCCAGTTGAAAACTAAATATTAAGGGGAGACTTTCTCCTGGGTTTTATCACTTGGGTATCTTGCAGATTTATTAGGAACTGTTGAATGCATTTAGATGTATTTTCTTTTTTTATATTTTCACTTTTTTTCCCCAGAAATCAGGATACTCACATATTCCTTTTCCTATTTACTCTGTTTTTATCAGACTACTTTATTTATTTCTATTACTTATAATTAAATGTATGTGTTATATATAAAATTTGAAACAACATTGAACACAACCATTGGAATTTGAAATTCAGTACTATTGTCTTGTAATAACCTCAGGTGGGTAAAATATCCATCACGAAACAGGGCAGATGTCAGTAGGATTCTGTGCATTTACAGCATTATGGATTACAAGGATTTAATGAGATAGTTGTGGAGAATATGTATTGGAGTTAAAAATCCAAGGAAAACAGTCTGATTTACTGAAGGGATCTTTTATTTAGGTCTCTACTAAAGTAATGAATGAATTTAGAAGGCAGACTTCAAGAGAAATGATAATTTTGTTGTTTATCTTCTGTCCTGTCTTCACTGCGGTGTAAAAATCATATGATTGAATATTTATTACTGATTCAATTCTAAGTATGATTCAATAGTGGGGATGTTGTATATTGCAAAGCTTTTAAATTTATAGAATTTCTGCATATGCTGATGTGTCAGCTTTACTGCAGCTTACAGCACCTTTAGCTGTTTCTGCTTTGTGGTGTCTCTTTATTGCAAAATGTTGCCATAAAATACACTAAATGAACAACTACATCTTTTTAATCACCTGATTATATACTCTAGCAGAGCATGCAGAATTTGTGTCCATTTATACATAGCATTTTTTTTTTCCCTGTTTTTGTGTCCTTTCTATCAAACATGCTTCTTATGTCAAGTTTCCCAAGTCAGCCTCAGGTCATAATCAGAGCCCTATCAACTGGGTTAGCAACAATACATAATAGTATTTGTTTGCTTAGGAACTTCCTTGTTAGTGTTTCAAAGCGCTTTATAAAACCTTAAATAGTGCAGTCAGCTGGGGTTAAAATTTCCTTTGTTTGTTTGGGTACCTCTCCCCCTTTCCTCCCCTCTCCCCAGAGATACAGGCTATCTAATGAGCAAATGGGGAAGAGGTGACTATGGTCATGCAGTTCTCCCAGCCCTCATTAGCCATAGGGCATGTGTGTTCCGATGTCACATGTCATAACCCCAGGAAATGCCTTGTAACCCCCTACCCTCCATTAGAATCAATTCTGTATCTATTCCTGTCTCAGTTCAGTTTATGAATAGATAATTGGAGCAAATGTATTTCACTTAATGTTCATTTATTTAATTGCAGTTGGTATAGCAAAACTGATAAATTTGGTTAGCCCTGATTTCAGTTGATTATAACTTTATGAAATAAAAAGTGAGATTGACCTAGTCAGTTTTCTGCTAAAGGATACCCTTTTTTTTTCATGGCATTAAAAAAATAAATACCTAATTGTTGCACAGAGTGATATTAGGGGAAAAGACACTTCTGTGCACATGTAAAGCAGAGCTTTAAAAAAAAGAAAAGTTTCTGTAAGCCTCCCATAATGTGAAAATACACTGGCAGACTACTTTTTTTACTGGGGCAGGATCTTTGCCATCTAGATGGAAACTGAACAGCTGGAAAGAACTGACCCTGTGACCCTCAGAGATCTCAGGAAGTGAGTGATCCAACTGCCTGATCCAAAAACATTTTTATCACCAAATGCCACAGAGATCCAGTGTGTGCTCTACAGGATAACAGTGTTTGAACTCTTCCCTACTTTCAGAGGACAGTGAAATGGGTGACTGCTTACAGGTTTCTTGGGAACTTTACCAAAAAGTTAGAGGTGGAAGCTGCTTTGAATAAGAGCTGGGCAAAGCCAGACAGGAGAAAACATGGAAATGGAGAGGAAATTAAACAGGGAAAAGGAGGGGGCAACTGAGGGGGCAATCTAAGTACTATGTGTCTAAATTCAAACAACTAAGTTTGAACAACTCTGCCTTTATGGTGCATGGAGAGAATCAAGCACTTTGACATCCCTGAATAGACTGCTGGGACAGGTTAGACAGACTTCTCCCCACCAACTATAGAGAAACCTAGACCCTGATGGGCTACTTTAGATACCTAAACTGTGTGAAATGAGTCTGACGGGCCCAAACGGGCCTATTAGGGTAATCTTTATTGATTTTGCAATATTGCATTTTTTTCCTAAGAACCTGCTTCCTCCAGTATGATGGCAACCAGTGCTTGAGAAATGAATTAGGATCATGCAGCAAATGAGTTTGCTGCAAATTGGCTTCTTGCCTTATTAGATACAGAAGTCCAAATTTGTGTAGTAAATGTAGCAAGAGAAGTTGAGAGAGAAAGGATGGTTTAATCATTAAGACAGCTGAATGTTGTGAGAATCCAGATCTTTGTATCAGTGGCATTTTTGATGGAGCCAAGCAATTCACTTAAACCAAATTTTTCACCAGTAGCCACTAGTGCGCATTACTCATTTTCTGATTGCCCAACCTGGGTCACACAGGGCCAGATTTTCCAAAACTGAGCACTCACAGCTGCAAATGAAGTCAGTTAGGTTTGAAAAGTGTTCTAAAAATTGTTGTTATTCCTGAGCTTGTCCATTTCAAGTAGGGAATCTAAAATAAATGTATAAACTTGACAACATTGATGTTTATCTGTGTCTGATCTCTCTATTCATAATATATGAATAATATCCCCATAAAACTCTCAGGGGTAGTGTGAAGTGAAAATCCCTTCTTGTGTAAAGTATGTCACCTTCTTACACAAAAGACTACAAAAATAGCTATAACGACCTTATATTTCTTTCAGAGTTTAGCTAGTATGCTCTAAATAAGATTTAGAGCCACATTGTGCCAGAAGAATAGAAAGAAATATTTAATAACATTCATTCACTGTGTTAGGCTTGGAAAAGAAAAAAAAAGATTTAGCTTGCATCTCTAACTGATACACAGAAAGGCCAGATGGAGATTGTACTGACAATTTCCTTTCTGAGATGTTTAAAAGTGTAATATTCTTTTTATTTTCTTTCAACACTAATATGTGTTTTGTGTTACTGGTGTGTACAAACCTTTCTGGGATTTTGGAGGTGGGGGGCAAGGGATGGTTTTATTTTACTTTATTTCTTTGGCCTGGAATATCAGTTCAGTTAAGGATACTGGCCACAAGATTTGGATAACTCAGGTCCCAAATCCCTTCTCCATTGAGATCAATGGAAAGATTTCCAAAACGCTGAAGGGATTTCGTCTTCTCTGCAACCTGGTATCTGTCAGAGATACTCAAGTCAATGAGACAATTCTGGAACTGGAAGTGGAACAGCCACGTCAGCACCCAACCCAGGCTTCCTACCGCCCATAGGAAACATGCAGTAATCCTTATGATCTGCTTGGCACTGGGGAGGCCTCATCTGAAACAGAGCACTGGTTTGGACATCTCACTTCAGGTGAGGTGCAGAGACAAGCCAGAGCAGAACAACAAGGTGGAGAAAAAATGACTCGGGAGAGGAAATACTGGGAAGAACTGGGATTGTGTTGTCTAAATGGGGGAAGGTTGAGGGAGGTGGAGTTTAGGGTCTGAGTACAGAATACATAAAATTCTGCTACAGAAGAATGGAAGAATTCATTCTCACTGTGCAAGGCAAAATCAGTAAAAATACATGAAATAATTGAATTTCAGAGGGACCCATATTAGATATCACACATAGCTTCTAATGTAAGCAAAGCAGCAGCGGTGATTCACGGAGCCAAAGTACCCATGGCACTTTGTGAACTTCAATTACAGTAAACTGTTAAGAAAAAGTTATGAGTATCTCAGGATGACCAGAAGGATGAATGAGGTGAGCTATCTGGGACATGCCAATTTTGTCATGCCACACTTCTGTGTTTCAGCTATAAATCTTCTCAGTAAGCCAAATTAACTCATGTTAAGAGCTGCACTATCATGATTATAATGTTTCAAGAATCCTGGGTACTTGTTCTGTAATGGAACTGCAGAGATATGAGCTGTTGCATCCTGTACTTACTTTCCGTCATTGAGGAGCTATCACCTACAATTAAAGCTTTTGCTAGTTAGTCAAAGAAACACTGCTGAAAACATCTCTTTCTAGTTGCTGCCAACACAAAACTGCTATTAATTTGTAGTTTGTAAGAAGAAATAATACATTTTTACATGTAAATATTTATATGCATGTATTTATATTTATGTTAACATAATAGATCCTTTCAATGGGAGTCAGGTGCTGAGTGCTAGAATGGCATTTGTTTATATTGTTCCAGACAATCATAATTTATAGACAATAAAATGAGTAGTGAGGAAAAAAAATCTCCCCAAAGTACTTTCACATTACAATGCATGCATGGTGTTATATACTAAAAATTCCCTCAACACAAGCAGTGTGTACTCTGTTTACATTTAATAATGAAGAAAAAAAAAGAAAAAAAAAACAAACACCAAAAAGCTCTTAGGAAAATGCTATGCTTTTTGATATGAGATGAGCATAGCATGTGTTAAGACAGCCACACAAAGTGAAGAAAAAACATTGCTTGAATTAAAGTGACCATGTCAGAGTAGGCCCCTGAAATCAGTAGTATTACTTGGCTTTACAAGAGAGCAATATTCAAGTATATTAAAGTTAGAAAGCAAACTGCTAAAGGGGAATAAACTATACACATTAAAAGGATGAAAAAATATTTCATAAACATAAAACTGTGCTTCCAAAATAAGTTTTCTTGTTTGAATTGTATCCTCAACCTATATTTACATTCATGAAGTAGGTTGCCAAGCTCCTCAGAGAGATTTTTACAATGTGAAAGACATCTTTTAATTACCTTAAAATACTTCTGAGGAGTTGCTGATGTTTGCTGTTTTGTGGTTTTAGGGAATCTTATTCAGGTTAGAGGTTAAATTTTAATTCCATTGTTTGTTAAATTGCTCATTTTCGCTTTTTCAGCCCTTCTCAAGTCAGCACCTCTGAACAGGCCTGATCAATCAGGCACCATCCTTTCAAGAGGGTTTTCAAGCCTGAATACCAGACAACGTGATATACTCATTCTTTGCCTAGCTTTTAGTTCAAAATTGAATCTTGAGCATTTAGAATTCATGTACGTTCAATCATACATCATTTAAAGCCATACACAATTCTTTTGGACACACTTCCAATTTCCTACACCTTTTCACCCTATCAACATTTCATTGAGTAAGCACTGAAAATCATCTTTCTCTAGACACTATATTTCTGTCGCTCCCTTATTTATTTATTAAGTGTCTCTACTTAGTTTAACTGAAACTGAGATAATTCAAAGTACAACACTACCATATTCTGCATTGCATATGTTCTTCATGAGCAATTGCAGTGGACAGACAATTAAATAGGTAAATAAACCTCAGTCAGGAGGTGAAAGAAAACATTTACTGGTTGTCCTTGATGAACTGGTTCGGAAAACATGAAAGGAAAAGCTTTGATAGGCCTTTGGAAGTAATCAACTCCAGAGGCAATGTTTGAAGCAATTGACTGACTTCCTATAAAATGAGATGCCAGAATCTTTTTCCTGGGTAAATAATGCACTAACAAATAACGATAAGTCTAATGTTTTTATGTATTTATTTAAACAAGATATATCAGCAGAAGAGAGAGGAGGTAAACTCTGAAAAATGTGCAAGTAATTTAAATTGTAAGATTAAGATAACTTCAAACCCCTCCCCAATAATTTGCCTTATTTGTAGCTAATATAAACTAAGGAGGAATGTTCTGAAACACTGAAGTCCAACTCTGATATTTACTATTACGTAAAGTTACATATGAAGTAGCACTATATCTTGGCTGTTGTGAAGCATTTATGAATGTTGGCACTAGAGCTAAAATCAGTGAGATTCATTTGCCCTTGTGCCAGCATCTGGGATTTCTTAGACCCCACACTTAGATTAGTGTCACCACAGCATTTGGAGATGCCCACGTCTTGCCCAGTAAGACAGACATGGCTGTGGGTGACCATTGGCTCCTGGCTGGATCTGGGGAAGCCATGCTGCTCATCCCTTCCAGTGGCTGGAGAGCAGCCCGGCTGTGCAGCCATGCACCAGCTGGGAAGGTAGCACACAGGGCTGAGGGGCTTGCTTATATGTTAAAAAAAAAAATTGGTGTTTGGCTCACAGCTAATAATTAGAGCTTCCTAGAGCTCCTAAAATGATAAGAAAGTTGAAAGATATTAGTGTCGACTTTGCAAGAATACAATTAGCTCAGTGCTTTCCTTCAGCTATTTCTTTTTGAAGTTCTTTGCAGAAAAAGCTAAGCAATTTGCTCTCCCTTTTAACATCAATAACCCTACTCAGTGGAGGACTTTGCTTAAATAGTTTTCTGTTGTCTGCAAAAAAATCAAAGGAAAATAAAGTTAATTAACCAAATGAAAATGTGGCTGATTAAAAAGGAGGGATTATTTAGTGTTGGTTGTTTGGCTCTAAAACGTTGATTGCATTTACACACTTGAGTGGGGCCTCTCTAACCCAAAAAGCTGCCACTGTGTCTTACGGCGAAGACCGCTGGTTATACGGGTAAGCCTCAGGCCAAGCTTGAATGACACAGCAGGCTCAAAATAAACTGTAACCTTCTCCGTGTAACATGCTAGTTTCAGTTTGGGTTACGTGAAAAGCAGTGCTTGTGGAATCATTTCAGCTTTCAATGTAAAGCATGAGGTGTGGAGGAAGACGATCAAATCTCACTGTCCCTAAAAATTGTGCCTGTGACTCAAACTCCAGTTTATCTGTATTTGGCTGGATGAGCACACCTCTTGGGAAGTACAAAAGTAACACTAACTTCAAAAATAGCTTTATTAGACAATGTTGTCTTTCAAGTCCTTTCTGGGAAGGAGAGGGCTTTTGGAAACCAATTTAATTTTCTTTGCACAAACAAATCATATACGGTTTGCCCTGCCTTAACTGTTTAAAAGAAATTACATACACACTGGATTTCATTTATTAACCATATTTTACAGAAACAATGTTTCAGAGGTGACACGTTGGTGCTGAAAGTCCATGTGTTCACACTGCCTAAGTAGTGAGATATGTGGATACTTCTGGTTTTCAAAGGATGAGAAGATCTCACCTAGAATAAAGAAGCTGAAATGGCTTCACACTTTATTCTAGCCTGACTCTCTCCAAGGATGGTAAAGTTTTCCTTCTCACAAGTGTTGATAGTGGAATGGTGAATTACTGATAGGGTTTTCTCAAACACTAGCAGATAAGTATCTAAAAGAAGGATCAGAGATGAAGGTCATGCTGATGTTACTGGACACAACACAAAACAACCATGCAGGGGATTTTGTTGCTTTCCCTCCTGCCTGGATATCCTCATGATGGCTGTAATTCTCTCCACTGAACAGAGACAGAGCTTAGAACCTGCCATACACTGTGGGAGGGGACTGAAAATGAGCAAACTGCACAGGGGTGGAGTCCCTAAAACCTGTCTAATGATGTTTGCCTAACAGACTTTTCCAACTACAATTACATACAGGAGTTACTAGCTGATGCTATTTATCACTGAGTTCAGCAGATCTGGGCCAGGAGTGGACGTGAGGTTAGTGCATGGCTTTTGATGACTGGAGTTCTCCCAGTGCCATACTGAGGCAGAGAGGCCAAGCACTGAGGGAGATGCATGCCTCCCTGGTGTGTACCAGGTCTCCAAGCCATCCACATCCATAGGGTCTGCTCTCCCTGCCAGCTGAGGTGCAGGTGACCTGACGGCAGTATCAGGAGCCTCACTACAACCCAGTTGTTTCCTATGAAGTGCTGCTATTCCTCTGGCAAGAAGCTGCCATGAGGAGTAAGAAGGAAAAGGCACACTTGCTGGGAGACCATTATGGGACATTCATAACTTCAGCAGTATGAGGTTTCCCTCAGTATCCACATGCCTCCAGCACACAGCTCAGCTTCTTTGTAATAAATTATTGATTACTGGTGCTGTCTGGCAGTGGGGATGTCTTAAGTGTGTGGATACACAGGTAGGTAAAATTCACAGAAATGATGTTTGCGAACTGCACTGTAAGGTCATTACTATATAGAAACTATCCTGTTACCCAGAGGGTTCCCATAATCTTGGTGTTGGTTAAAAAAAAATTAAAAAACAGAATCTCAACACAACTTGGTTTTGATAATGTAGTATGTTTGGGTTGTTTGCTGGAGTAGTTAGTAATGATATGTAATTCTCAGCTTTAACAAGAAAACCATGGTAATATGATAATAAGTAATGGTGTGATTTTGAAGAAAATTGCATGTGCAACCAGTAAGAATTTTATTCTAAACTATTAAACAGTGTGTCTAAGAAATATTATTCATTAATTATGTAAGCTAGCAAAAGTAAGTTTTTGTTAAAGTGATGTTTCTGGAGATGGTGCTGGATGCATTTGTCAGGCCAAAGTAAAAAACATCTTTGATTTCAGCAGAAAAAAATGCTAAATCTGCCTCTTAATTTCTGTTCAAGCAAGCCTGTGGCTTTTTGTGATGTTAGTATGGTTAATCAGAAATGAATCTAGAATGGGTAACAAGTGTGAATTGGACCCTTTTTTTTCCTTTTGCTTTCCTGTTTTTACTCATCTGTGTATAGCTGGGAAATAAGCAGGTCTTTAATCACCGAGGACTGTATGATCCTTACCTAGGCACATTATCCATTGATAGTAAATGAAGAAACATACCACAGGTCCAGCTTCAGACATGTGCTCGGTCAGTGCATCCTCGCCACATCGTATCTCATAAATATCTACAGGGCAGGCTTCAAGAGGATGGGGCCAGACTCTTTTCAGTGGAGCGCAGCAACAGGACAAGGGGCAATGGGCACAAGCTGAACACAGGAAATTCCATCTCAACATGAGGAAAAACTTCATTACTTTGAGGGTGCCAGAGCACTGGAAGAAGCTGCCCAGAGAGGTTGTGGAGTCTCCTTCTCTGGAGATACTCAAAACCTGCCTGGATGAGTTCCTGTCCAACTTGCTTTAGATGAACCTGCTTTGGCCGGGGGGTTGGACTAGATGATCTCTGAAAGTCCTTTCCAACCCCTACTATTCTGTATGGCAAGTGTAAAACTGGCACTGTCCAGCTCTTCTCAAGATCAGGTTTGTAATATTTTAATGAAGTAAGCTACTTGTTAAAAAATTGATTAATTCTCAAAGTTCAGACTCAAATTGTCATTGCAGTGGGGATGGGGAGGTGAGAGCAGGTTTTTTTATAAAATAACATAAATTTCAGCATCAGAGGTGAACCTTCCTGAAATCTCAAATCAGGTAAAGGAAGTTTAGCACTTACACCCTAATCTCTTGAACCTCACAAAGCTTTTAACTTCTGAAAGCCTGTTGGATTCTTGTACAGTGAAAAAACACTGTATAATGTTTAGAACAGGAAATGGATACCTTGTTATATCCATCCTATATAAACGGGGAGAGAATGATTCAGTTCTTTCAAATCTAATCTCTGACAAAACTTGAACAAGTCATTCACATTAAGATCAGTTCTTCTGAAGGAATGCCATCCCATGATTTTGGAAAGATGTGCTCAGCATCTATGATTAAAATTAAACTGAAAATAATGCCATCCTCATCACAACATTCCCTGAACATGTAGTCAAGGCTGAGTCAGATGAGAAAATCCACGTAATGAATCATCAGACTTGTTCCCTGCACTGCCCGGGCAGGCCATACTGTCCTGAATTCCAATTTTTGCTACAAAATAATTCTTCTACATATGAGATGGATTGGGATAATAACTCAAGGTTCGAATGCGTTTTATTAAATCTGAGCTGGTCACCATGGGTTTCTTTAAAACCAACAGAGATCTAGGAAATATAGTCAATAAGAATTAAGGCTAAATCAATCTCACCACAAGGTAGATAGCTACACTATATCAAGCAAATTGTTCCCTAAAAGAAATGCATATTCCTCTCTATTGCTTACAAGAGTCACCAGAGGAGCAGCTGAGCTGTAGATGTCTGCATCCTACACTTCTGCGGTTATCTGGGGTGAATACTCTTCACAGTGCCAGAAATGCAGTATATCTGTCACATCTCCCTTTCCTCTTGGGATTTAGAAACATTCTATTAGAATCAAATACCTCTGAAATCAAAAGTCATCTCTGGAGTTTCACATCTGGGGGCTGGACCTTTTTGTAGAATTCCTCCAGAGCTGAAACTTCCTTGCTAATTTCATCAAACATTTCATCAAAATAACTTATTTTTTCCATGCTTTATTATATTTTGTGAGATTCTAGTCAAATATGCTAATTTAGATATTCTCCTTTGCATAATTTCCAGATCATAAGGCCTGAATACAATTCTTTGAGCATATCTCATTCTTTTCCTAATTGTATTTGGGCATGTATGCATATTTATATATACGTACTTATATAGCGATAACTATACAGAAATAGAGAATGATATCACAGACATCATCTATCTAGAGACATAAACTCTGAATTTTATATGTTTATATATAGTTATACAAATGCTATTAGTTCTGTTATTATTTAAAAGAACAATGCCACAGGATACAAGAGAGGTAATTGTATTGGGTAGGGTGACAGAGAACAAGATGTAAGGAAAACCACCAAATTTTAGGTGAGTCTATTGAAAAAAGTTACTAAAAATAAAAGAAGGCAAACTTTGGAGTTACAGTCTCTTCATCAGTCTATGGGAAAGCAGAACAAAGGGATCAGAAAATGTATACTTAAAGGATGATGATTCAGAGTTCATAAGGGAATATGTTATTGTAGTATGAGTAAAAGGTCTATGGGAAATATTTTCCTTGGGAGACCAGGAAATGCCTGAAAAAACTAAACCACAGGGTGCATTAAAGAGAAATGTTTCCCTGGGTCACCATTCTTTTTACAGAAGGAAAGAGGAATCTATTAAGTCAGGAATGGACAGTAAGATCAAGGGAAATTAATGAGCTGGAAGAGAGCCTTTTAGAGCTGTAGTAATGCTCAGACCTGTGGGCTGCCCTGAAATAGGATTCTGTTTTCCTGAAAATCAGTGATAACTTCATGCAGCTGCTCATTAGATAGTGCAGATACCAAAGGAGAAATTGGAACTCTGGATGTGTTAGATTAGCATTTTCCCTCTATTTCCTCCATTTATTTTCCAGATGGCATACTGTTTCCCTATTACATTTTATTTATACAAGGCTAAGCCCATTCCCCTTCCAACTCCATTAACCTCAGTGGAACAACACCAGAAATGACTATGGCCCATTGACTACAGAATCTTATTTGATATTGACTGTTTTCTTTAGGACGATTTGATTGACACAAATTATTGCAGCAGATGTGTACTGTAATTGGTGATGGAACATTTTATCAATTTAAATCCAGATAGCCTTTCTTCCAGAGCCTCCTTTTGTAATGCCGCTTATTGGGATCTTCAAAACTTTATTCTATCAAATAGCAGGTATTTGTGGGGGCAGCTAAGAGCTGTGGAGGATTAATGCTCAATCCTTCCTCACTTAAATATCTTGCTGTTTTCATCTTGTCCTAGGTCACCAGTGGGAATGAATTTGGTCACCTTACCTTGGTATATATTTACAAAACTCACGGAAGTGCCATGGAATTTAATGCAGTTATCAGTCTCACTTCAAAAGGGTACCAGAATTGAAATGATAGAAATCTTGTGGACCGGGGTTGAGGTACTTTGCAAGGTTATATCAGATGCTTAACACTGGGCTCCACTACATTTATTTTTCTTTTATTCTTTTTTTCTCAAACTCTGAATTTCTTCATCATAAATATTAAGTGGATATTACATGTGTAGAGAGAACTTGGCAAAGGGAATGTGATGTGAAAGGGATATTGCCTTAACATTTGGCTGTTTTGAACAGGACTCATAACACTAATCATTGCTTTAAAAATTTACAAGTATTGTAATAGCTTTTATTTAAGAGCAGGAAAATTAGCTACTCCCTGATTTGATGCTTTGTGAATTGCAGGATAAGACCTTCTCCACAGGTGCGGTCTCAGGGTGGTGCATGCATTTGCATGCACATAGTGTGGGGCTACACAGAGAAGAAATCAGACTGCCTCAGGTAAATATGGCTTTGAGTATGGCCACAGTTGGCTTGTCATCACAACCGGCTTGTCTTCACAGCCAAGTAAACAGTGTTTCAGGAGAAGAAAATACTGTCCGGGTTGAATGCAGATAGATGTCAGCAGAGAGAGGCATAGTGGGGCAGCTGCTGTGCCCTCCCCTGGCACAGACCCTGTCCTCCCCTCAGGAAGTGCTGGTGGTCTGGGGCAGGGGGAGGCAAACCCTTACTTCTTATAGCTGAGAAAATTGAAAGAGCTCATTATCTTAAACTCAGCTCTGTGTCGATGCACCCATCCTGCTGCCGAGGGGAGCCTGTTCCAGCACACTGCTGCTTGGGGCAGGTAGACCCTCCATGGCTGTTGGGAGAAATCCCGGATCCCTGTGTGCTACGGAGGTGTGGAATAGCTACTGTGCACTATAAGTGGTGAACAATTTCTGACAGATGGCCAAGAGGGAAAATGGAACAAAAGGTTGTTTTGGCTTGATCCAAAATACAATGGTTTAATTCTTCTGACTTCTGTCTCACCAAAATGAGAAAAACCTGGGAGGGAAAAAAAAAAAATCTGAATTGATTTTTCTTTGATGAAAACCGAAATGTGTTTGATTTTAGAGAAGGATTTTTTTCCCCATTCCTCCCCTTTTTCTTTCTTTTTGATTAACTTTAGCTAAACTTTCTCTTAAAGCCTATAAACCAGAGAGAAAATACTTCATATCAAATGAAGTGGTCCAATTTCCTCCAGTGTTTTTTTTATTTTTTTTTCAGTCCAATCTACTAATTAAACTGCACCTAAAATCATAGATACTTTCTATTACACAAAAGATGCAATTTCTGTGGCTTAGCAGCTTGAAGCATTATATTTTATTCTACACAAGAGAATCAGATATATCTCTCCCAAAGCAACCTCTATCATATTGAAATGTATGCCTTTTGCAGGGATAATACCTTTTGATAGCATTGCTCAGATACCACCAGCCTTCCTCTCCTTTCCCATAACACTTATCAGCCTCAGAGGACACATAAATATGCATTAAGAAATTTATGGCTATTTCACAATGTATTAAGGTAGCTATCCTCTTTTACTAAAAATCTTTTTTATACAAAGGGTCCAACAGAGTTTTCACACTTAAGTATTCTACGTAGGGTATAAGTGATTAGAGGTTCTTTGTTAGCCTGGTGCCTGGAAATGGTCCTTCAGTAGTTAGTCAGTGTTACACTGCACAGCCCACTTACGATATGCATAGAAATAGAAAATGTTTATGCCATTAACAGCTGTATTTGACCCTACATTATAGTTATTACTAAACTGAAAAAAAAACAACCAAAAAAACCCAGACCAGCATGTCACTCATGAAGCAATTAGGAAACAAAGTTTGCATGGATCTGAGACACCTAATACAAGCAAGGAAGACTAATTAATTTTAATATTTTAATGTAATAAAGAATATATGTTGTTTGCTGACAAGGAACAAAAAGTCTGCTTTTTGAAGGTGGAAGAGTGACTTTTTTTTCCAGATATCAACATTAAAGAGGCCTGGAAGTTTGAGAAGAAAGGGGCATCCTTACCTGTGTAAAGCATGGTCAAACCCCTGTTTTAAGTTGTTTTCAGTATGCCTGTTTTTCTTTTGAGCAAGCAAAAACTAATAAAAAAACAAGAGTAAGAGTTAACATTACACCTCTGGGTCATACACCTTTAAAGCCACTCGCTCTTATCTCTCTCTTAGTGTGAATTTCCAAGTGGCTGAGACAAGTTTCAAAGGCTGGAAAATGAAGGTAGACAAAATCAAACAAAAAAGAAACAAAAATTTTTCACAATAATGGAAAATTTGGTGAATATCACTCCTCCCTGGAGTAGCGATATGTCCTACCATGTTCTATGCTTACAAAAGTATAACCTGTCTTTCTAAAACATAGGCATTAGCTAGTGGAAGAGTGTGCCTGGAGCACAGAGTGGCACAGAGAATGAAAAGGGACCTTTGCTCAGGTGCTGCCCTCTTCCTCTGCCTTCATCCCCAGGCACCTGGCTACCAGGTGACAGTGGCTCTGTCACCCACACCTCCACCCGCCCGGAGGCTCCCACTGCCTGGAGTGATGTGAGCATTCCCAAGTGAAATGCTGCTGTCCATGTTATAAAAATAGCATACTCGGCTCACAGATGAAGTGATTATAAGGTCTCCTCTCACCATGAAAATCTATGAATCCAGTAATCTATACAGCACCGATGCAGTATTTCTTTGGGAGAAAGCTCTAGCATGTTAGCCTGCTCCCCTTGTTCCTGCGGGGCAGACGCAGGACATTCTTTCTTTGCCATCTTTCACAGGATTTCAAGCTTTTGTGCTTGGTAGAAACCCAGAGCTGAAATCCTGGGTTAATCCTGTTATCTGGTGCACAGCCTAATGCACACTTTGTAGAATTCACCTCCATGCTTTTCCCATACGGGAACAATTTCAAAGGTTTTAAATTGAAAGGATAATATCAACTCTTGTGTCCCTCCTTCCTCCCCCAAATAGCACTTGCTTTTAGAGTACCCTATCTGTGCTGGGCAATCAGGTTGGCTTTCTAAACTCTACTAAAATAAACATTTTGGATAAGATATATAGGTGTGCATACAGAGTATCATAATAGCAGACAAGAAAAGAAATCCAAATAAATTAATAATGAACTATCACCAATTTTAATCCATAAATCCTGAAGTAATTTTGCTCCAGAATTCCCATAAAAATTCCAAGACAGCCTAGACGCTTCACTGGTTTCCAATGATGCTTTTTATCTGAACCAGAATTCACTGTATCTCCCATGAAATTTCAGTGGAATATAAGTCTTTCAAAGAAAATACGTGGGTGAAGCAGCAGGTTTGTAACTGAAGGGTTAACTAACCAGAGCATCTGCTAGAGCTCTGTTGTTACTGGAAGGAAGTCAATTGTATAATTTGGTGGAGAGCAGATATTTAACTATTTTTAAGCACCCAAGTGTCACAAATAGGAACCTAGGTCCTTTATACAGTCAGTGGAGAAATAAAGACTCCTAAATTAGATATTCTGGCTTAAATCTGAAGGACTTTACCTCTCAAGAGGCAGACAATTATTAATTATATTAATAATTTCCTGGTCTCCATCTTCCCCTACCAAATGGCATAAGTTTGTCTTGGATTGAATACAAAGAAGGTAGCCTTTGTGACCATTGAAAAATGTACAGGAACAGAACTCACTTTCTTCTTTCTTCAAAGTGAGCAATACACCACTGACTGGCACAGTCAAACCAAAGCCACTGTCTGTAAAAGATTCAGAATTATCCACTCTTTTTCTCTCCCTGAGTATAGTGGGCAAGCAATTGTGATAGCAAAGTGCCTGGATTCTTAGAGAGCATAGTAAACCATGGAGGCATACAAAGCTAAAATAAATATCTTGGGGTTGTGCCTTCTACTGAAGTAACTGAAAATCTGAGGGCTGCTATACAAAGGAACACATTCCAGCATGGCAGCAGACAGCTGGAAGAAGAAATGCATATTGTGAGTAGTAATAACAATGGACAGGTGTATGAGAGATTTCTGAACTTGGGAACATGTCCCTGGAACTTGGCACCTGATGCTGTTTGCTCCTGGGCTGGCATCCAGCAGAGAGTGAGAGGGAGCGAAACTGCTGCCATTAGTTACGCAGCGTGCACACTTTCAGATTCACTAGAAACCCAAGTATACCAGTAAAACATTTATAAGTCGCACTAGAGCAGCTGCCATACAAGACAATAGGATCATACTATGTTTGGTGGAATATAAGGGATCTTTTAAAAATTCACACTGAGGACAGTAAAAAAAGAACTAAAGATCACCAAATCTGCTAAAAAATAAGGGTTTACAACCTGTGACATTAGTTTATTTGCTTAAGTATATTTTATTTGACATTCAGGGTAGAAGATGGGCATCTTTTCTATGCTAGTTACAGGGGCATCTCAATGTTTAACACAGAGGGACAGGTACCCCCGCAGCTTATATTTGACTCTCTTAGTACTACTGAAAAAAGCAGGAGCCCATAAGATTAATTCAGACATACAAGGTTGAAGCCATATAAACAGAACCACTAAATTCAAATAATATATAAAAGAATATAATAAAAGAATAATGGTATAGAAAGTCACTTTTCTCTGTGTGTACTTCCTCTTAGAGACCGAGTATCCTCAGGCTGGATTACATTCTCCTTTTATTAAGGAGCGTTTGTTGAAATTATTAACATTTGGTATACTTCAAATCTGGCTCAGTAGACTATAGGAATTAATTTATTTCACCTACTATTTTCAGACATCTACAGTTTAGAAGTCTACATCAGGGTCAGTTCGTTTTAGGTTTCCTTTAGATTTAATAGAGTCAATTTTAGGATACAGACCATCTGACCAAAGGTAGAAGTGTGTGTTACAATGAGTTTTTTCAAACTTATGGGGTCAGGTGAATCCCACTCAAGGTTTCTGTCTGTCTGAGACAGAGATTTCAGTCATAGTAAGTGTTTTCAAACAAATGCACCTATATTTAAAAATAGATTTTCTGGTTAAATAATCTAAGCAAAATGTTTCCTGAGGCATTTACAATTGACTCCAGGATGAATACTAACCTTTGAGTACTCAAAACTGAACTCTGCTTGTAATTATGGTGATCTTACAAAAGCCATATCAAATTGCACAGGGTCATTTTCCTTCTGATAGCATCAGGAATTTTCTGGTGAATAATATGATCCACAAAGCATTTTTTTGCACTAACTTAAAAATCTTTTTCATCTCTGTCCCAGTGGTAATAATAAATCAATAAATACAAAAATAACTTGAAGAATATGTTGTCATATATACTATTCATTGAAATCTAAAGAAAAATTGTGTGGCTTGTTCAATTTCTCATATGCTTGTGCCTCTCTGGTTAAATCTGAGAAATGCTATTATTTAAAGAGTAGTATGGAAATGAGTAGAAATGATGCCTTGGGTACAGGCAAAGGTTGGCTGCAGCATTCCAAATGCAAAGAGAGATTTAATGTCCTAATCAGGAAGATACTTAAACCCATTTCAATTTTGAATGCCCAAAGGAATTAAAGATGTGCCTAATGTTAAGCACATGCTTAAACACCCTTCCTGACTATCAGTATTTTCTTGAGCTGAACATGAGCCTGTGTCTGGAAGCAAGAGAGTGCTGAACATCAAAATTAAAAAAAAACCAAACCACCTTACACATATTTTATTCTGTTCTCCTTAGAGCACACAGAGTTTTCTGGACTCCTGTCGCACTTTTAAAAAAGAAACACTGGTAGAGAAGAAGCCTCCTAAACCACGACATGAAAATCCATACTGATGATATAAATGTTGAAGGATCCATCCAAATAAATCAGCAAGATAGGGGATCACACAGCTCTAATCTATATGAAGTAATTGTATAAACCATCTTAGAGGGCAGTAACAACAACACAGAGAATGGGATTGTTCTGATGGGAAAAAATAAAATAAAATAAAATGTCCAAGATGCAGCAAAGCCTTTGTCATTTGTAAACACTAGGACGGGATCCAACTGGCTCACTTCTTTGTTAATCTCTGCTTCATTCTCTGTGACATTAATTAACTGCATTTGACTGGCAGTCAGATATTCCCAGTTTGGACAGTTTCCCCGTTAGCATACCAGGCATGTGGTTTGTACAGTAGTTATCAGGCAAAACTGTGAGTATGTTGGACTGGACTGAAACAGTCCTGGCCGTGCGAGTCAGATATCAAAGGAATTTGAGACGGGTATGTTTAACCAGGCATCACAAGCTCTAGGAAACACTTGGTAGGACAAAAAATTAAAAGAAACAAACAAACTAAACCCTTCATTTTATAAGTCCTTGGTTTTTTGCCTGTGAACAGGCCATTACCAAGGCATCAGCAAAAGGTTTTTTTCCTATCTTGCCACCAGACTACAACATGTCCCAAGAACTATTCATTAGAAAAGTGCCAGCTCCACAACTGTAAAGCACAATTATTGATCTCCAACTCACTGCTGTCTCATAAGTATATGAATATCCATACGTATATACACATATATACCATATACACATATATAGGTACAATGATTGCAGATTTCATCATTTTGCCTCCAAGAAAAAAAATAATCAAACCATAAAGCAATCATGACTAGAAAATTATTTGAAGGAGTGAAAATTAAACCTTGGCATTGCAACTAAGTGATAGTGTTCGTATTTTAGGGATAAAAATGAAGTCACAGTAGCTTTGAAATCCATAGTGAAGCCATGCAGACATGGGCAGAGAGATGAAGCTCGAGGCACAAACCTGAAGCAAATCACACCATGACAGCAGCATACAAAGGAGCAGGTTGCACATTTGAAAGCGTGAAAAAGAAGCATGCTGTGTCTGGAAAGGTAAGTGTTTGACAGCACAACAAACGTAGCCCTGGTTCATTCTGAGTAAGTTTGTAAGTAAAAGGGCTAAATTGTTTCTAGGAATTGTTTTATGTGTTTGCAGCTTGACATCCACAGGTTATCATTGTGGTGTACAGCTCTTTGTATGCTGATGTTTTGCTTGTCCGAACTCCTAGATCCTCTTGTGTGCTCATTGTAGCTTTGCCTTTCATAGGACACAGTAGAAATAGAGTGTTTTAATCTTGCTGGTAATAAATGGGCTATTGTGTGCTCCATAGATTATGTGGAGACCCAGCAATTGAAATTGGTCTGCTTTGTCCTTAACTGTCCACAGTCTGTAAGTACTGTTGTTTTGGACATTCTACCATTGTCACATCAAATAGAATATTGAATATCACCCTAACTGACATTAAATCAGCATTAAATAGGCATTTCCCACTATGAATATAACCAAATGAATTTTACTATATCTGGCTAGAGCATATAAACCACATTAGTTGTCTAGTGTGGATAAAATGAAAAATGATTTAGAGACATGGCTTTCTTCAGGTTTGACCGGTTTATTCCAGCAGTGTTTCTTCTTTGTGATTCATGTACTGTTCCATCCAATGCTTAAAAGAAACACGTGTCTGGTGCATGGGGCACATGTTGAGTGGAGAGGAGTAGAAAGATGCAGCAGCTGTCATACAAGGAGCCAATGCCTTCCAGAAACATATTGCTGTTTCTGGAAGTGGCTTTATAGTGAGACAAATTATTTAAAGCCTAATTGACTACAGATATAAATAAAGCTGGCGATTACACTGCGTTGGATGAGGCCTGTGGCCCTCTGCTTTAGCCCTCTGTTTCTTAAAGGGATGAGTAGAAGCCTATTTAGAAAGATGCAGGGAAATTAGTAATTAGTAGCTAGCACACTCACAGATAAATTGCTTTCTAACAAAAGTGTTCAAAGGTTGAACTAGAATAGCTTAATGTGGCTACATTACTGCATGGTAGGAGGGAAGAATCATGGGCATGCTTGAGAAACTCAACTTTATATGGAGACCTGTATATGAATCAAACATGCTGGCATACCAGTTAACAGAAAATTCATGGCCTGACACCCTTGTCTTCACCCAAGTAGCAAAAATCAACTCCTTTTGTCAGACCTGGACAGAGAATAAGCCAAATATAAATAGTGGAAATAAATAGATTAAGAGCTAGGAAGCAATTCCAGCCAGATTTTAAAGGTGCAAAATAATCAGCTGCATGGTTTACACTGAATTGCATAATTTGGGTCTGGTTGTTCTCAGCTAATATCAACTTCATTTTTCTCCTGTATGAAAGAAAATGGATACAGCTGAGACATCTGCTGCTGCAAAATCACAGGTGGTACTCACCTCCCAAAAATAAGGCAGATATTTTTGGCACCATAACTCTCAGTGCCTTTACTCAGTGAGGTTGTCTTCAAGCTAACTTAGAAACTTCTAGAACTGATGCACATTAGTGATTGTGAAAGTTATATCCCTTTTCCTGATGACTCTCCCTGTCTGGTTTTGACATTGTGATGCTCATGGATCACCAAAGTGACCGTGCTTGCTGACAGCTGCAAACTACATCACAAGCAAAGGAAGAACAGATATATTTTCCAACGTTCAATGAAACTATTGAATGCAAAACTGTTCAAAGGTAAAAATCAGTATCTCTTACATCCATATAAGTTTTCAAGGAAAATGACATATACATCAAATTATACCTATGATGGCAGCATTCATCACAGAAGTGCTGAGCAGTAGATAAAACCACAAATAATCAGCATAAAAATGTATTGATGAGTGTTTGAAAGAAATGGAGACATTCTCCCCTGCTATTATACCGCATGTAATATAACCTGTTTCTAAGGGTCCTTCATACAGATACCAAGATCTCATGCCGACTCACTTTCCTATCAAAGAGACGGATCCTTACACTTCCAGGAGTGTAAGAGAATGACAGTCTCTCTGAGAGCCAGGTGGACATAAAGGCAGGGGCAACAGCAAAAGAGAATGTTAATGTTGCACGTTACAGGTTTTTTTTTTTTTGCTTTCAAGACAGCATAAACAGCAAATCCAAGGAAAGGGGCAACTTTAGCAGAGATTCGGACATGGCATCTAGTGAGAAAAACCCTTCCCTTTGGATACACAGCTGCTTTCATATGTACATGCCTTTGACAGGCTTTACTTCACTTACCTACAGTTTGTTCAGCTGGTGAAATTCCTTACTTGTCTTCAAGTGAGGATTTGCCTGGAGGGTCTTCTGGATGCACTTACACTATTGCTGAGTAAGCTCACGGCAATAAGATTATCATTAGCAGAATTTCTCCCATACTAGCAGTTCGTCCTCTTATCTTCCCCATATGGTAACCTGACATCTGCACAGCTTTTCTGCTCCCACTACAAAATTTTGTTTGCCAGCATATGCATGTTGGACTATGAGAAAAGATTCCTCCATGATGGACTAATACCCCTAGAATAAAAAAGTTCTGTTAGGCATTTCAGATTGTTGTTAAGAAGACTGATCAATTACAGACATAACTCTGGAAATACTTCTTCACAGAGATAGAAAAGTATTAAGAGAAATAATACAAGGAATGGAAGCTGATTTCAGAATTCCAAAACATAAACACCAAATTGTTTCATTACTTAGTTACATGACCTTATTTAAACATTGTTTCTCACTGCATGGTTTTGTTTGGTTTATTTAAGGTATTATTCTCAAGAAAACTTTTTTCTTGCATGAAGTCTATTCAGCGTGTGCTTTTTATGTAATCTGGGCTCTACAAACTTTGTAATGAATGGAGCCAAGTTCAATAACTTTCTCAGAAAATAAAACTTGATGGAATATTTTATTAGAGATTTTCACTGTAATGGAAGCCTGGTGTGCTCCAGAGTGCAGCACTTGGCACATGTAAATAATAATACATAAAAGGGATCACCAGCCACTGATTTTATGAAAGTCCACTGGCACGAAGTCTAGGAGCAGTACTGCTATCACCAAACTTCAAGGATAAAAGCAGACTAAAATGAAGGACTCGTTCCTTTTTAGTAGAAGCAACTTTCGTGATAAAGAAGTTTTTTAAGCTGAAAGATTATTAAGGAGAAATAAGAGGAAACGTTTCCATGTTCAGAGCTGAAAAATGCTGCTTAAAAAGCAATGTTTTTGAAGAAGTTCAGGTATTGGTCAGGTACAAGTGCTCTGGGCAGCCATTTACAAAGGGTTTATAGCAAAATAGAACTAAAATTTCTCTCAGACTGATAGACAAATTTTAGCACTATAAAGACATTGACAAGAGAGCATGCTTTCCCAGAACACTTCTGTCAGCAGGAGGACTTTATTCTTGGGTTTTGCCTTGGGGTGTTTGTTTCATTTTTGTTGCTTTCAACAGAATTGTTCATGCGAGTCTGGGTTATTCACATGCCTTGGAGTTATTGGTCTCACCTAGACTTTGCAAACAGTGATACAGATTCTGATACAGTCGACCACTCACATAACTGTGAAACTGAAAATTCATACGCATATCAAAATATTTTCCACAAAGCAGAGGATCTTCTGATATATTTGTGCAGCTAAAAATGGAAACTGAGGTTCATTAATATCTCCCTTGGAGAAAGGTACTCTCATGTTTCAGAAAATCCCACTAGATACCATTATGCCCCTTTTAGTACCTAAATATTCCTGAAGCATAACTTAAAATCAAGCTATGTAAGTACTTTCAGGAATAAGTGTGGCTTTTAGTTCACTCCTGTTGGAAAGGGGTGAAAAATGCTAATAATCTGAGGAATGGACATGTGAATAAAGGTTCATGTGTTGAACCATTTAATGCACAATATGCAACTGATTACAAAAAAAGATGGCTATTTAATATTTTAAAGAATTTGTTATGTATTTCTATATATAATGCTTTTCAGGAATGTGTTAACATCTTTAATTTTATTGAATTTTCTTATATTTTGCTAACAGTGGGTAGATGGATGAGATCGGTGTTAGCTTGCCTGGGAGGAGTTTGTAGAACAGTATCCAGCAGTGGACAGGATATTCTGGTTTTTCTAACTCACAAAGGAAGGGAAATAAGCACATTAGGTCGAATTTCACCTATTTTGGATGAATATGTTTCTTTGCTGATTTCAAGGTTTCTACTTTTAATGTCAGTTGCTATAGAAAAGCCCATATAACAATGACCGTAATACGCTGCTGTATTTAAGAACTCTCCCTTCTTGACTACTAAAAAATGACAATTTCGCACACATAAAATCCAAACAAACAAAGAGCAACAACAACAAAACAAACAAAAAAAAAACCACCCAAGGCTGAAATGTCTTTCAACATACCTTTTTAGAAAAGCACATTTTTGTTTTTGTTTTTTTTTTTTTATTTTTTATTCTGGATCTGGAATTATAGTCCCAGTCTGGTTAAATACTTTCAGCTTACTGCATGTGAAGCAGGTTCAAAATCACATTGAAGATCAGGGAGAGCCTAAGTTTTAACTTTGCAGGAATATTTTCTTTCTTTTTTTTTTTATTATTTTTCTCATGCTAGAGTGAAATTAAAATAAACTATGACAATTTACATCGTTTCCAAAAGTGGAGATCTTGTTTTCAGTTAGTTTTATTTTTAGTTTTGCTCACCACAGTGTCTGATTTTCTAGTTCAGGTTACATCTGTCAATTTGGAAGTTGTCCTAAAACTCAAAATGAGTTTGATATTCTGTGTTGCAAACACTGTAGCTTGACCTCCCAGAAGCTTTGTTTCATTGCCAGATATGGAGAGGTCTCTCAGCTGTCCCTTTTGTGCTGTGTGTGTGAAATTGATGCAGACGTAGCTCTTGAGGAACAGGATGTCCCCCAGTTGGATTCCTGTCTTCCCTGTCCCTGAAAGAAGGTTTTTCTGAACCAAGATGCTTCCTTTTGTGGGTCACAGTAAGAGAAAAAGGAGCCATACTATGGGTCTGTCACTCTAAACTCCTAGAGAGGAATCAATTCCTACAGCCACACCATTCTAAATACAAAAGAAAAACACAAATGGTTTTGATATATGCTACAAAATATGCTATGAAGCTCATGTAACTCAACCCAGTTAATGTGATCTCAAGGTAGATCTAAAATAGCCACATAGAAATATTGTATAGGATTTGACCATCTTTTATTGACAGCTTCCTATTCAGTTTTATCTCAATCTCCTTACATATGCAATGTTCTGTGGGACTTAATCGGTACCTATTGAAACCACTGAAAATATACCCATTGCCATCAATATCCTATTACCAATTCCTTTAAAGTGTAATTAAATGTTTTCCAAATTAATAATAATACTATATTAATCATTGCACAGGTCAATCATCCCTGTTTCTGCAAACTAAAGCATGAATCTCAAAGCACTGTAGGCATGGCAGCAAGAAGAACTAACCATGATCAATAAACAGCCTCTCACACAGGATTCTCTAAATATTCCTAATTAATTCTGTCCACAAAATACTGAACAACAGAAAGAGAAAAAAAAGGTTATTTACATCTCAATCACAAACCCCTTCATTAGTCCTTTTTCATTGTCAAAAATGTTGCTTTTACATTGCTTTTAGGCATTATTGGCAAGTGAGCGTTTGTCTGAGTCTGGTCTGCTTTTTCCTTGGCAGCATTAATCTTTGAAAGATTAATGCTGCCAAACTTCCCTTATGAAGCAAATAGATAACAACGGTCACTCATGATAGAAATGGCTAACATGACCATTCACTTTTGAGGTATTTTAGAAGATTTCTTCTTGTAAAAAGGGATTTCTTAATGGTGAACAAAATCATAAAAGCCAGACATAAAATCTGCCACAGATCCAAAAATGTTCTGCCTAAATCTATAACCTTAATCAGTTCAGAAGCTTCTTCCACTCCTCCCTGCTGATACTCCCTCTATTTTGGGGGGATTTTGTCCAGGATTTAAAGCAGATAACCATGAAATCTTACTGAAATAACATTTTTTCCTTATTTTTTATGCTTGGAAGACATCAAAATCTTGTGAGAAAGTTTCTCTTAATTAATTTATTATTTTTCTTTTTTGAGGAACTAACAAAATAGATGGGCAGTATTGCATTTCAGATGAATACTAGAAAATTTTTGCTACATTTCTGAAAAGCATCTTGAAACAGCCTATTTGAAATTTAGCCTCTGTGGGGGGTCACATAAATGTGGCTTTGAACCATAAAGGATATAATATACTGTATAAGATGGATGATTCATATTTTCCTCCTTTTTCTTCCAACTCCAAAATCACTGCATCTCACTTCTTTTCTGCTCACATTTAAGTCTAGTATCTTGCCAGGCAGCTGTCACTTCTTACAGCTACTTTCAGAGAGCTGTGTCGGTACAGGACTGGGCACAAGCACGCTGTGATTTATAGCAGCAGCAGCCAGTTGGCGGAATTCATTTGACTTAACTTGCCCATCTAAAAGGTAGGGCCCTCCTCCAGCCTTGTCCCCGTATTGTCTTTGGAGAGAAGCAGATTCCTCTAGAAAGTGATTTATCTAGTACCGATGTGGGCATTATATCACTGGGGGGAAAAAATTACTCCTTTTCCTTCAGCTGTAGTGAGAACACAGGCAGTTGTACAAACCAGTCACGTTACTTTTAAATGGCTGACGTCTGATGAAATGGATACAGATGTTTTTCTTATTCAAATGGCTAGGAGTATATACTAACTGCTCTGAGTCAGAAGTGAGACTACACCAGGAATTTTTGGGTGAATATCTCAGTTCAGGGCCTGTTTGAATCTCTTGCATGGCCACACAGGAGAGAGTAAGGTTGCCTTTAAATTCCCGTCATGGAAACATGATGACAGCAAGTTGTGAGCAGACTAGAGCTCCTTCTTTTACAGAGGAAGAGGGAATTTTGTTTTCTTTTCCTTAAATTGAAGCAGTAATGTAAACCATGAGGCCCTTCCATCTTCTTGATTGATGAGCTAAAAAATGTTTCAGCTATATTGATCTCCTCTACCTGCTAACTATGAGGATGTGGATCAGGGGAACATTGATGGGGGAACAACAAAGCGTGAGGAATGAACAGGCCCTTCTCTGCGTGCTGGGTAGCAAAAGGATGGAGCCAGAAGTGTTTATTGTATGCTTTTTGCAAAATGTGGAACAAAAGAAGTGCCAAAGTTTGTTACCCGGTGTGCTGGGAGCTGGGGCAGTTATTGACCAGGCCCCTGCGTTTGGCTTATTCTGAAAGTGCAGGTAAGTCTTTACTGAGCAAGTGCAATGTCCACGATGGACCTGAGCTAAATCATGGAGCTGATTATGAGTCTGTTGACTTCAGAAGGCCTTGGAGCTGTTTCTTGAATTTTACGTCATTCCTGTTTATTCCTGCAACATTCAGAAGGGCAAAGAGGGAGTTGTGAGCTCTGCACAATGCACTCCTTGTATAGTGCAGACAGGTAGGTCTGAGTTAATTATTTCTCTTTGCTCTGTCACACCAACACAGTCTGTTACAAGTTCTTCCCTCCCCTTCCCCCTTCCTTTCAAAAAATCTACCACAGGTCTGTATTTAAAAGGCTCAAGGATGGTATTTCAGGGGTGATTACTATCCACTGGTCACCTGTGACAGCCTGTAGCCTGCTATTATTTGCAATTTAGGTCCCTCACTGATATTTTATGACTGCATCTGCAGTTACTGTCAGCTGAACAATATTTAATTGCTTGACTCAAAAACTCTCTCTTGTCAACAAATACACGTTCTCAGGCCCCATTAAGCTTCTAGTGGTGTTTGCAGCTTGCTTACTTTTTTATTTGTTTTGCTGCTAGAAATCAGAGTTTACTGTAAGATATCCAATGTTCATGAGCAGTAAAGTCAGAAAAAGGTTAAAAAGGTGATAACCAGAAGAAGTTCTTGGCTGGTACATAGGTTGTTTAAGAGAAGGCAGTGGGCTTCATTTCCACTTAAAAAGACATGGTGTACTTTTGTATTAAAAAAAAATAAATCTGTTGGCCTGTGCAGGGCTTCCCCCTACCCTCATCATCTGAAAGTGATAACAGATCTCGATTTAAAAAAATGTCCCACTACAGATTTCTTTGAGTATCAGCCTACAGTTAAAAGTGTTCTAGAATGTGCCAAAATTTAAAGGATTATACCTATGTTTTTTATTTCTAGAACTATGATAGTACTTGGCAGCTATAGCCTTGTTTTCAGACTTAAAATTAGAATTTGTATTTTTGCAGTTAATTTTTAAGCATAGTTTGAATGATAAATGAAAAGGCTATCTTTTACAAGCTAATTGTGGCAAACAAGAGGACAGAGATCTTTGAGAGGTTTTGCAGTCCAGTGGCTACCAACTGATGGGCCACAGGACATGAGAAATGGTCCACAAAAAATTTAAAAATACACAAGCTCTCCTTATAGACTCAAGTAATCAAATGAAAGAAATAGGAAAAGTAAAGATAGTAAATGAAGACTCGAATCTCAACTTTTTCTGATTGTAAGTGAAGCTGAATAAGGAAAAAACATACAAGATGCTCTATGGCTATATGTCAAAAAATATTACATAGTACTTAAATGATTTTCAGAACATTTATGTGATACTGAGATTGACTGAATAAGGGCATCAAGCTATGACCTTTTACTGCCTAACTTATCTTAAAGATCTCTAGTGATGGCATTTCCAGAAATTCTCTGAGCAGTCTGTGCTAGTGATTCAACATTTCCTAACACACATAAGCTATACCTCTCACTGCAACTTCACTCCATCACTTTTTGTTCTATATCACACAGATACAGAGAACAGGTTATTCCCCTCTCCTTTTGCAACAGCCAAAATTGAGCACAAGATTCAAATTACTCATGTGGCTAAAAATGTACATTTACCAGAATGTAATTACAAATCCTGATCTTGCATCTCATAAGCCTAGTACTAGCATTTGTCTTAGTGGGACTACAGAGGAGATAGAAGATGAAAGGTTTGAAACCTGATTAACTAGAAACTGTATATTTAAAAATAAACAATCTGCTGCCTTTACAGAAGGATTCACATTTGTCTGGAGAGAAGTGGAAAGGTCTCAAATCTACTTATTTAAAACTTTTTAGCAACAGCACTGTGTTGCCTCTGGCAATATTCTTATGACTGTATATATATTAATATATATTTTTATTTCAAATTACTTCCTCTTCCCTCTAATTCTGTCCTGCAGATTTTTATGCCAGGTAATTGCTTCTCTAGACTCTTGAAAATTGTCGGGTTTTGTCTAAAAATATGTTTAATTGTAACTTTTCAGAAACCTTGCTTGTTACTGAAAAATTAATCAGTAGAATCAGGGAACTAATTTTAATGATGATTGCTATTTTAATGGATGAATATTTTTAGCTAAATCTAAAATGCAAAATGGCTTTATGGTTTGGTGGAACTTTAAGTGAGTACAAAACTGTAATACATCTACCAAGCACAGATAACGCATTATCTTAATTCAAATTATGAAGGTATTTATAGAACAGACCAGCAAGTGGCAGTACATGTTGTGCATAAATCATGAATGATAAGACTAAAATCTTTAAAATGAAACTAAATAGACAGTCAAACAAGCTTTCATGTACAGTCTTATTCATTTTAACTGCACTGCCAAGAATTGTAAATGCTTCATTCTACATAACCTTATTTATTTTCCTGGAAATAATAAGGATCTCTCAATTTTAGGAAAGATAGGAAACAACTCTCCTGTAACTGCTGGGATACACTTGTGTCTCAGTTAATCAAAATGTATGTACTGTAAGCCTAATGTTGGCTCAGAGTGGAAAATGGAATTTTCCAGAGACCATAGTGTTATGAATTACCATGACTCATAACATATTCCAATAAATAATCACTGCCTATGGGTAGTGTATTGTAATGGATGCAGAATGTCTACTCCAGTGGTCTTTGACCCTGGTGTCTTTTATAAGAACTCTATTTTATGCAGTTTATTTTCATAGTTGAAATGTTAGATGAAACCATAGTATTTACTATTGCAGATTTGTTCAAAGTCAGTGTAATATATTGCTAAGCAACATCCAGCAAGGAAAAAAGAAAAAAAAAAGAAAAAAAAATTACCTTCATTCAGTGTGTTAGCTAAGAGAACAAATATTAATTGTGTGTGTTTTGGCAATATACCACTTTGAAAGCTCTAGTTATATTGGTAAAGTACTACAAATAGAAGTATGCTTTTCTTCTCCAGAAATACTTAGATGAATGTACTGTGTAACTGCATTTTCATCTCTGAGGTGAAAATAATCTCCATACCCTAAAGACAGGCATAGAGACAAATAACAGAGGGCATCACTGGTATTTTGAAAAAGTAGATCATCTCTGACCCAGAGATACCACTAGTATGGGCAAAGGAGGGATATTTGTCCTGGGGGCCTTTTAACCCCTTCCCTGCCAGTTTAGGATATTAGCCAGAGTGCTAAATACTGCTGCTTGTGCGTGAGTGTTGGCACATTTATACATTATTTGTTGAATCCAATTGGCAATCTTTACCATGTATCTTTCATGGAGAGGGACAGAAATTGCCTTCCTTTTGCATCCCTGTTCCTGGGTTTGCTAAGCATGATGGCTCCACTTGTTTCCTATGTAAAATAAGGCTGTTCAAGAAGCAGGCTGTGGCATTTGATAGTGAAATGCAGTTAGAGTTGACTGAAAAAATGTGAACTACATTGTTTGAATTTCAGAAAAAGTGTCTGCATGTTTAGGTTACATTTGCAAATGGACGAGAAGCAGTGGGTGGTGGTGGTTTCTGATGCAGAAGTCCAGAATGGAAGGAATACATTCAGGTGCTAAGAATCAGTCCCTTTTCTGACTGATCAGTATTATTTCTTTACTGTCCCCAGAAAAGTGTCTTCTCTGCTGTGCTTTAGCCTTTTTTTTTCAGGTGTGCTCTCAGGCTCTCCTTCTAAGGGTTTTCACCTCTTCTTGGAACAACTTTTGAGAAAGAAGACCCACAGCTTTTCACAAATGGAAATCATTAGGCTGAGTGGGTCATTTTTCCTTGCTCTCTGAGTAAATATACATCCCATGCAGAATGAAATACACCCAGAGGGAGGAACCAAGAGACATTGACCTGTAGATACATAAGCATACTGAGTATATGCATTTTGGGATTATATGTATTTGGGAGAAATTTTGCTTGCTGACTTCTACTCAAGTTATTCCACTTGGTGATAAAAAATGCTTAAACAGCACCTGAAGACATGACTATGAAGTACAAAGCATAAAATACAGGCACAGGAGAATGATGTTCTATATTGATGTTTGCCCAGCCTGGCTGAGAAGCTAAAGCCATGTTTTGTAACTGTAAAACCCCGTTGCGTGCACAAGAGACAGGTAAGGCTGCCTGTCTCTTCTGGTGCTTAGGAGGTTCTTCTCCATAAAGGCTATGAAGGTTTCCACAAGGTTATTTCTTAGCCAGTCTCTTCCCAGCCTCTCCTATTGCATGAGATTATTATGCCATACATGCGAACTTTGCACTTTTTCTTCTTGAATTTCCTGCAATTTATGTCGACCTGGTTCCCAAGTTTATCAAGGTCCTCTGGACTAAGTCTCTGTTGTGATTTAATGATACTTGTTGGTCCCAGGGCTATGTCTGATCAACACCAGAAATTACTTCTGAATTCAGGGTTTATATCTTGTGCTGAAAGTTTTTGAAACACTGGTATTTTTGTATTCTCAACTTTGCTATACAAGTTGAAGCTGCGTAGCCAGAAAAACTGAGAGAAGGCTGTCTTGAACCACATTTTATATTATCTCCTTCAGAGATATTATAAATTTCCTTCCTAAGTAATCTAAGAAAAAAGCTTGTTTCCCATTTGACTCATATTTCAAATTTTTTATATGAGCTCTCTAATCAGAGAGCTGTTATACAAAAGGTTGGCAGTATCATGCAGTTAGGTGCATTGAGAGTATTTCTAAGAATGTAGACTCTTCAAAGACTTTATTTAAGATCCCACAGAAATAAAACACAAGGAAGAGGTCTAGATGATCGCGCCAAGCATGAAGTAGAATTTTATTTATTTACAGGAATAATTACCTCCATATTTGTGTTGCTATTCCATTGCAGATGCTAAGGAAGTTAGGAAGGGTTTAGGCTTTATTTGGTTATGTCTTCTGAATGTGGGTCTCTGAATGCCCCCTCAATTGCACTTCTGTTGTTTAAGTCCTATGCTAGATCTTTGCCTAGGAACCTTCTCAAATTGAAGTTTAGTGTTACATCAGCCAAGTCCTGAACAAATTGCCCTTCTTTTTTGGGGCTGTGTAGACACGCACCTACTCCTACTGAGGACTTTGGCTAAAAGATAGCATCAAGTCTGCAATGACTATATTTAACGGGTTAGAAAATGTGAACATAAACAAGAATCAGATGAAACTAATGCAACTCTGCCTAGGGGCTTATCATAGCCCTAGCTACAAAACACTGGATAATCAGTTACCATGGCTGTAACGTCATAGTGAGGATTCCAGTCTTTCAGAATGGAAGATTTACAGCACTGTATAAAATCTTCTGTACTTGCTATTGCTTTTGTTTCCTATTACAAAGGTAAGGGAATCCCCTGAGCGTGTGGTAACTGGCAGTGTTTATTTTGGGATACATTGCAGACAGTATATCCAGATGGTGTTTTCTGATTCAAAGCTGAGGTCAACAAAAAGTGATGGAAAATGTTAGAAAAATCTTGGCCAGATTCTCTCTGTGCCTTTAGGAATCTGAATAAGACTTTCCTACCAGTACAATATCTCCTTTGTTCTTCCTTGCCCAGCCTCTACCTACCCTCTTATTACATAGCAAAGGAAGATTTAAAAGCAGAACATATCCTCCAGTTATTTTCCTCTGAAGCATTGGTGTAACAGGGAGAAAAAAACAAATATTGTGGATGGGAGTGAAGCAGAAGTGGAACAACTAAATGATACAAGTTTAATTTATCTGGTAAGATTCCTTCCACATGAAAGATGGAGATAGGCTAAAGTATTTCAAACCAACCATATCAAAGTAGGGAAAACATACAAAAATTCAGGATCAACAATAAACAATGCACGTAACACATCCAGAATTTAAACTTTCTGATAGTAATGACAAAGGTACATGATTGCCTTTAAGCTCCATTTTTTTTTAAGTGTAAAACAGATTGTGCCTTTTGGTTCAAGGTTGAGCTCTTCCAGTACTGTAAGTTGGTGGCCAAGCAACAAAAATGTTAAGCTTATTTCATGAATGAGAGACTCAGCAACAATCCACTACTATGCTAGGAAAAATAGGAAGCCAAAACCGCAATCCCAGTAGTAATGGACCTCCATGAACAGCTCCTGCAGCCTGTGGTGTTCTCATGCTTGCAGTATGCAACAATTGTTACGTGAGCTCTTAATAGGTCATAATCTGAAACTTTTTCAGCAAGTGTATTCAGCACAAATACTATGAATGCAAAGTAAAATCACAATCAGCTGAACTATGTGATTCATGAATCAAATAAAAAGCAGGCAAAAATGTCATCTTTGAGGTCAATATATAACAACTGTAGTAGGGTCTGCTGTTTTCAACTGAAAGAAAAATAGAGGCCTAGGAAAAGTAAATTGCTGAAGGGCAGGAAAAAAGTTATTCTGAGCCTCTAAATATAGAAATCTCTCCTGTGCTTTTTTATAAAAGATATGACCAGCTGCAAGAGTCATCCAGATCAGCACATTTTTTCATGATGTCTTGTTGACCTTTTCCCTTATATTGAACATGAGTCCCAAAGCAGAAGGGATCTGTATCCTTGCACATCTCTAATAAAACTGGGGGAAAAAAGCCACAAATAAATAATGATTAAACCCAGGTAGTAGTTCAAAACAATTAATTATTGATATACCTAAGCCCCTAAATTAAATAGGAAAAAAATTAATGTTAATGGCTATTGCCAGACAATCTTTCATTTTGTGTGAATAAAGATTTATTGAAGTAACATATTATTAGTTACAGACATTTAAATT